>VXAC01006739.1:832359-1010112 GCA_013399225.1 Rhipidura dahli
CCTAATCAGCTAATATATTTGGGGATAGGAAGAAGTCTCAGGGAATATGTTGTAGGCTGTTACTTTCCAATAACAGAATAAGTTCTTCAAATGAGTTTCAAGTAGTCTTTAGACAAAATAATGTGTTGTGGATAATGGCAGCTTAATTTCTCCCCTTTCTTTACAACCTTTTGAGAATTTGGTTGGCTTGTCTAGATTAACATAGGTATAATTTAAAATATCTTAACTGTATATTAAATAAACACAGCTTTAAACTGACAATTATGCCTGGATTACAGAAGAAGTTGTGTGTAACAAAATATATAACATTACTGCTGTAGTGTTAGCCACTAGAACAATGTCATTCTAATTAGCTGTAGCTAGATAACAATCCCATAACAACTGAAGAACAAAGCTCCATTGCTTGCTTGTTTTCTTGGATCAGTATTTTTCTTTTGTGCTTTTAACTGGAGTTGCTGGCAAATTTGTTACATTCTGAGAAACCTTTTATTTGTATTTTGATGTATTAAAAGAAAAGCAAAAAACATTAACTGTAGAAATATAAGAGTTAAAACCAATGATGTGCTAGGTCTGAATTTGGATGAGATAGTTTCCATTTTTGGAATACTGCATAAAATTCCTGTAAGTAAGAATATCCATACCATATTCCTGGTATGCATGCTGTGACTAGACTGAGTCCATTACATTTTGCCTTCTATTTTTCTTTCTAATATTTGTGTTTGGGGAGGCAAGGTCACCCACTTTGTCTGAGTACCTGCACACTTGATGTAGACACCATCATCATGTGGTGGTTGCTTCAATTAGGCTAAGTGCTTTCCCTGATAACTTTCTTGTAATTTGATTACTGATCTTATTAGGAAGCTGTTTATACAAAAAGATTGATTCATGCATATATAGTAACTGGCAGGCATATTTTGAAGTTGATGCTATTATAGGAAATTTAGACACAAAAGATGTTTGGTCATTTTATATTCAGATTTTATTTTCTTTGAAATGCTATATAACTTTCCAACTGAAAACATAAGTAAAATTGTTTGGGTCAAATTTCTATCAGGAAAAATGCCTTAGAAACAGGATGGTGTTTATGATTGAGCCTGTTATCTAATGCTGGCTGCTGGGACTTGGTCCTCTGTGATGGTCAGAACTGGAATTTTGTCTAGGCTGTTCAAGTGTCTCAGCAGCATCTTGCATTTACAAGGAAGTTTGTTTGGAAAATTTCAGCAAAGTAATGAGTGTCCAGAGTCTATTCCATCATACCTGTGTTGTCCAGCACCTCTGGGACAACCACTGGAGGTTCTCATTTTTAGGATGGAGATTTCTTGTGGAGTAACACTGGCAGTGTAACCTGTTGCTCACACATCTCTAATATCTTACTGTTATTTCATGCTCTTATGTTGCTAAGGCTGATCCTGAAACCTCAAAAATATGAAATAAGCGTCTAGCTAACAAAGCTCTTGCATTTAGTGTGAAATAAATGTAAATAAGATTACCGTTTGGCCTAGTAGAGCTTTAATGAAAAAAAAATCCTAATCATGTTTTATTTTACTGTAGGTGGTATAAATAATAAGAACTCTGAAAATACAAATATTTTTTCTGTTCAACTTGTTTTGCTAGAGAAAGTTTCCCAAGAACTTAAAAATGGAGAAAATTTAAACTCAGACCTCTTTCCTAAAGATAAGATCTGATCTATAAGCTTGATTAGCATATACCTGTGGTAAAAAAAGTGTTGACATGCTGAGCTAAACAAAATTTGAGGAGCAGCTAAAGACAGAGACCTTTCTGTCTAATTCAAAACATGTTGATACCTTTCGTCATTGTTCTCTTTGGGAAGTGGCATCCAAGGTGTGTGCCTACCCCGTGTTGAAATTTCAGTCTCTTAAGCCCTCTGTGGCAGGTTGCCTGTGGTAGCTCCGAGAACACCATGTGTTTGAGCACAGTGGAAGCAACTGAACGAAGCTGAAATATTTGCTCACTGTGTAGTCAGGAGTGGTTTAGGAAGAATACTGTCTAAGTTTACCTTGCATTTGCATAGACTGAGAAACAAATAGAGTGGAAATCTATTAGTCTCTCATTCTTCAAACGTTATACCTTCTCAAGCTGTGAAGTTTTGGGGTGCACAAAATGAGGCTTTTTTCTTGGCAATTTGTGGACACTGAGACCACCTCAGTAATTGTGATCCATTTTTCAGTTAAAAGAAGGTTGAAATTTCATATCATTGTATTGATTTATTGAAAAACAGGGCTTGAAATTCAATTGAATCTTTTACAATTGTATTTGATATAGCATAAATAAGCAATTTGAGTATGGTAGTCACTGTATTAAGAGTAATACTAATGGTGTTAGACAGGTTGAAGTAGGTCCTGCATATTAAACCTAGAATAATATTTATTAGTTAATAAAAATGCAGAACTTTGAAAGTTAGGTGAATAACCAGTTGCAGAGCATTACTTTAGCATCTGATGATAGAAATAACTCTTCAGAATTCTGCAGGGGCAGGATGAATAAAATGGAAGAATATATGAGTGTTAATTTTCCTTTCTTGATCGTTACACATTCTCATGAAATTTGCAAGTTAGATGTCTTAGCCTTCAAAAGGAGATTGTAGCCTACTTAAGTTTGCATTAGAGTAATATTGATTGCATAGAGTAAAAATACATTCTTTGATCTTTTTATTCTCCATCAGTAGTTTGAAACCATCTCAGATCACAAATCAAAAACTACTGAATACACACATAGCACTGTGTCTTGGTTTTGGTTGGGTTTTTTGTTGGGTTTAGGCTGATTGGTGGTGGTTTTTTTTTTTTTTTGGTTTTGTTGTTTCTTTTTTTTAACCTTCACTAGGAATTAAAATAATTTCCCTTCCAGTCTGTCCAATTTTGATAATGCTCTGTCATTTGGAGGTCTGTCCTGGAATAATCAACAAGAACAAAATGGTTTTTTAATATGCTACGGCAACTGCTTCAACCATCCTGGTTTTCACTGTAGCTTTAGTCTCATTTGCTACTTGCAGCTACCTGTAGGGTTAAAATAAGGTTGTAAATAGCTACATCTATTGACAATGCAAAAGAGTATAGTGGTTGTAGTGGTTGTTAGTGCACTGAAAGGAGGTGTATCAATTCAGTGTACTGCTGATCACACTAACAGACACCTACTTGCCAGTACTAACACGTGGTGTTCTGTAGTAGTGATGTAGTTTCAAGTCCCGTTGGGCAAATGGATCCAGGGACACAATATAGGATATAATACAACAGGCAGGTTAATTCTCCTGTAAGATGTTCATATCATCTTGTTTGTGATGAAGAGCACATTTATGCTGGATGCAGCTCAGTCTAATGTCTCTCACATTTTTAAAATTTCTAATTTGAACATTAGAATGGTCATCTGGATCACACCACAGGTCAGTCAAGTCTTAACATTCAACAGTGGACAATGATGGATGCTAAAATAAAAGTGTAATAGTAACGTAAGCATGAAATTCTAATTCTTCAGAATTATCTTTCTCACCTCTAACAATTTGCACCACTAGGATTTCTGGGCCAGAGGCGGTACATGTCTTTGATAGTTTGTATATAGAAACAAAGTTACCAAATCAAATATGGTGAAGAGAGGGTCTGTGTATTTTTTTCCCATTGTTCCAAATGGTCAATCTGGTATCATTTGTGTGGATGAACAATTAATGTATATTATTACTGAAAAGTAAGTGCTTATTGATGAATATATTTACAGTTACATTCAATTGATAAATTGTTCCAGGCTGCCAGAATGTTTATAGATGGAAAAGTAGTTGCAAATGTCCAATTCATTAAGAAGTAAAGTACATATGGAAATCAGCATTCATTTATACCTCTCTAGACATTTTTAAGTGTTATGAAAAACCACAGCTTTTTAAAAATAAAACTTGACTTGTTGATTAAAGACAAAGATATGACAAAGAAGTAAAGCAATTTGAAATACCCCTTTATTATGTTATCACACACGCATGATTGTGGGTAAACCACAGAGTCAAATTTCATTGAAACAATCTCCCCTCATATATCCTCTCTCCTACTCATCCTTTTCACAGCAGTCAGAAATGGTACTCGTGCCACTCACTTGGCTGTTTGTACAGGCATAACCTCTTATTTCTCATGCTGGTTGCCAAGCAACTATTTTTGCATTTTATGCCTTGCACTGCAGGCATTAATTTCTGTCATGTTCCACTGTTTGTTTATTATATACTAGAGAAACGTGCATACAGGAAAATGAGGACACTTTTTGCAAGGAAGAAAAAATGTATTTGGTAATAATCCATTGTGTTCACTGGATACTGCAGGGAAAAACTTGCACAGTCATTTCATAGAGGACCTAAAATGTATCGTCTATCCTGTGCAAAATCAAACTGGAATTCACTGAGAGGGAATCTTCATGAAATATATATTTTCCCTCCAGAAGGGAAACAAAGGAATAGCTGGATTACACTAGGTTTAGGGTTGTGTTCCCTAGTCCCTTTTCCCTCCCCTTCTCTAGATGTGAATTATGTTTTGTACTGTTATGTAGCTACTGAGCTGTTCATACTCTCAAGTCCAGATATGCCCTTATTGACCCTGAAACTGGCTTGTGTAATTCCTGACTACTTTAAATTGAAAAAATGTTTTCAGTCCCAGATGATCTTTCTTTCTGACACTGAATTGGTTCCCTCCTCTGTAGAATAAGTAAAGAGAAAAACACAATAGAAAGATGAATTCTTTTTTGAAGCTATTGTTTATTAATACTACTATTTTAATCTGGCTATTAACACAGAATCATAGAATGTTAAGAGTTGGAAGTGACCTGGAAGATCATCTCATTCTAACCCCACTGCCATGGGCTGGGACACTTTCCACTAGACCAGATTGCTCAAGGCTTTATCCAGCCTGGCTTTGAACACTTCCAGGGCTGGGGCACCCTCAAGTTCTCTGGGCAACTCATCCAATGCCTCACCATCCTTACAGTAAAGAATTTCCATTTAATATCTATTCTAAATTTCCCCTTTTTCAGTTGTACCCACTGCTCCCTGTCCTATCACTAGAGTTCCTGACAAAAGGTCCCTCGCCGGCTTCCCTGTAGGTCCCCTTCAGTTACTGGAAGGTTGCTGTGAGGTCTCCATGCAACCTTCTCTTCTCCAGCCTGAACAGCCCCGACTTGCTCAGCCTGTCTTCAGAGGGGAGGTGCTCTAGTCCTCTTTTCGACTTTGTGGCATACTCTGGACTTGCTCCAAAATTTCCATATCCTTATGTTGGGGACCCCAGAACTGTACACAGCACTCAAGGTCCCTGTCCAACTTGTAGATGTGTCCGGGGTTTCTGTGACCCAGATATAGGGCCTTCCTCTTAGTTTTATTGAACTTGATGAGGTTTGCATTGGCCCACCTCCCAAGCTTGTTCAGGTCTCCCTGGATGACATTCTGTCCCTCCAGCATGACAGCTGCACCACACAGCTTGATCTCATCAGCCTAGGGTGTATTTGACCCCACTGTTCGTGTTACTGACAAAGATGTTGAACAGTATTGGCTACAGTACTGACCTCTGAGGGACATCACTCATCACTGGTTTCCACATGGGCAATGAGCCATTGACCACGAGTCTTGGAGTCTGGCCTTCCAGTAACTGAGTGGTGCATTCATCAAACCCATCCATCTCCAATTTAAAGACAAGGATGTTCATGCAGGATAGTGTCAAATGCTTTACACATGTCTCGGCAGATGATGTCAGTTGCTCTGTCCTTATCTATCAACACTGTACCCTCATCGTAGCAGGCCACTAAATCTGTTAGGTACGATTTGCCCTTAGTAAAGCCATGTTGGCTGTTGTCAAGCATGTCTTTGTCTTTCATATTCAACCATAATAAATTTGATTGGTGATCAAATCTCCAAGTCGTTCAGGTATTTTTTCAAGAGTGTCACAGTAAGGCAAACTGGATCAGCTGTAGTTAGCAAAAATTATTTTGGTCATGTTCAGCAACAGATTTTATCCTTTGTGCACAAGCAGTGTTGGCTAGAGAATATACTTGCTAAGCTGTTCTCCCTTTCAAATTTGTAGGAAGAACGACTGATAAATTGAGAAATATGTATTGGTAGAGGTTGCACTTGACAGTAGTGAAATTATTTTTAATATACTCTAGTGGATTGGGAAGTAGAACATCAATAAAAATGCTTACATCTTTTCCTTTTCAAAGACCTTTATGACAATACATTTATCCTCCCAATGCCACTGGGGAAAGTAGAAAAGTATTAGCATTGCTGTTTTAAAAAGAAACTGAAACCATGTTTGTTTGATACAACAGAACTGTTAAATGTCAGAGGCAGGATTACTAACCTAGTCCTTTGAGCTTATCTTTCATGGGGATAATATTTACTGGTGAAATAGTGAACTTTATTTTTGCTGTTGCACAGTTGTATACTATAGCTGAGGAAGAGTAACTTCTAAGGTTCTTTTCCTCATTCTTAGCATTTGTAGCTAAACATCAGTTCTTAAGGGAAGACTTCCTTATCTACAATTGCTCTTCATTCAATCTAAGATAGTTCCTAATGATAAAATGTAATAATAAAGACATGCTTGCATGCCACTAAAGGTAAATAGACAATATATTATAGACCAAATTCAGACAGAATTGCCAGACTCTGTTTCTATATAATTTTCTTTAAATAAAATGCTTTTGCACATCTACGGGTGATGCAATAGTTGATGAGCATAAAGGATTAATTCAAGCAAAAAGGAGGTATATTATCTGCCTCCATTGCTAAGTGACTGTGGCAGAATTGAACCTTCAGTGTGCTGAAGTTTACTGTGCTCAAATTTCTCCTCCAAGCCAAATTTCAGGGTGTCCTCTAGCAATGCAGCTGCCTGGGAACATGAAAGAATGGGGTGGGTGCTGAGATGCTCTGCCAGCCCTCCTCCTCTGCTACAGGAACCTCATTCCAGAGATGGCATTGTGTATTATCAACAAAAGTTATAACATCGTAATGTCTTCCCATGGCCTTTCTTTTTTATCTTATAAGTGCAGAAGCCAGAAAATTGATTGAGCATGGTAGGACCTGTGACCAAGGGGAAGTGTGCTAGCAGTGCTGCATGTAGGAAAAACCACAAAATCAGGCAAGGTACTTAGACATCTGAATGATCTATTTTTGGAATAATTATTTTACATTCCACTTTGGTAGCTCTGAGCTGCATTTTTTTGAAATAAATATAAGCAACAAAACTTCAGAAGCTCTATAGTATGAAGGATATGCTTCACTGCAGTTGCTGAAAGATTTTCTTTTTAAAAATTTAAATATCTGTGCTGCAGCAAAGAGGAAAATTTGAGCGCTGGATGCCAGAAAGCTTGTCATCTCAATAGAAAGAATAATGTTGATTCAAAAATGCTGTCTTGAAAATCTGAAAGGGAGTTCATCTTAGGTTTTTAATAAAAATGTACCAAGATCTGTCCTGCTGCTGGCCTTGTGCATAAATAAATGCATGATGAAGATGTAGCTGCCAAGGTAAACGATTGAATACTGTGTCTCTAGTGGGGGCATATTCAAGTAGCTTTTGTCCCACTCTTCCGAGGTAACACACAAATATGTAATATAATCTAAGTAACTGAAAATTTTGCCTCTTTAGGTTCAATACAAAGGCTTCATCTTTTCAGATACTAAAATTGAGATCTTTGCTCTGTTTTCTGAAAGAGTTATCATCTCTACCAGCAAATACCAATTACCTAACTGCTTGTTGGAAAGAAATTGTTACTTTTTGTTGTCCTTGGTAGAAGAACCAACAACATGTAGCAGAAAAAATCAGGTGCTTTTCCAGTATCCTTTTTATTTTCATCCTTCTGTTTGACCTGCCTTCCACTTTCTACGTCAGCATCTGCCACTTTCTACAGCTCACTAACAGCATTCAGAGAGGACCACAGACTGAATCAAGTAATTAATTTCTCCACTGGAAGGGTGTTCAGGCATTTGCAAAGGGCTGCCAAGGGAGGTGGTGGAGTTGCCATCCCTGGAAGTATTCAAGAAATGACTTGATGTGGCACTTCATGCTATGATTGATTGAGAAGGTGGTGTTCAGTCAAAGGTTGGTCTCAATGGTCATGGAGGTCTTTTCCAGCCTTAATGATTCCATGATTCTATAGAATAAAATCTGGAGCAGTGTGGCTATTGCGATGTGACCAGTGCTGTGTTGCTAGGCTGGCATCCTTTTGTGTAAGCACACGCTGGTTCCACTTATAATTCTGCGTGATACTGACAAAAAAACAAAAAGCAAAAAATCAACAACAACAACAGAAAAAACAACCAAAAACCCCAAAACAAAAAAAAAAACAACAACAAAACAAACAACCAAAAACCCCAAAACAAAAAAAAAAACAACAACAAAACAAACAACCAAAAACCCCAAAACAAAAAAAAAAACAACAACAAAAAAATACAAACAAAAAAAACCACAAAAACCCAAAACTTTATTAAAAGTAGAGTAATTTGTTAAATAACTAGTTTGAAAGTAATCATTCTTTTAGAGACTGATATTCTTTTAGTGGATTTCTTCATATATCCAATAATCTCCTGGAGAAAAATGTGATTTGGGAAACATTACAAGCTGAAAACTACTACTTTACCAATACACTCAACAAATATTGAAGAAAATTAAATCCTGGTAAAAATGGGTAATTGTTAAAAGTCTTAATTTGTTTACACTACTGGAGAAAATAGTTGAATAGAAGATAAGCATAAAAAGGATTCAGGAGAAGATTAACCCAATTCTCTATAGTTAATTGATCATACATGTGTTCAGATACTACCACATCCTTGATTTAATAAAGAAAATTAAAATTACAAGTGAAAATGAACTACAGATAACTTATTCTCCCATTATAACTGCTCTGGTTTCCAGCAGGTTAGAATGCTGTTTCTCAATGAATGCCATTTATTTAGTGGTTGCAGTTTCAATTCTGTCTACAAATACAATATTAATAGTCTTGTCTTGACTGTAACCTTACCTTCCTGGGGACTAATGCCTCTAAAAGAATCTCTGTTAAGATTTCTTTCTCTCAGAACCTCTATTTTTCTATATTTTATAACCTTAAGTATGCACAACAGAAAAAAGTCAAGCCCTGCCAGGGCAGCAAGATTCTTACTGTTTCTATTCAATCCCTCCCTTGACATTTTTCACCACTCAAGTTTACTGTCTGTTGCTGGGGCATTTGACTCCCCAGGATATCCAGGTACCAGCAATATTTCTTGTAATTGCAATGTCTTTGCATTTAGGAGCATTTTAACATGACCTTTAATTTAAATGGGTCCCCAGTTATCTAGCTATGGTTTTAGCCATCAAGGAGAACAATATTGACATTTAATTGCTGGTTTGTAGAGGGCATTCTTTTTCTTTAGTGTTGCTTTTCCCTCATTACATTGCCAGTGATGATGAAGTCCATTAAACCTGTGTACGCAAGAGAATTGAGGGAACTTAGATAAATTTGATCAGCCCTCTTGTGTAGACAGTCTACGTTTGGAGAAGAGTGTCTTAGGGCAATTTAGAAAAAGTAAACGTAAGCCATCATTATCCACAGAGGAACTTGCACTGATTTAGCTAAATCACTTTCTAAAGCTGTTTTTTTTTCCTACAGTGTTGCAATTCCCTTGTGTAGAGAAGAACTTTACTAGATTGTTTTTTGCCTGCACAGCATTAGGAAACTTTGCAGAAGGTCTCTGTCTTACCTGTATGCAACCATGGTAGTGAATATAGAGTGGGGAATGAAAGGATGGAGAGCAGCACTGTGGAAAGGGACCTGGGGTCCCAGTTGATGGAAAGTTGAACCTGAGCCAGCAGTGCACTGGCAGCCAGGAGGGCCCAGCAGGTCCTGGGGGGCATCAGGGACAACATCACCAGCTGGGCAAGGGAGGAGATTGATCCACTCTGCTCTGAGCTGGAGTGGCCTCACCTTGAGTGCTGGGGCAGTTTTGGGCACCACAGTGTAAAAAAGACACTCAGCTGTTAGAGAGCATCCAAAGGAGAGCAGTGAGGATGGTGAAGGTTCCTGAAGGGAAGCTGTGTGCAAAGTGCCTGAGGTCACTTGGTCTGTTCAGCCTGGAGAAGACTGAGGGGACACCTCACTGCAGTTACAATTTTCTTGTGAGGGGAAGAGGAGGAGAAGGCACTGATCTCTGCTCTGTGGTGAATTGACAGATCTTCGACATCCTCACGGGGGAAAGTGAAGGGGCAAGTACTGAGCTCTTCACTCTCAGGACCCTTGACATGATTCAAAGCAATAGCGCGAAACTGACTCAGGGGAGGGTTAGGTTGGATTTCAGGAGAAGGTTCTTTCCCTAGAGGGTGGTTGGGCACTGGAACAGGCTCCCCAGGGCAGTGGTCACAGCACCAAGCCTGACAGAGCTCCGGAAGCACATGATGTGTTTCTTGGGGGTGTTCTGCTCAGATGTGGGATTTTGATTCAATGTTCCTGATAGGTACTCAATATATTCTGTGATTCTGTGTATTTGAGGAGAGGAGACACAGATGCTGAAGATGAATCAATTTTTTTTTTATTATTTATATGTGTGGTAGTAATTTTATTTTTATTTATCTAAATATATTTAATTTTTAAAATATGGGTTTTTTAGTTATTATTAAATGCTTGTTTTAGTTAGATTACAGAAAATACAAGTTCCAGAATATATTGAAAATAGAGTCAAACATCTACAGGGAACTTGTCATGAGCAGGAAAATCCACTTACCTGAAGACCACTGAACTGAAGAAAATCTTAGTTTTTTGACCAAAGAGCTCTTTCTTCAAGAATCATTAAGATCAAACTTTTGGGGGAGAAAGGCTTAATACTTTGTTTATTGGGATACTAAATATATACCTCTTCTAAAGTTTGTAAGTCTGTTCCCCAAAAGTGTAGCTTTTTTTCCATGGACTTGATTCTTTAAAATACTCTTTATGAGAGAGACTATTTTGTTGGTTTTGGGTTTTGTTTGTTTAATTTTAGATTTTTTCCAATACTTTTTTCAAGAATCTTACAAATAATTAGGTTTCAAACTCTATGCCTTGCAACTACATGTATAAACATATATTAACAACAGGCAAATTTCTGTAGCATACATTTGCTAGTTATAAAATTAGATGTTTATAAAACTAAAAGTACTAGGAGTTGAGCATAAAAAAAGTATAGATTAAAAGTTTCAGTCTTATAGAAAGGGAAAAGGTCTTATTTAAATTTTTATATCTCTTTCAAGTTACTAACTGGAATTTTGACATCATATTCTGGCCAATAATGCAATTTTACACTACCTTAAATCCTGCCATTATATAAAAATAATGTCTGATGTAATATCTGGATGACATTCATTTAAAGATATTAACAACAGATGGATCTACTTGAAAATCATAAGACCAGACTACTGGTCTTCTTAAAATGCAGTTATCAAATCCATGGTACCTAACTCACAGGTTAATGGGCTGACATTTGTCTAATATATTTGTAAAGACATCATTTTGCTCTCTAAACACGTTTAGTCACTGCTAAGTTCAGAATAAAAGAAGCTTGACTGAGGATGATATAATTAGTAGAAAATACATTGTCTCAGGGATTAATTGGTCTTGGAAGATGCACATTTCTGCTGAAGAAAACTAGGGGTGAGCTATTTAAATTTTTGACTCCAGGTTGTTTTAAGTAGGAGGATGTGTCAATAAAACTGAAAATTGGCTACCATTGTGTTACTGTGTTTTCAAAACAATTTCTGAAATATTTTTTATTGCTTTGAGATGCTGTGAGTTTATGGTTTCTAAGTGAGATGGATTCCTGATTTGACAGTTATCAATGAGGTTGCTCATGGAACGAAAGAGAAAAAACTGAGGTGCTGCTGCTTATGGGCAGTGTCTTTTCCTCTTCTAAACAAGCCATTTTTTCATATGCTATTTGACACAACTGTTTGCTGGATCTTGGCAATGTATGTACTATTTTTCCTTGCTTTTATTCTCATATTTTGTGCTTCATAGTTAAAAGCTTCCTCATTTTGTCCCTGTCCTTGGAGCTCACTTTCTGTCTGTAAAGCAAATGTACTACAGGCTGAGGAGAAGTGGCAAAGCTAAACTCAATTATTTAGCAAGCTGAGTAGCACAGCTCCTTTTGAAAATAGTTTTAGCTTTGAATAATAAAATTTCATAAAAAGCAAAATACAAGACCTTAAAGTAAAATATAAGACCATATTAATTTAACACCCTTTTGTTTCAGAGTGATGGAAAAAATTGGAGAACAATGTTACTGTTTTATTTATTAACCTTTTGTTGCATTAAAATTCAAAATTAAATATGTCATAAAACACTTAAATTCACTATCCTCCTGGGGTTTTCCCCCACAACAGATTATGGTTAAGGTCTCTTTTAGTTTGGCAAATGTTGCAATTTTGAGTTATGGGAGGATAAAGACCCATCCCTTATGAAGGGATAAAGGCAGCTTAGCCTGGTAGTTATCCCTGTTGTTTTTATAGTAAGTTTAAGCTAAGAGGTCAAAGGAGATAGATTTGGTTAAAAAAAAAAAAAANTTTTGAAGTACACTTTGATTTGTACTAATAGAGTGTGGTGGATTTTTAGCACAGTAATTAATTAAGAAATGGTCTGCTGAAACAAGTAGTTGCTTCTTCTTGGCCTTGCTTTTGTGCTTTGAGTGTGCTGTGTTTCTTCCCCATCTTGTCATTCTCTGGTTAGCACTGTTTTTTGCAGAGGTGTAGCAGCTGTAACAATTTCACATTCTGTTCCAAATGCATTAATCTGATTAAGTAATTCAGTACCATCCATTTCCTTTATTGATAAAATCTCATGATCACACCTTTCTTGGGCACTGTAAAGGCTCCAGCTGGGGTACTCTTGGACAGCTAATGTGGGGATTCATTACTTTTAATTTCCATATTTATTAGCTAATTTTTAAAGTACAATTTAATGGATTAAATTACATTCTGGTTTTGCCTATTTTACCACCAAGTCTGCACTTAGTTTTTCTTGAAACATATTTTCTACTCTGCTAGTTTGTAATAATTAAGCTGTGCTGATATAAACTGGTTTTAGAAAGTGCTAAACTACTGTATTATTTTTTTAAGTTGTTACTTATCACAACATGATAAGCAATTGAGTTTTATTCGCACTTCTTCAAAGAATTTATAAATTTATATTTCTAGGAGAATCCTCAAGTAGTTTCTAGTGGCATAAGAAAATAAATCCTTTTACACAAGCAAGAGTAAGGACTCCCCAGTATTGTGGCAGAAGAGTGGATGTGCATGAAATTTATTTTTCAGATTCTACTGATTCATCCACATCAACTGCTTGATGCCACAATTTCTGGGGGGAAGTACATGTGAGATTTTGCCACAGAAGCTGTTTCAGGCTGTTGCAGTCAACTGTTTTTCAAAGAAAACTGAAATAATGATTAGTAATTCCTTCTGAATTCCCTCGATGGACTTCTGGTCCCACAGCTTCTAGCTAAGAAAAACTTGCTTTTCTGTATAGTGTGAAATTTATGGCTTGTCAGTGTTAAGGTACCATGGCCAGGGTACCGTTTTGGGTTGGCTTATTTCTTGTTTGCTTTCTATGGAGGGAAGGAATTGAGACTGTTCATTGTCTGATGGTCCGAGGAGAATCGCTGTGTTTGCTTTCTCCTGCAGAAAACCCACACTGTCCATTTGGCCTCAGCAGGGTTTAACCCTGGTTTGTTTGTTCTTTTCTTCTGAGAAGGGAGACAGAAAGGAAACTGAATTTGGAAACTGGTTTATTTGACCTGAGCCAAAGAAGAAAATTTTATTTTTTCTACTGTTGTTGCTGTTGCTGTTAGAAAATTGTGCTGTCAATTCTTCCCATCAGCAAGGAGGTGCTATCCTGTGCTATTATCCCCTTCTGCAAGGGAAGGAGCAAAACTGGATGTCCTCCAGCTCTGAATCCAGGAATCCACACTTCCATTTCGGTAGATTTGTTTTCTGAAACTTTATCTAATGGATGTCCTGTATCAAGGATTCAGGGCAACAACTGAAATGAAGCCATTTATTTCTAACGTCAGATCACCAATGTAAACTCTCAGTAACTGTCTAAGAGTGTTCAGTGAAAGTAATAGGTCTGTACATGGTAGGTCTTCTTGCTTGCACCTTGCTTTGTTNAAGTGGCATTTAAATAACTGAAATACCCTTTTCAAGGTTGATTTAGTTCAGCCAGAATAGAGGTCTAAAGGATGGTTTAGTTCATGATATCATGTGCAGTATTACAGTCTTTCCACAAATGCAGACTTCTGTAATAACTGCTTGTTTGGCAACCGGTGTTCTCTAGATTCCAGTTAAGCAGTTAATTTGTTACAAGATTTCCACCACCCCCCCCCCCCACCCTCCNCCATATTTATTAGCTAATTTTTAAAGTACAATTTAATGGATTAAATTACATTCTGGTTTTGCCTATTTTACCACCAAGTCTGCACTTAGTTTTTCTTGAAACATATTTTCTACTCTGCTAGTTTGTAATAATTAAGCTGTGCTGATATAAACTGGTTTTAGAAAGTGCTAAACTACTGTATTATTTTTTTAAGTTGTTACTTATCACAACATGATAAGCAATTGAGTTTTATTCGCACTTCTTCAAAGAATTTATAAATTTATATTTCTAGGAGAATCCTCAAGTAGTTTCTAGTGGCATAAGAAAATAAATCCTTTTACACAAGCAAGAGTAAGGACTCCCCAGTATTGTGGCAGAAGAGTGGATGTGCATGAAATTTATTTTTCAGATTCTACTGATTCATCCACATCAACTGCTTGATGCCACAATTTCTGGGGGGAAGTACATGTGAGATTTTGCCACAGAAGCTGTTTCAGGCTGTTGCAGTCAACTGTTTTTCAAAGAAAACTGAAATAATGATTAGTAATTCCTTCTGAATTCCCTCGATGGACTTCTGGTCCCACAGCTTCTAGCTAAGAAAAACTTGCTTTTCTGTATAGTGTGAAATTTATGGCTTGTCAGTGTTAAGGTACCATGGCCAGGGTACCGTTTTGGGTTGGCTTATTTCTTGTTTGCTTTCTATGGAGGGAAGGAATTGAGACTGTTCATTGTCTGATGGTCCGAGGAGAATCGCTGTGTTTGCTTTCTCCTGCAGAAAACCCACACTGTCCATTTGGCCTCAGCAGGGTTTAACCCTGGTTTGTTTGTTCTTTTCTTCTGAGAAGGGAGACAGAAAGGAAACTGAATTTGGAAACTGGTTTATTTGACCTGAGCCAAAGAAGAAAATTTTATTTTTTCTACTGTTGTTGCTGTTGCTGTTAGAAAATTGTGCTGTCAATTCTTCCCATCAGCAAGGAGGTGCTATCCTGTGCTATTATCCCCTTCTGCAAGGGAAGGAGCAAAACTGGATGTCCTCCAGCTCTGAATCCAGGAATCCACACTTCCATTTCGGTAGATTTGTTTTCTGAAACTTTATCTAATGGATGTCCTGTATCAAGGATTCAGGGCAACAACTGAAATGAAGCCATTTATTTCTAACGTCAGATCACCAATGTAAACTCTCAGTAACTGTCTAAGAGTGTTCAGTGAAAGTAATAGGTCTGTACATGGTAGGTCTTCTTGCTTGCACCTTGCTTTGTTCCTTTTTCACGGATTTTGAATGGTGTTGAGTGCCTGCATTTGATAATAGACCTTGGGTTTAATTCTTTTGTGCAGTAACAATTTAGGGTAAGAACTTCCCTGATGTTTCATCATGTTACACTTTGTAAAAGGGTAAATGTGCTTAAATTCATGAATTTCACTGCTTTTTTGAGGATATATATTTGGAGAAGAAAAGAAAAACTTGTGTTTTGACATCATCTGTGACCTTGTCACGATAAAGGAAGCAACCACTCTTTTGGACCATGGGAAATTAAAGAGCTCTTTTCACCCAGTAAAAATAATTTTCTCAATAACAAATAGCACAGTGTTATTCCTAAGAGGTTTTAGCCTGTACTTAACAGCAGTATTAAGAGGATTCCAAATAGAGAGAAAAGAAGTACAGAAGGTCTAAGACAAATACCCAGCATCCCAGATGTGTCTCACCAGGAGTAATCAGAGAGAAGATCACTTCTCCGCACCTGCTGGCAATGCTCTGCCTGACACAGCTCAGGGTGCAAGTATTAAAGTATTTCAAGTCCTTGCTACAGTCATTGTCTACTGCAGTGTGGCCTGTATGTGCATCAATTCATTATGGAAGTGTTTGGGAGTCTCTCTGATTAAATTGCACTGGCTTTCTGAAAAACAGACCAAATTATGTACAATGCCTTAGAATCGTAATTGAGATGGGATTTAAGATATTAAACAACTGAATACCCATAGACAAAATCATCTGAAGAATAAAAATGGAATAAACTATTAAAATTGACACAGACACAGAGATATACACCATTGTATGTCATGGTGATTACTTTGTAAAGATCTATTTTACAGTCTGAACTAATGTGTTTGTGAAAACAGTGATAAGAAAAGCAGGGATGGGTTCTCTTTTTAAGGAGAAAGATTAGCTTGGTTGTTCAGGTAAGAGAGCCATTAAGTTCATTGTAATTCCATCCACTAAGATCCAAATTCAAGGCATTTTTTTAAAAAAGGTCTTTTCATTGTCTGTTAATGCAGACATTAAAGCAGCTGAATGAAGATCACTTTCTCCATTCTCCTTCCCTGAGGGCTAGTTTATTCTTTTCCATGTCTCCATTTCTTCCAAAAAGTACCAAAACATTTCCTTCTTAAATGAGTTCTAGCAGGGGACAAAAAAAAGGAAGAAAATTAAAGAAAACAAACTCAATCAATAATGAATAATGGAGAATGAAATATTTTCTTCAATGTTTGCTAGTACTTTAATCATTCAACCATTCCCAGCCCTCCCAAACTTTAATATGGACTTAGCTTTTCTAGATGCTGCTCTTTACTAATCAAGTATATCAAGTTTTGACATTAGTGTAACATTTGGAAACACTAATTATTTTTTTCTTGGTTCAAAACCCTAGGAGTTCAAGTTCAAACTTTTCTAAAAGATGGTATGGTGGTTTAGTTTAATTTAATTTAGGGGTGTAAGTCTTTCTTTCTAAGAAATATACTCTCTCAAGTATGAGAATTCTGTAAGGAGTTAAATGGAGGGATGGTAATCTTCAGGCACTTCAGTATCTGCAAAAGTCTGTTTAAAAAGGTAAAGTTTTTCATCTGGTGCTTTCAATGAAGTGCAGCAGAAAAGTTTTTAGAGCTCGTCTACAAAACTGTGAATTATAGAAGTGCCATAAAATTTAGAGGAAGAAATAAGGAAAATGTAGTCCAATCACCTAATTTTATTTTCAAACATGTCATAGTTATTTTGGACTTTCACTGTAGTCACTCTGGCCCTTGGATTAGATTAAATCAGCTTCAAAATCTACTTCCAATTAACTTTTGTGTGACAGACTCAAAGTGACAAGTTATACAATTTGTATTGTGTGTTCACTTTTGCTTAATTTACATCTTAAAAGTACTGTGATAGTTATTTGAGAATAAAGTTCAAATCTGGCATTTAAAAGTAGTTCAGATGTTTATTTTCCACTTGAACCTAATAATATCTGATATGGACACAAAGAATTGGTACTCATTAAGTGAAGCAAAAGCTCATGCACAATAGTTACTTGAAACTTTTGAAATCTTTCATAAGGTTCTTACCACCTGTAAATCAAACATAAGTGTTTCTGTATCTGATTGTTACAGTGGAAGGGAAAATGCTGTGGGAGGGAAAATGATGGATAGATGTTTATGGTGCTATTGAGAAATGAATGAAGAGAATGGCAATGCTGCCATGGACTTCACTGCCCCAAAGTGTTGCTTACCTAGTGCCAAACCATTTTGGCTGAGATACTTTAGCTGAGCTGAGTGATTAACACAGGGTCTTCGCTTGTCTCACCAAACTCCTGATCACTGCTTCCTCCTGCTAATCACCAGGGAAGAGCCACAGAGGAAAAAAGGTTTTGCAAAGATTTGCTCATGGGCTCAGCATCCATCCTAAGGTTCGATGGATCTCAGACGTGCTGAGTAGAGCACATCCCACTGGGTACTTGGTGGGACAGCTGCTGCCCAGCAGTGGCCTCTTGCCAGTTAGACTTGTCTCTGGTGAACTCCCTTTGCTTCTGTCCCAGGGAAGATATTTTGCATTTAATAACCAGAGTAGTTTGTAGGCCAGTTTAAATTAAGGTGCATAGCCTTTTGAGAACAAAAAGACCTGTTTCTTTTGGGCCTAATTAAAAAATATAATCATGTCCTAGCATGCATTTTTGTAAACTATTCTTGATTCATCACCAAGGAGTCTTCAAAATGTTTTAGTGTTACATAGACAGGGCAAGAATAGAAGATTAGTTACTTAAAGTGAATTACAATGTCAGTTCACATAGTACTTTGTAGAAGTTTGAAAATCTGAGAGGACTACTTAATTTCTTTTAAATTAGTTAACATTTAGATTTCACCAAGGATTAGAAGCACCATGTGGAATTGTTAAAATGATTCCCATCCAATTAATTCTGGATAATAACTGGAATAGGTAGTAGAAACATCATGATGGGTTGCAAAAGAGTGTTAAGTCTCCAATCTAAGAAATGTTTAAACCTGTGAAAAGTACAAAACTCTGCCACTGAGATTTTAAATCAAATTCAGCCACTTCTGTCCCCAGTTCAAGGATTCTGCTGTCACATGGTGCTTTAAATATAAAAAGTTTAATATAGGCGATGTAACTTGTGTTATTTCAAAATGTACACCTCTCTAACTAGCTAAATAATGATAATATTTTGGTATTTGTATAATATTTAACTGCATACCATGAAAACCATTCTTGCTTCTTAGCAGATACTTGAAAACATATTTCAAGCCCCAAGTAATTAAAATAAGCTACGCACATATTCCAGAGAGGAGATACGCAGTGAAACAGTTATTGATAGTAGTGGATATTACTTTGTGTGAATTAAGAGACTCTTATTTGATTTTTAAGCATTAAAATGCTGTTTCGTCTAGGCATGTTAATACTACTGGTTGTTTCAACCTAACTGTCATAAAGGCTTAAGTTTTCTTAGCAAGAGCAATTGAGTTCATTCTCCTTCTTTCTTCTTACTTTTGTGTTCATCCACAGGTTCAAAATAGAATGGCCCTCTCCTGCTCTCATAGCATTTCCAAGGGAGTCAACAGGATGTTTGTTATAGTTCTGAAAAAGACAAATCAATATATAGCAATTTGTCAATAGCTTGTATTGTACTCCTAAAAATACGTTTTGTTTATGTTACTTGATCTTCCAGCTGTAGGATTCAGATGTAGGATTATGGCTAAATAAGGCATACTAAAATTTAGTATAAAAAATGTGAAACTATTTTGGGACAGGGCATTTTTAGGCAGTGAATCTGTTGTTCTTGGGTATAATTATACTGACTAAAACTAGTACTGTATCAGCCTACAATACCAGAATAAATAAAATGACAAATATCTTCTGGATGCCATTTAAAGATGGTTTGTTTCTTTATGACACTTTTGGTTACATGATAATATATGTACTCACTAAATTTCTGCAACCAAGTATTTATTTCTAGGCTTTTTAAACCCAGTCATTTTCCTTAGAGTACATGACATCCTCCTCCCATGCAGAAAGATCAGGGAGTGGGGTTGAAATTATAATAATGGGGTTAGTCGCTCAATAAAAAAATCAATGTGCTTTTCATCCTTCTCAATGATGACTTGTGAAATCAGCTCCAAGAAAAAGCTCAGGATGTGCAGGACTGGTCTGTTGATTGCAGTTGAAACCACGTAACCTTGCTGTTGTGCATTTCAATTTGTCAATTGGTTTACTTCACCTGTAACCTGTATACTAAAATATTAAGCCAATTATTATCTTGTTGCCATATGGATAATGTTTGACTCATATATGCTTCATAAGGCATCTGTATTGGGGTAGCAATAGGTAAAGACATGGTGTGGGAAGCCTGATGAAAATTGGTGAGAGCAACACCACCAATTTTCTCCTCTTGCCCAGAGGAGAAAGCCATGCTGCAGGCACAATCCTAGTAAAACAGGATTCAATTTGCCTGGATTCTGTCTGTATGTTTGCATCATTAGAGAACTTAATTCTGTCTTTACCTGCTTCAGAAAGTTAACATGTTGTCTTACAATCACTGATGATTCTAAGCTCAATGACATTTTTTCTCTTTAAAAGTGCTGTTAGACTTCTTAGTGCAAAAAGATTTTGTTTTCTGTGATCTATTTTTATGCAAGTCAATGAAACCTTGGTTTGCAATTCATCATTTATTCATCACTTATAATGCTGCCTTTCTTATGTGCAGCTTAGTTATAGTCCATTGTGAAATGTCCGAATTAACACAAACCTGCTGTTAAAATTGTCTGGCCACTTACAAATATAATATGTCTAGATTCAGGACAGACATCAACTCTAATCAGTATTTTAGCTGTGTTTTGAAATTAGTACACGAAGGACAAACATCAACTCTTCTATGCATCTGTCTTTTTGAGTACATAACAGAGCTGACCATAACTTATTACTTCCTTTGCTAAACATTGTTGCAGCTATTTATCACCAAAGGAGACCAAAAAATTAAAATAAAATAGGATAAACTTTCTCTACTGAATTCTTTGAATAAGGAGTCATTAATATATTATCCTATCCTCAATCAATGCATAAATTCATCCACTGCAAGGAACAGGCACCTAACTGGAATATAATTTGTACTATACAGCAAGAACATTGGTGTGTTTGGGCCATCCTGGCACAGCAACCTGTGAGTACAAAAAGAGTTCAAGTTGCTTGTGTGCTACACCAGAAAAATTCAGGTGTCAACGTCTACTGGACAGAATGTGGAAAAGCTTGTGGCAACAAACAAACTTGAAAAAAACCCCTATGACCAGGGCAGATCAGTCCAGCAAGCAACTTAGTCAGGTTTCTGTAAATGCTCTTTTGTAGCAGTAGTTGCTACTGGCAAATCCTCTCAGGTGAATTTTGCTGCATGACTGTCTGATCCTGACCTGATTAAAGTTAGATATTCTGCATTCTTCTTTCGCCTGGTGCATGGCAGAATTGTCAGCTGAGCTCCAGAGGTGATAGTCAACAGGCCAGTTCAACCAGTGCTATGCAGAGCACTGCAGCCTATCTTCCATTCTGTACACATGTACACGTAGGATATCCATGGAATGCAAAACCAAGTTACTGATCTCTGGCTTCAAGGCATGTAATGGCTTGGGCTCATGATACAAAAAAGGTCTTCAGGCAGTAGAAAGAGGGGTGAAGAGGAGAGTTATGTGAGACCTGTGATCCAGCAAAATAGCATGGCAAGATTGTGGTTCATGTGCAGTATTACAGAATGTGTGTTCATACAGGCACAAAAATTATGCATATAAGTTCTCCCTGCAAAGTAGAAAAGATAAAGAAAGAGGAATGAACACAGCTGTCTTAAAACACTTCGGAAAGGTGTTCATGTACTTTGGGTATGAGAACTGTTTAAGAAACTGCTTGGAGAAGAGGGACTTTGAAATCAGAAGGTTAAACACATAGACAAGTTTAAATACCCTCAGGTACTTGTTATATGCTAATTTAGAATAATAATGCTTTAACCAGCAAATATTCAATAGCTGATGAGACAGATCGTTTCATTGTGACGTGAATGTAATAAAAATGTTCTCTGAGAAGCTAATTGCCTACTGGTAAATTGCTGTTTAAGTAAGACTTGCCATTGCACGAGAATTTACAACATTCTACACCACTCTTGGTGATTTTAAGATTCCCAGTGTACTGGATGTGATAACGAATTATGCAGGTAGAATTCTCTTCCCTTCCGGATGGTGATGGGTATAACTCTATTGTCCTTTGAGAGGAGTTCTCCTGCAGTTGCTGGTCTCTCACTGCTCGGCAGCCTGCTGCAGATAAGAATGAGTGATGATGCCCTAGATTTTAATGGAAATTTTAGAGCATGTGCTGGTAGGGTGCAGTCTTCACCAGAGAGAAATGAGCTGACTTGCAGGCATGAGGGTCATCAAGAAAGATAAAGAAATCAAACATATACTCCAGCCTAGGCAAGGCGTTTTAAAGGATATTATGGAAATGAGGAAGAAGTAATTTAATTTTTATAATGTCACTCCATTTAACTTTAAGATGCAAGGTCAAGGTATTGTGTTTTTTGCATTGATTAAAGATTTGGGATGTTCTTTTTGTAAGAACTGGTGCCTGTTTATGTGGTAAAGCTGGAATGTGACAAAGAATTGAATTTGGAAGCATCAGAATTATGCAGTATCTCTTCCCAGAACCACATTACAGACAAATTGAAATTTAAAACAATTATCGAATTTTATCTTGACAGTGAAATTTCCTTAAGAAACCTCTCTTTAAAGTTAGCTTGATCCCCAAACAATAATATATCTTGTTTTTATGTAAAGCCTATGATACTACATTAATCATGTAGCCTTTCAGCTACAGCTCCCTTTACAACAAAAACCCAATGCTTCTGTTCTTAATGAAACCTCATTTGCCCATTAGATGTGAGGCTTTAAAATGCATCAGCTTTACAATACTGTCAATGTTTTTTGAAATTATGATTAATTGGGTGAATTTTTACTCCAAAACCACATGTAAACATTTTATTTTTAATGAGGAAAGATGATGCTCCTGAATAAGCATATAAAAACTGGGATGAAAATTTTCCAGTTGGATTCATCTTAGAGGGCAGGGATAGCACAGATATGGGAAAACATTTTAACTTTTCTTTCTTTCTTTCCTGTCTAAAACCACAACAAATTGAGTTTTAATGTAAAAAAACTCCACTTGCAGTTAGGTTGTCTGTGTCTAATTTAACAGCTGCTTGATAGATTCATCTGGAGAGGTTTTAACCAATTTTTTGCTTAAAATGGATTGCAGCTACTTAGTGTAAGCAAGTCCTCCCAACCAAGTCTAGTAAATAATGGTGTATCACCTTTTAATTTTTTAAAATCAGGTGCCATCTGAGGCAGCCATGCTCCAAAGCCCAATAATAGTAACAGCTTCTCCCCTCTCCCCCTGATGTTCTCATGTATGCTAATTCTAACTATGACAGTCACCAGACTGTCACACAAGTTTTATGAAAATCTGCTCTAGCTCCTGGGAGTTCCAAACCATATCTACCCCATTACTTAATCTGTTTTTTCATGTTAAGCATAATAGATCATCAGTGGTGCAAAGCAGTGTGTCACACCGGCTACTCAGCCCACTATAGGTTCTTCTGACAAGCCCTAGTTTGCCAAGGGACTCTGTTTTCACACAGATGTTATTTCAGTAGTAAATAGGAAGTTTAAAGACAAGCAAAACTCTCTAAAATTTGATTGGATGTTTGACAGAAGTTGATTTGACAGAATCTTATTTATTTTGATTCAATTCATCCTCTCTTCAATCTCAGTATTAAGGTTGTGATATAGATTTCTTGTATTGTTAAAGGTATGTGGGGGGAGAAATTTTGTATTGGGACAGGAAAGGGGAAACAGAAGATCATTTGAACAGGTCTGCTGGTCAGTCAGATCCCTTGTGGGACAGAATATTGGGGTAATACACCACACCCCTAATCCTGATTCTTATTTTTGAAACATTTCTGTCATAATGGTAGTCTTCAGGGTTGTTTTCGGCACTGAAGATGTTAGTGCAATCAAGGAGTAGAAGATTGCTTGTCTTAAAGCACTGTCTCTCTTCAAACACCTGTGAGCAGGTTTGTAGTTGCCTACTAAGACACCACACTTTTAGGAGAACTGGTGCTAGCCAATGTTTTTTATTGAAATTATTATCTGTACTTAACCTCTAGGCTGCTTTTCAAAAAACAGCTTTATGCTGGCTCTAGGTGAGGACTAAGAAAATGAATGGGAATGGCTCAGAGACATCCTAGTCATAAAGAAAAAATCTGACAGATGCGTTCCACAGAACAAAGTAAAAAGGGTCTCCAGGTTGAAAAAAAAAAGGCTCAAAAATTATGTACCTTGTTTTTTTCTTAAGAATAAGATACAATATGTATCAAAACAGTTGAGTAATAGGACAAGGGACATTTTCATAGCAAAATTCTGAGGTCAAAATTGCGATAAAGGTAATCAAAAGATGCCAGTAATACAGACCCTTCTAAAGTTTTGATTACCTGAATTCAATAAGGCAATTCTGAGAAGCCTTGATTTCAGAGGAATGTAAATTTAAAAAAATTCAGGAAAAAAATATGAATAATGGTAATACTGCATCATTCTTCTATATCCAAATACAAACACACAGTTATGATATAGATATCTTGTTACATCAATACAAACTACTTGATGTACAGCATGCATGAGTAGAACTTTTACTAAACTCATGTAAATGTACTTTTAAGTTGTTTTTAGCAGTAGAGAAATTCAAAAATGTAGTTAGTGATAGAAAAAGCCTTTTGAAAATGGGTCAGAAAAAATAAAAACAAGCAAAGGAAGTCCTAAATGTCCTATTCTGTTTTCTTAAATATGTATGAACAAACATCTATAAACCTTTTTCTAGATCTTCAGTGAAGAAATAACATAGCAGTGACTTTATGGCAATTCTCTTGCCTGCTGTGTTTAGGGATTTTTTTGTGTTGTGTTAAAGGCCGTGCATGTTCTTCTAGATTATCACTGGTTAATTTCTGTAAAATGTAGTTTAAACTCCAGAACCATGTACTATTCTTTCCAACACATTGACACATTTGGTACAAACTAGTAATGCAAATGAGAGAGCAGCACAAATACTCTAACCATCTTTCCCAGAGAGCCAAACAGGACAGAGTGTGCATTAACACTGTGAGTCATGACTGTGAAAGACGCTTGCTTTTCGCCTGTGTCCCAGTTTTTTTGTTCCTTGCTATTTCTAGAATTCTCTCTGAGATCAATTGAAAGAATGGTTTATCTTTAAAACCTGATTTATTTACATGCTATCTTTAGCTTAGCTGCAGTCCTGACAAAAAGAGAGGTCTCAAATCTTGGCAAAGATAAGGATCAAGAAAGTAAGTGGAAAGGGTATGACCATGGTGGAGTGATTTTTATGTCTTGTGACTATTTTGTACTTGCTTCCACTGGCAAGATCCTTCTATGCTGCCTGACAGACAAAATAAAGGTATGAAAATGGAAATGAGGTGTAAAAGAGAGGATAATATTTGAAGACTGAAGAGATAGGGTACAGTTTTATAATTTAATGTATTTTTTCCATTTTCCACTAAAGTAAAGATAACTCATCTTCTTCCATTAGCAGATAAGCTCTCATTGATTCAGAATTATCCAAATGCTTCAAAACCAGACACTTATTTAAACAGGAAAAACAGCTCATCCATTTTTGTTAGACTTAGCTCTGAATTGCACTACAATTTACAGTGGTTCAATGAGTAGGTTGAGCAGAATCTTTTCACACCCTCCCATTCTGGGGCCTGTAAGTGAAGAAGTTACAGCAGAATGTGCATTTCTATAAGCAAAAGTTACCTTTTTCACTTAAAATTATAGAAGTGATTTATCATCATTTCAAATAAGAAAAGTCAGCAACACTGTTCTTGGTTTCAGATAGCTTTCTGGTTTATATTTATAGATCTGTTTCTTATCGTGCTCGCCTCTTAGGGTTCAAAACACCTCACTTGAAACCCTTTCTTTTTGTCTCACTTAAGTTTCTAATGGAGATCAGGAACACTGAGGAAAAATAGTATTTTAAACACAATCTGTCTAAAGGAATTGTGTTGTCTAGTGTCTCTAGGGTGTCTTGAAGAGCATATGTTATTTACAAAAGCTGTGTTCTCATTTAAAATCTCATTGTGTTACTCATGTTATCACTGACAAAATTTCTGGGACGTATCCTCCTGCCATCAGTCCTTTGTGGTTATTTACCCAGAGAAATAGAAATCTTGATTCACCACTGAAAGAAGGAATTATGTAACTTTAGTCTTTGCAGATTTTCTAAGGACTAATGCATTATTTTTGATTAATATCAGGAACTAGGATATTTTAAACAAAAACAAACCAACAAGCANCAAACCCCACCCCCCCCAAAAAAGAAAAAAAACCACCAACCCTCCAAATAAAAAGTCCCCACAAAAGAACAAAACCCAAAACCAAACAAGTTTGGGTTTTGTCATCCTTTTACTTCTCATAATCCTCTTTATCTCTATACCCTTAAGAATAACATTTAGCCCAAAATAAGGAGAAGAGGGGACCCCATTCATCTGAGAGGTGTGACTAAATCATATTTTGCCTTATGTTCTGTCTTGTGAATGTCCAGTTTAACGTAAAAGAAACTGTGCAGAACCTTAGTGAGTTCAGACTCCTCTCACCTCCATTTGAAAGTAGATGTTTCTTTTCTTGGCAGAACTCACTGCAACTTTCTTCCTGTCTTAGGACTGATATTTTGTTGATAAGAAACATATAAGGAGAGTGGGGTTTGACAATCACGAGTGCCCTTAATTAGGAAGTAATCAAGATTTAGAGTATATCTATCATGCAAAGTGAAACACCTGAGATGCTTCAAGACTGGCTATCATGAAAACAAGTATGTGCTTAGGATATTCCCAAGTGTTTTGGCATGTACGACAACAACGAAGAAAATCTTGGTGTAGGTTTTTGGCAATTACAATATATTTAGTTGTAATATTTAATGTGCTTTTAATTATACTCTGTTTCCTTTTTTTTTGTCTGGTCATCTGTCTGGGATGTTGTATTTTAGTAAATGCATTAATTTGTACAAATTCATGAATACCTTTATGGACAGTTATTTTTCCTGGCTTCCTATCTTTATGCAAAGAAATAGTATTTACATCTCTTTGATATTATTTGCTTTTTTTTCTGATATAGCAATTAGTTGTAAGAAAAAACTTTAATTTTGCTCAAGGATATGTATATGAGAACCAGAGATTTAGTAATTATGATGGTGTAAGCGTTTTCTGATGTTTTATTTTGAGATTCTAACTCCTGGCAGGCTCAAAGTAAGTGATTTCTGAAAAAAAGAAAGTCTTCCTTGGAAGACTTGCCTCTCCTGGAAAGCAGAGAGCAGAGAAGCCACAAAGAAGTGGCTGTGAACCTTAGATGAACCAGTTTTCCCTCGTGGCTGCAATAGTTTAAGCCTCGTGCATGGAGTGCCTCTGACTTCCCCAAGCACGGAGCAAGGGTCAGAGCTCTTCTGCAAGTCCTCCACTCCCTGTTTTCCTCTGGCACTGCTGGACTGGGAGGACTTGGAGGGACTTTTCAGCCTGTTTTCCTGTGTAAATGGAGTCTATGAGATTTCACTGTCCATCTTCAGTCTCTAATTCAAACTGAATCTCATATTTGATGTTTGTCACCATGCCCAGAAAAGTTTATTGGGGTGGATTCTCTGAGCCTTGATGCATACTCAACCTCTAGTGATTCTGCAGAAAAAGAGAACAGTGAAGGGAGTTTTATAGCCAAACAATTATTTTCCTCTTTTATATTATTATTAGAATTTCATGGCCAGACTTCTGCATAACCTATTCAATCTATATGGTGTATTAGTTGTGCAGTATCACAGTGAATTGGGGAAAAATACTTTCTTGAATGTTAAAGTTAGCATTAAAAAAAAAAAAAAAAAAAAGTGCAGCTAAAGAAATACCCTGTCAGAATTATTCAGAAAACTGTCAACACTTCATTCTGACCAAAATATTTGTAGCATATGTTAAGCGCAGTTAGAGCTATTAGCATTTTTAAGGGACATAATCAGTTTGGAAGGCTGCAAAAACCACCTGATTTATGTTGTTTCTCCTATTTCCTACTGCTTTATTAAATTATTAGCAATATCTAGCTTTATTTAACTTCTTAAATGGAATTTTAGTGATTGACTGAAAAATTCTGTCTATCTTTTCCCTTCAGAAAAAAAATCAATATATTTATTATGAACCACAATAAATTTTTCTATATAGTAACCATTTTTCTTGCCGTAAGGGATGCTGCAATACAGAAAATAACTTTATTAGTTCTGTTTAAATATTGAGTAGATCTCTAGCATGGTATTAATTCTGGTGACATTTGCGTCTGTTTATTCTTATTGTAATATTTTTGGTATAGATACAAAATAAGCAGACAAACTCAATTATATATGTGGACTCATTTTTAAACTTGTTTTGGGAGAGACTAATGTGTACTAGAAGACTCCTTTCTTTATAGCAAAACTTACTTTTCACTGGGATTTTTTTGATGGGTTGAATTGAAGGTTTTTACCTATGCCAGTTATTTCTTGGGATATATTGTTCTTTTGTCATCTTATTATAAAAAATAATAATTTAAGGTACCTAAGATGATACTATAATTTTAAAAATGAAATATTTGAAAAGAAGTTATTTATTTAAAGCAAAATTTAATGTTGATTGGAAATTTGTCCCAGCATAGAAATGAAATGTAAAACGTAAATGTAGAAATTAGTGAGTAAAAATAGGGGAACTCCCCAAAATTCCCTAAATAAAACTACTGGTTTTGTAAAACATATTCTTTTTCCTATGAGTATCACCCTGCAAAAAATTAGAATGCAATGATCAAGTTGTCTTTCTGTTATTATAACAGTTTTACAAACTGTATTCAAATGTTCATATAATTTAGCATTAATATAGCATTGGTGCATAGTTCTCATTCAGATGGTTGTATGTGTAGTGATTGGATGTCATAATTGTGAGCTGTAAATGGCAGCGTGTTAATTCTATTTTGTCTTCTCTGAACATGGGAAACTGTCTACAATTACATATCTGTCTACAATTAAATACTAAAGTTATGAAATCATAGGACATCCTTAGTTGGAAGGGACCCACAAGCATCATAGAGTTCCATTCTTGGCCCCGCACAGGAGAGCCCCAAGAATCACATCATGTGCTTGAGAAGGTTTCCTAATGTTTCTTGAGCTCTGTCAGGCTGGTGCTGTGAGCACTGCCCTGGGGAGCCTCTTCCTGTGCCCGACCCTCTGAATGAAGAATCTTTTCCTGATATCCAGCCTAAACCTCCCCTGACACATCTTCGGGCCATTCCCTCAAGTCCTGTCACTGTCACCACAGAGCAGGGATCAGTGCCTGCCCCTCCTCTGCCCCTCACCAGGAAATTGTGACTGCAGTGAGGTGTCCCCTCAGTTTCCTCCAGGCTGAACAGACCAGGTAACCTCAGCCATTCCTTGTATGGCTTCCCCTCCAGACCCATCACCATCCTCATGGCCTCTTCTGGAAGCTCTCTAATAGTTTAACGTCTGTTTTATATTGTGGTGCCCAAAATTGCACACAGGATGAGGGGAAGCTGCACCAATGCAGAGCAGAGCAGAACAATCACCACTCTACTTTTAGAAACTTGGAAGCTTGCAAACATTATGCATTATCCATAGAAAGCAAAAAGTATTGTGATTTTTACTTAAGTGTGACTCTTCCCTGTGCAATATTACTTGAGAGAAGTACAAGGATATTTTTCCCCAAAGCCACTTTGCTGGAATCTAGATCAGAGTAGTACCAAGTCTCCTTGTTGTCTATCACTGAGGGAAGCTGAGCATGTTAAAAAAGTACAGCTTCACACTTCTGCTTCCTAAATTTCTATGGGTCTAGTAAACCACCCATAACCCCTATTAAATATTTCAGTAAAGCAAAAAACCCCTAAGGTTTGGGGTTTTATTGCTTTACTAAAATATTTAATATTTACATCTTCAGAAAGAGAATTTCCTGAATTACTTGCTTCCTGGGTCCTTATCCTTAGCCTGGAATTCCTCTGTTCTCAACACATAGTTCTCTCAGATTTGATACAGTTATTTCAATTTCAGTATAACCTCTGGTTGAAGATGTGAGAAGAGCCAAACTCCTGATGTCTTAAAGCAGCCTGTTTCTCTTCTCCTAAAAGATCAGGATATAGAGATGCTTGTTTTTTGCTGAAATAAAACTTTCTAATAAACATATAGATTTGTATTTTGAAACTGTGGTGCTGTTCTGAGAAAAATGTTAAAATTAAATTAAATTAAATATGCAATGAACATCAGTTCCTGAAAGTCTTGCTATGTTTATACTATGAACTCCTTTGAAGCAAGTTGATGAATTTAGTAATCAGAAATGAAATTATGGGAATATATAAATCAGATATCCCTTGAGTAGCAACACTGGCATGCTTAGGAAAGTATTTGAATTAATAAAAGATCAGACCCCAATGCTATAATTATGCTCTGAAGAAGGAACAAGATGGATTCACAGGCTAAGATACTGAAAAAAATAAAGCGTAGCAGGGATCAAGAAACACCCCAGTGGTTGTTGTAGGGAGTAAAGACAGTCTAGTTAAATTTATATGACTCGGTTGGGACAGAAATCCTCTTCTCAGCACTGAAAGAGCTAAACCAGCAGCTCTTTGGAATCTAGTGGTGATGGAGATATGAAAGGCAAGGGAAGGTCCAGCCAGATCTAAGCAGAGGAAGAATGAAGGTGGTGTGTTTTATGATCACAAGCAGCTGGTTTGTCATCTGTCCCTTGCCACTGACGTTCTCCCACAGGTTGGTCTTGCTCAGAGGCTTGAGGCACATTCTGCTTTAAGGGAGTCTGGAGGAGGAGAAGCAGCAGATAGATAATTCATTCTGGCTGCCAAAATCCTCTGGTAAATGATTTGCTGGGGATTTTGGGGTCTGTCTTAAGTTCAGGACAGTTGACCTTATGCTGTATGATCCTTCCAGCACTGGGAAGGGAAATAACTTTTTGCTGTTATCAGATTTCTTCCTTTTCTTCTTGAAAATTGAGTGTTTCTGCTGGCTTGGTTTATTTTGTTCTGGTTTTAACCTAACTGAAATCTCAGGCAATATTTTGGTTTTGTCTCCCTTATCTCATGGAACCAATAGCCCTGGTTTGTTCCTGTTGTAAGGCAAGGCCATAATGCAGTGATGGATAACAGGAAAATGGTTAAGTGGGGCTGTCCATGGTACCTAACACCAGTTTACTTGCTTTGCACTTGAAGCTCCTGTGTGTAAGCATTGCAAGCCTAAACTGATTCATCTTCGTGCCTACCACAGTAATTTTTCACAACTGGGAAGCCACTTTTGTAGGCTGGGTATTGCTTAAGATACATTTTTTCCTTTATAACTTGCTGTACAATTGCAGCCAAGTCAGCGTACACTGACTACTAGTCCAAATCTTTTTGCCATCATTTTCTTACAAGCAGGCAGAATGATATTAGTAGTAGGTTTTTCTATTTTTGTCTGGTATGTGACTAATTTTTAGTTTTGACAGAATAAAATGTATTCAGAAATATTTATTGTACTTGTCAAAAATATATATTTTAAATATTAGTGGTGTGGAACAAACATACAAGGATTTTCTGATTGAAAAATATATGTACAATTTTAATTTGCTTTAAAATACAGTGTAAAGGATATGGATGAAAAGTCCAACAGAGAGGGTTATACAAATATATTTTATACAAATATACAAATATAAAAATATATTTATCTATTATTCAAATACTTGAATATAATAATATAAGCAGTAGCTTATATTAAAGGGAGGCTATAAATGACCAACACTAGAGAGTCAGTATGCATAACTTGTTCAATATTTCCAATATACTATTTTCATGTAATGGGTTGGGTTTTTTCCATACCCAGAAGTCCTGACAAATAGCCATCTATAAATTTCAAAACAAAGAGGTAATATGTACAGCTTAAATATAATGTTTGAAAGGAAAACAGGATGCTGAGGCACATGTGTTTATTTCTGGGTTAATGAATAGAGGATATACTTTCCAGGTGTAGATTCCATAGGAAAGCAAATTGGGATTATCTAGTTTTTGATGCACAGAAGGTATGTGAGAAATAACTTGGGTTATGCAAAGGTCTGGATAGCTCTGTAAGACTCAGGAAAATCTGTGAAATCATAAAGGTGTTACAACTATTTGTTTTTAATTGAAAAGAAGTAAAATAAATTGGTTTAAATATGGAATAAAAAATATAAGGACTGCATTCACATTCAGTTGTATTAAAATCACTTATTTAGCTAAAAATGTTCTTGTGATATTAAGGTAAATCCATCAATATTACTGATGTCCTTGAAAACTTAAGACTCAGCTGTGTTTGAAGAAACTAGGCCATGTTGTTATTTTTAATATACTGGGACCTATTATATGAGTAGTTTGATTTGTGATAGATGGAAAGAATTGAAGATTAAGGATGCAATCTTTCATATTGTTGACATTATTTGCTCAGTTATTGCTTTGCAGAGCAAGTAAGATATCAAAATATTGCAAATATCAGAAATTACAAATAAACATGGTATCAATTTAGGCCAGAGTCAATTCTGTGTAGAGGTAAATTAAAAAGTTGTTTGACTGAGAAATGTCTTTACATTTTGATGCTACATCAGTATGGAAATTAATATATTACAGTGGCATTCAGTGGCGTGTGCTACCAAATCAGTGCGTAGGTTTTTGGACTCAGAGTTGAGTTATGCGTTTAACCTGAAGCATTATAGTTAGCATGCAGTAGCAGTAGAGTTCTTGCAGAAAAAAAAGTCTCTTTTTTCTCCCTGCAGTATTTCTTAATCAGTTCTAAAATTAAATTGAATTAATATACTAATAAGAAGCAACTGTGTAATTTGGGCTAGAAACACAAAATAGATCTCTGGTCATGCACTTAACAGTTCAATACTGAAATGACTTTCATCACAATTTTGTGTCACAATAGAAAGGGACAAGAAATGAGAATTTAAAGGTATATGGCCCATTTTAACAATTACATCTCACTGGAAAAAATGAGTGCTATTATTAATAATAATAATAATCTGGTGACAATCTTTTGAAACCACAAGGATTTAGTTTGATTGCAAGGTGTCAGTGTTTGAAGACAATACTGTTTATATAAATATTTTTTAAGATAACTGAATTGCCAAGGTCAGCTCTCACCTGAACCAATAATATATAATTTTTTTCAATGCTTCTAAGCTGCAGAGAGTGTTTTTGCAGTGAGTTGACCCTGGCTGGATACTTATTGGCCATCAAAGATACTCTGTCACTCCCCTCCTCAGGTGGACAGGGGAAAAAAGTATAATGAAAAGCTCATGGGTCAAGATACGTACAGGGAGAGATCACTTATCAGTTGCTGTCATGGGCAAAACAGACTCAACTTGTGGAAATAATTGTATTTATCACCAATTAAATCAGAGCAGGGCAGTGAGAAATACATCCAAATCTTAAAACACCTTCCTGCAACCCATCCCTTCTTCCTAGGCTTTTCTTCACTCCTGAGTTCTCTACATCCCCACCTCCAGGGATACAAGTGGATGGGGAATTGGGGGCTCTGGCTAATGCATCACACGTTGTCTCTGCTGCTCCTTTCTCCTGAGAGGGAGGACTCCTCACCCTCCTTCTCTGTACCAGGATGGGGTCATTCCCACAGTGTGCAGTTTGGGAACACATTGCTTCAGCGTGGACACACAAATGCTACCAGCCAACCTGCTCCAGCATGCGTTCCTCTCTCCCTGGGGCCACTGGTCCTGCCAGGAGCCTGCTCCAGCACAGACCTCCCACCAGGCCACAGCCCTTTTTTGGGCATCCCCCTGATCTGGAGTGGGATCCCCCATGGGCTGCAGGGGCTCAGCTGCCTCACCACGATCTGCAGCAGGAGCTGCAGGGGAATCTCAGCTCTGGTGCCTGGAGCACCTCCTGCCCCTCCTTCTGCACTGACCCTGCTGTCTGCCGGGCTGTTGCTCTCGCGCATTCTCACTCCTCTCTTCCACTTCAGTTACACAGGACTTTTTTCCCCTTGTTAACTGTATTATACAAGAGGTTCTCTCACTGATGGCTCAGCCTTGGCCAGCAGCAGGTCCATCTTGCAGGTGAACTGGAGGTGAATTTGGAACTATATTTGATAGCAGCACAGGTAGCAGTGGCAAGAATCTGGAACTGCTGTAGCAACCTGAGTTGTGAAGTTACTAAGCCATTAAAATAGACTATTACTTTCTAAAGGGCAGCAGCATAGACTGAAGAATTTGTATAGGTAAGATAATGAAATTGTCACTTTTTTGACTTGTCTTCTAAAGAATTAATTTGTCACTTTCTAGAGACAAGTGGGACAATCAAGGGATAAAGTCTAGGTGAGATTTCAAATAAATCTGCAACTCTTGCTGATGTAGACGCTTTTAGCAGAGTATAAGAAGTTATGGAAATATATCTCCATTTATTTTGTTAATATATACAATTGTGGAGTAGCATTGTACTCAGCTTTCTTTGTCTGTAGTATCAATCATGGATAGTGAAAAATGAATCTGGGGAAACACTGGCACTCATGCCTTCCTAACTAAACAAGGCCAAAATATAGGAAAAAAAAAAAAAAGAAGCAATACAGAGAGCAGGATGGAATAGTAGTTTCCTAAGGCTCTCCAGCCAAGCAGTTTGCATACCAAATCAAGCCAAATCTTTATATTCTTTATAAGCTTTTTATATAAACTGTGCCTTAAGCCACAAATAATTATATTTATAATTTTATTCAAAGTGAGAATGAAATCTCCTTTTTATTTTACTGTATTTATTGTTTGTTCATAAAACAGGTCTGCAGCAATTTTTCTTTGGTTTCTCATGAACAGCTGATAGACAAAACCAGTAATACTGACAACATAAACCCAGGTCTGCTTTATAGGGAAAATCTGCCCAGAGCCTACTCTCACCTCTTTCAGTTGATAGTAATATTCAAGCCATTATAATTCCTATAATTTATGCTAAGAAGAAAACACTTTAAATTATTTTCAATGTCTTATCAAACACTGACTTTTTTTTACTGTTTTTTTCACCTTGCCCATCTCCATCAGCTATCCTGAATTTCCATAATTCATAATAATAGCTCAATAACTAACATAAGGCACACCAAGCAAAAAAGATTTCATTGCTGTTTGTCACAAAACAGTTAGGAAACAACATATACTCTGTTGATTGTTTTAATCCTAACAAAGTTCCAGTAATGTGTCTCCAGATTAAATCACTGGGGTTTAACTGCCTAGAAAATTAATTTCTTCCTTATTTCTAATAGAATCTTGTACAGAGGTACATACTTGTAATGGGTAAATTCATTCTGGTAACTAAATGCTAGCAAATTGTTTTGGGGATAGTTTTCCACCAGATGTTTTCACGGTTCTCTGATTTATATTGTTGCATCTGAGTAGACAATCTGATATCAACCTTATTGTTTTATGTGATTTAAGGCAGAAGAGAGATTTATGTAAATGACTGAAGATTAGAATATTAATGTTGAATTTAGGACTACAGTTTTCTTAAAGTGGGGCATGGTACCATTATGTGCTTTTTGGATCTGTACCTTACACTGAATGAAGGAGAGGCAATACATTATTTTTCTCTTAAATTGTTTTGTGACCATTAATTTTTCTGACAGAAATTACCTTGTTTGTGGTATTTCTCATGTTGTTGCAGGGCTTTCCATGGCAATAAATTATTGTTAAGTATGTTAGTCTACCACAATGAAAAGAGGAAAGTATTCTCAAGATTGCTTATAGAATAGTTTCTGATTGAGTTTATCAGTAAAATGCTATTTCTGTCAATGACAAGTGGAAATGAGGTTGCAAAAAGATTTGTGTGATATATGGTCAAATTAACTGAGAAATAACAAATAAAGAAAAATTGTGCCATTCATATACCCTCTTAGGTAAGTGGGTAAGGCTTCCAGTGAATCTTTAATTTACATAATATGGGAAAAGAAATCAAGCTTAAAAAGATGTACTTAAAAATCTTCATCCACTCAATTGTTTTTCTTTTTTTTTTTTTTTTTTCTGTTCTAATTTATGTCAGGATAATATTTGAACAAAGAATTTTATTTTTTTTTCATGTTGCTTAGTCAGTTGTCATGAGCATTGTGAAAGGTATCAGGATAAAAGTTGGCAATTAGAAATGTGATGATGTAATGTATTTGAAATTGCTTGGTGAATTCTTTAATCAATTCTACAAGTTACTTTGTCTACAAAAAGTTTAATCTTGGTTTCTTAGGGAAAACTAGCATAAACTGTAATTAACTCTTCATAATATTGACGATGGTTGATTAAGCAAATGTGTAGGATTACTACCACAATATAGATCTTGAAGTTAACAAGCATCCATTAAAAAATACCAAAAAACTACTGATGCTTCAGTTAAAATGTCCTAAAACCCTAAAACTCCATAACCTTTTATATTAAGATATTGTTTATGCAGTAGATAAAACTGCTAGTTATAGGATGGGATTTAACAAAATATGCAGGTTTTGTCAATTTTGTTTGTTCTCGGCAAGTTAAGGTTACTGGCAGCAGTCTAAACCAAAAAGAAGGCACAGTCAGGGCTTCAAAAAGAGAATTGAATATCAGTAAGAAACCATTTTTGTGAGCATATTGTTCACATTCATTTTATTATTTAGGTCAAATACTCTGAACCAACAGGGATACATTGCTGCTTTTGAAATGCATGTGTGACAAGATGATTCAGAAAGCATCAGCATGGCCCACATGAAGTAAAGGCATCTTTAGGTATCCAAAACTTTTCTGTACTGGACTTTGATGCATGAAAGTGTTTCTAAAGTCCTTGTCCACAGTTGTGTAGAAATTTGTGCAGTGTAACTCTTAGATATCATTAACCTGAGCATCATTGTGGGTCCTGCTAACAGCCTGACTTCAAAGCACACACTGGTTGTCCATATCCAAGAGAAAGTTCCTTTGGCTCCTTGAATGGTGCATTTTCTTTAAAATAAATGTATTGTAAAGACAATATTAAAAGAAAATGAGTGGTATAACATTGTAAGCAATAAGGATGGCAGCTCCCAAAACACAACATCCTTCTCTTTGCAACGATTTGCAGTAAGCTTGTGAACAGGATTTGCTCTAAGATTGCCTGTATAGAATTTTTTAGTTAATCTTTAGTTGTAGTTAGGAGAAGGTAAGCCACAGGATGGATTGGGAGAGGGTTAAAAAAAAAATAGAGCGAGAAATGAAATGACAACACATGATAGAATCCTTGAAAAATTGAAATGAAAATAATAAAAGGAAAAGCAGCATAAATAAAGGGAAGAAATTAATAGAATATGAGAGGGAAGACAGATGTATTTTACTGTTAGGTATTCCCTCAGAAAAGCTGAGGGAATTGGGATTGTTCAGCCTGGAGAAGAAGTTGCTGTGTACTGACCTTACTGTGGCCTTTCAGTACCTGAAGGGAATTTACAAGAGAGTTGGACAGGGATTTTTTTATAAGAGTATGTAGTGACAGGACAAGGGGGAATGGCTTCAAACTGAAAGTAGTTTGAGACTGGACATTAGAAAGAAATTTTACACTGTGAGGGTGGCGATGTCCTGGCACAGGTTGCCCAGAGAAGCTTTGGATGTCCCATCCCTGGATGTTTTCAAGGCCAGCTGGGAAAGGGCTTTGAGAAACCTGGTCTAGGGCAGGGTGTCACTACCCACGGCAAGGGGTTGGAACTTATTTGATTTTTAAGGTCACTTCCAGTCCAACCCATTCCATTATTCATTATATTCTTGTTCTCTCTCCTTTTCAGGGGATTCCTACCTCATATTTAAGCTATAAACTGAAAGTTCTTGCCAAGATGATACTAGGAATGCCTGCAGATTTAGGGTCTCTTGGATCTTTAATTTTCTTAGGAAAGCAACATACAGTATATTTGTAAGTAATTTTCTAAAGGATAGTGATGCTACTGACAACTTTATCAACTTAGACAAAAGCAGTTTTGATTTGTTTAATAATAATCTTAAGAACAGCTTTACAAGTCACAGATGTGCTAATATTGATGCAGAAACCCATGAGTGTTTGGAGGTACAAATGGCTCTACATACACTTGTGTGGGTCAGAAGTAAAGCTGGAAGTGTCAAGTTAACTCCTATAAGAATTTATCTTTCCACTTTTTCCTTTCCTTTCCCCTCAGTTCCTTTTTTTCTTATGTTTGATTCAAAATATATCATTAAGCAGCAGTACTTGTGTTGTCATTAAGCAGTTGCTTCTAGAAAGTACAAATGAGAACTAAAATTAATACCAGTAGTGAACTAGGCCAGAGTTTTAAAGCTGATTGTGGGAAGTCCCCTGCTATTGCAGAGACAGCTTTTTTGACTTTGGTGAATATTTTCCCCCATGCTGATGCCATATTTCTTTTTTTTTTTTTTTCCTGTTCCACTTGGAAGTTTTCTGAAAGAGTGCGTATAATTTTTCATTTTATTTAAATCTTGGAAAATAAAAAGAAAGTAATTTATTCAAAGATGCATCATATGAATGTTTTGGGAGTTATGTGTTATTATCCTAAATGAGTTGAAATCATTATCAAAGTGTAAAATCCTCTGTATGAGAGGTAGAGGTCCTTTAATATAAAGTTTCTGCAGTTTTTAGTCTGAGAAATTATTTAAACCTTAATTTAATGGTTGGCCATTTCCTGCTTATACTTGGGAATCAAAAGAAAGAAAAATTAAAGTGATTGGTGTTTCTAATATCTTCTGCTTCTCTCAGTAGCTTATAACCCAAGGTGTTTAAAACAAATAATGCATGAAAGTGTCTTACTCAAAATTGTGAGTAGCTTTGGGTGTATGAATAGAGAATGATAGAACAGTTTGGGTTGGAAAGGACCTTTAAGGGCTATCTAGTCCAACGGCCCTTCAATGAGCAGGGACATCTTGCACTAGAGCAGGTTGCTCAGAGCCCTGCCCAGCCTGACCTTGAATGTTTCCAGAGATGGGACATCTATCATCTCTCTGGAGGACCTGCTCCAGTATTTCACCACCCTCACTGTGAAAAGTTTCTTTCTTGCATCTATATGGTGAGGTCTTTTCTGAGTCTTCTTATTCTTAATACTACATAAAAATGTAATTTTTAATTAAATTTCTAGACTCACTCTGTTCATAAAGTGATTAGAAGCCGTATAATTGCAAGTGAAAGTATCTCCAATTCTGAGTAAGCTGGGAATCCAAAGGGCAATGTGCCCTTTTGCTTTGTCATTTCTGTATGAAGAGCTGCAAGTGCAAGTGAAGGTGCCTAAAACATTCACAGTCAGTATTCCTTCTGGAGAAACATAAACCATAAGGCCATAGGAGGCAAGGTTGTGCCGGCTCCCAGATGTTTGCCATCGTGCAAGTGTGTGGCAAGGGTGGAAGGGGATGTTAGCAGGAAACTATAGCTGCTGGTAAATTTTAGATACTAATGTAACTTGTGGAAAACATCTTTGTGGTTAATAGCTCTGGGATGGGCATAGGAAAATGTGGCTTTGGGAGAAACAGTTAAACAACTTTTATTCTCTTCATACAAAAATTCTTTCTAAAAGATCTAAGTGTTTTCATGGGAGGCTGTGCTTCGTGCGGTACCCATTGCCAACAGAAATCTTTTTCATGGGCTTAGAATCCAGGAAAACTTCATCAGCACATGCATTTCTGTTTAGTCGTGTGAAAAGTGTCAATTGCATAGAGTTCTTGGGAAAAAAAGCATCTCAGATTGAGTTCTTTATGGTGATCTGAAATGCAGATGGTCAGAAGGCTTCTCTCGTGTTCTGGTGGAAGTTCACACTTCTGCTTCCTATGCATCCTGTGCAAGGTTCCCATTCCAGCATTAGGGATCCTAAGTTCCAAGACCATGCTTGCCACTGAGCCAGCCATTTTCTTTTTTACTTTGTAAGTCAGGCCTGTTACAAGATATGTCGGAGGATAAATGAGGAAATTCCCTTGTTTAAAGTTGTGTCAGTTGAAGTAAGTGTGGAAATCATGTACTAGTTGATGTTATGTGTTTGTGTATGCTGGGGGAGGGAGAAAACCTAATTTATGATGCTGTGAGCACAGGGAAAAGCCTCAGAGTATTTAAATGGGCTTTTACTTAGCATTTCACTTTATTGTACTATGCTGACTGGTTGTTGTTTCTGTCATTTAGAAAAGTAGATGCACAGATAAGAAGTAATTTCTACAAATTTTGCTTCTAAAACTTCTGAGTTCTAGAACTAGAATTTCTCTTCTTTGTTCCCCTTGCCTGATCTCCTATTCCAAATTAATGGGCCTCTGCATATCAGGAAAAGCTTTGTTCTGAGTTATTTTTCAGTAAGTGCTAGGCATCTGAACTTCACACAGGTGCATGCAGTAGCACAAAGATCTCAAGTGCCGTACTGGAAACCAACCGCTTATTCTAATATATTTTTTCTCAAACTATACATTGTTATGATTTTTCCATAAAATGATCCCTACTGCACAATGCAAAGGCTCTAGTGCTATTAATGTGAAATACTGTGAATATGTGCAAAAGCTGGGTACCCATTTTAAGATGGACATTACCAAAAGAGAACCGTGTAGTGGAAAGACCAATTCAAACTTGCAAGCGTAGATAATATTTGCATTTAGACAAAAGACCTAGCCACTGCTGCTATTTATTCCTAATTGTGAAATCATGTACCTGAAAATAACAATCAAAAGTTGGAGCAGGTGTTTTTGTATTAATGTGCATCATGGAAAGAAAAAAAATCTAATATATCAAAGTAAGATGCTTTTATGTGTCTTTTCTGGGTCTTAGAAAATCTTGCTGTTTCTGATATAAATTTTAAGATACAAAGGTATCTTAAAAGCCTTACACATTCCACAGATAAAGCAAAGTGTGCTGGGACACTGGGGGGCAGCAGGGTGGTTGAGGCAATGTGACTGGACTGTCATGTAACTTGCAAGGATCCTGCAGAAACACATTTCTCATCCCATCAAAACATAATAAATCAGGATGCAGATTACTGCCATGTTATGCCCATCACAGCTGCTTCTTAGTCTGAAACTGTGGGACTTGAAAATCGTTTGGGTAAAAACCCCAACGTGTCAGCAGAACTCAGTTTTTACTGAGAGGAATCTATGAAAGGAATAATTTGGGGGGTGTGTGTGTGTGTGTGTGCTTTAACAACCTAAAATAAACTGTAAGAAAACCAAACAAAAGTAGTAAGAATAAGCTAAATCTCAACAATGCACACTTCTGCTCCAGCTACAACTCCCATCCAGCAGTGTGGATAAACACCACAGCAGCCCACTGACATTGACCTTTGTGGCCCAGGCTCTGCTGGTGTTGGTGTTCAAGCTGTCCCAGTAAAATTTGTACAAAAGCTGAGACAGGGCATTCAACTGACTCTGTGCAGTTTAGTAGCTGGCAACAGAGTTTTGATCATGTACATCATTACATCATGTACTTAGAGCAAGTAAACTCCCCGAGAGGTTCGGTTTGTGAACTTCAGTCATAACCTCATGACCAAAGGTACGTCTTAAAAAAGGCATGAGGAGCGGTTATGTTCGTCTTTTGCATTCCTGGAAAGTTGTATCCTGCCAATTTTAACTGTTGCATGGACAAGTGTTATTTAATGTTAATATGCAAGTTTACTGACTTGGTCTGCAGTTTATACTATGCATTCAGAAAGAGAAAGGAAACATACAATTTTGTTCCAGAGTTGGATATATTGAAGTATTTGATTTCCTCCAGAAAAAGTAGATTCAGCATTTTACTGGAAAGCCCTTGTATGTAGTTAGGATCCAGACCAGACACACTTCCTGAGAATGTGAAAATCTGTCATAAGTATGAATATCACAGTGTAGATTGTTATTTCAGTTCCCGCTTATTTTGGCAGTAAACTGTTGAAAATTATTTTATACTTTTCTGCTTGAACATTCTGAGGAATTCAAGAGAAAAATACTCATGATCTACTGATGACTAAAAATATGTAAATATTGATTATTTATAAATATGAACTTGCTTCAACAGGCATACATTGTTAAAATCTAAGCTACAGATTCAGAACTGTGTTGTTTTTAAACATGAAGTAAGGTAGCTACAGAAATACTGCAGGAATATGCAGGAAAAATGTATCCCAATGCATTTAGTAAAATTTGAGAATGATCCATATTGGTTATCTTATGGTAGTTTTTAATTCTGTGTGTATGTAGAAACATTGCCATGCTTGTTCTTAGGAGTGTAGTTACCCCCAGTCATGTTAAAAAACAAAAAAGAAGGAATCAAACCAGCCAACAAATACCAAACTCTAAACCAAATCTAACAAACAACAGCAACAACAAAACCAACCCCTCCCCCCCAAAAAAAAAACACCAAAGCAAAACCAAAAACAAGCCCTAAACAAGCAATCAAACAAAACCAAACCAAAAAAGAGAATGGGTTATTAGGCTTGTCACAACTGGAAGAAAATGTGTTCGTTAATGGAATCAGAAGTTTTTCAGTCTCTGCTTTCCTGACATTGCTTATTTGAGTTGATAGCTAATAAGAACTTCACACATTGTGGAGTTTAAATCTTCCAATGCTTTGTAGGCTATTAAATAAATGTGATATATACCTTTGGGTTTGTAGAAGTACATTTGTTCACAAGTTTTACTTATTAATTGATGTGCAGAATATTACTGTAATGATCTCTAGTAGACAGCAATACAGGAGGGGATACAGGGCTGCAGAGATGTACTGAGAGGTATTTGTTACAAAATGATGAGATGTCTTTATGTCTCCTCATCTTTGGATTTTTCATTTGGAATTCAAAGAAGAGCGAAAACTTTCACCTCTTTCCATCTGGCCAGTATGTGATGAAGCATTTTTTTCATGCTTAACTTCCTTATGAAGACGTGAATGTGTTGGGTATTTTTCAGGAGCTTCAGGATGGCATTGGGCAGCAGCAAACTGTTGTCAAAACTTTGAATGCAACTGGTGAAGAGATTATTGAGCAGTCATCAACAGCAGATGCCAAGGTGCTGAGGGAGCAACTGGAAAGTTTGAATACCCGGTGGAAGGAGATCTGCAGACAGTTGGTAGAGAAAAAAAAGAGGTAGGTTAAAAGAAGGTAAAAATATTGTGAAATTATTTTTTTGTTGTTGTTGTTTTAGATTTGATTCTGGCTTGAATTTTCAAAGAAACTCTCAAATTCTAGAGTTCTCAAATACATAAGGAATGATCATCCTAGGAATTTTACATCCTATAACTTGTTCAAACACTATAATTTTTTTAATTCTTCTCTAGCTACTCCTGTCAGTGACCGCCATTCCCTTCCATACTCCGTATTTTATATTTTAACTCCTAACATTTAAAAAAACCAAACAAGCATACATAATTGCTCAATTTTGAAGTAGAACAGTCCATTTACAGAAATTATGATTAGTTCATAATCTTTCTGTTTGATTGTATGTTACAAATATGTGCACATCTCTGTAGTACTAATAATACCTTAGTAGATTTATACCTTTAAAAAGAGGATTTCCAATGTGAAAAAAAATGTTGCTGTTAAACTAGGTTTTATTAAAGAGTATGTTCTTAACCTAGATGCTGGGCCTAACTGGATATGCCATTCTGCTCTAAAATACAGTAGAAAGACATGTAGATGTGTCACTTAGGGACATGGTTTAGTGATGGGAGTGCTGGGTTAATGGTTGGGCTCAAGGATCTCAAAGGTCTTTTCTGACCTAAGTGATTCTGTGTTAAAAGAACAAGATGCAACAAGTAATCTGCAGCTGTCAGAAGCTTTAGGGATGCTTTAAATAATTCCTTCTGCTGTATTTCCAGATGTTGATGGTGCTGTTACTTGTTACACAAGGGAGTCCTTGGCCTTTATTCGTCACATTAAAAGCTGTTCTTTTATACATTGGAAACCCACCTGTGTTTCCAAGCATTAACTTGTTATGTAAGTGCTAACACTTACAAAACAATAACACATCATTTTAACAGCCCTGTAATCTGTCTCAGCCACACAGGAGAAAGAGATTGGTGGTTGAGCTTTGCCTGAGAATATGAAATTTGTTCCTGTTCTGATTAAGATTGTTGTTGTTCATCCCTTCATTTATCAGTAGAAAAGTCTAACTGGATGCTCCTTTGGCTCAATGCAGTGTTAGTAATATTACATGGAGTTTCTTGGCACATCCTGCATTTTAAGGAAGCTTAGGATTTGTTAAGTGGAAATAATCCAGTTATGTTCCCTAGAAGAAGGTTCTTAAGTAAACACTTGCATATGCATTCCTTTTTTTGGTCTGTTTGGTGTGTTGACTGATAGGTTTGTTTTCCTCTGGAACAACAGCTTGTGTAATTTTGAGGAAAATTATTGCAGAGACCTCAGTTAGTGAACTTTGCGTAAATAAATGCATTGCACCAGGAGGAATACAGATAATGTTGTGTTAAACTGATGTAAATGTTCCTGGTGTACTTTAGCGAGACTTATGTGCATCAGGATACTTCTATTCACTACCCAGTATTCTTGGCTGTGTCAGAGCCAGGGAATGGTTTTTGCTCCGAAGTCTTGGAAACACGTCCTACTCTAGCTTCTGCCACCACACATGTGGTGTTTTGTTTTGTTTTCTTCATCATTTTACTATTCTACAGTGGTTTTTCAAAGGAAATAAACCTAGTTGACACGAAAAAGTGGTCTGTTCTGAGTAGGTCTCAATTATTGATGAACCTGGGCATGAAGAGACCATAGGTTTATCAGCTGCACAGTCTTTATATACCCATGGTGTCATGGGATTTGCATAACTGTTATGACATCTATAAGTTTTTCATTATTTGTCCTAATTTGGTTTTGGCACAGTCAGGTTCTCTCTTTTTAAGGCTTGAAAACAATGTCATCCAAATTGATTTAATTCATCCTTAAGATCAAAGTATGAGGCAAAAAAAAGTTGAAGTTGCTTCTACTTGCAGTCCAGAAGAGCTAATATAGTCATGGCATTCTCCAATGTATGTGTTGGTGCAATGTCAAATTTATATAAGTATCTCAATAGAATATAAATTACAATAAATATGGGTCAGTTTGCATATTTTGAGTTCTCTTTTTCAGAATAGCTTTAATAGACTATTTTTTTAAAAAAAAAGCACCTGCAGAATTCTTATAACCTGGCTCATTGAAGTTTTAATAGTCCTTTTATATTTGTCTATGTTTCCTAAAAATTAAATTTTCATAGTTAAAATAATTTTGTTATTCTGAAAGGGATTCTAAGATTTTTTTGAAGTCAATTTTGAGAATGAGAAAGCAGAAGCACATTTTAAAACCATATTGGAAGAAGGTGGTGCTGAAGGGAGAGCAGACTGGATATAATGCATTTTCATACAATAATTTAAAAGAACAATGAAATAGATATTAACATTTAGAACCTTCTGCAAATCAAAAAACTGACCCTAAACTTTTAGTAGGTTTCAAGTTTTATTCTTTGTAGTTAATACATTTTGCTCTGCTTTAAAGTTGATTCTCAGTAGCTCAGAGGAGTAGTGATCAACTGAAATTTTGTTTTCTATTAAATTTTTTTGCTCAGCAGATCTCAAGATGAAGTGGCAAGAAATTAGCAATTGAATGGACTCCAGAAATGAAATCTGTTAGTGATTTCAGATTCAAGTGTAATGTTGCTAAGCATTATTTAGCTAGGAAATTTTATATACTGAAAGATTTGGTTTTGCTATTTGCTTACCCAGATGAAAGAAATTGATTTTGATAATCTTGCACAGTTTTATATGAGGCATTGAAATTTTATGTGGGGCATTGAGAGTCCCTTCTAGACATATGGTTCAAGCTGAATTCAAAGATCAGTAGGGGCTGAGGGGAGAACAGGAGCAATTACAGGAGTAACTGAAAGCAGTACAGATATTTTTAGAAGGTGCATGAGTGTGAGAATTTAGTTGGAGACAGGAGGTGTATGGTGACATTTCCAAGAATGCTGATGACATCAGGCCTCAAGTAGTCAAAGGCTGATCTCATCGTGGGAACTCCAAAACTGAGCAGATTTGCAGCAAGTGGCAGATGATCATCAGAGACAAATGTGAGGAAAGGAGTATTTCAGACAAACAGACTATCCCATACTTGAATGATGCTGAGCTTGGTACAACTCCAGAAAGCAATCCTGACCTTATTACTGACAATGTTTGCTGGCACAAGATGTAGTGGCAGTCAGGAAAAAAAAAAAAAAACAACCCATAATGTTTTAGGCTGCATCAATAAGGGTATTACAAACAAAGAAAACTGCTGTTTTGCTGATATCAAACATTGTGGCATACTCGTGTTGGTTACTGTGTGCAGATCTCTGCACATGTCAAAGGATATAAAGGGTACCCAGAAAGTATCCACGGAGGGAGGCACATAAAACGAGCCAGGGTTTGGCATAGCTGGGCTGTGAGGAGCGACTAAGAAGGTGGGGATCTTCGATCTGGAGAGAAATCTCAGGAGGCACACACATGACTGAGGTTTACAAAGTTGAACTGATGGGTAAACTAAATGTGGAATAAAATGTTATTGACCTAATTCCTCAGTACTAGAAGTAAAGAGTACTTGCTGGAAATGTAAGAGATGGTAAAATGGATTTAAGATTTACAATATCATTTCTAAATGTCTGAGATGTGCTGGCCACAGAAGGTTATGGAGGAATATATCATGACTCAGCCCTATAGAATTCTTAACCTAATGGCTGTGGATCCTGGGAGAGTATGAAGTGAATGGAGTAAAGAAAGTGGCTGGTCTTCTGTGTTCCCCTTAACCACCATCTCTTGTAACCAATGCTGGTGCCTCTCTGTTGGGCTTTTCTGAAACACTAGGGCATTTTTCATGTTCTAGTACACTGATTATATTTTGGGGAGGGGAGGAGAAATGCTACAAAATTGCTTTGTCAGTTTTCCTGAGGTTGCACAGTTAAATGGTCTACTATTTATTTGTAGGATAATATAACACTATCACATCTTTGATAAAGACCCTGTAAATTCAAAATATTTCCTGTAACCACCATGAACCCCGTGGTTAGTTGACTTGAAAAGGGGAGATTTAAACAGGATGTAATTCAAAGAGTTTTATCATGTTAATCCAGTTTTCATAAATAATTTGGAATAAATATTAAACTACCTGAACAATAAAAACTGTAAACCAGATCAAAACCATGATATTCTATAAATAACTGAAACTGATCATAGGTTCACTAGATGTTAATATTAATCTCAGTGACAGACTGGCAGTTTTAATGAATAAGAATTATTTAGACCGCAAAAGGTCAACTTAATTACAAACAGACAAGAAAACAAACTACATCTCAAAACAATTTGAGGGACCTGTACTGTTCTTCAGTAAAAAGGAGCTGGTTTTCAGTTTTAAAAGGTCAAATGCTGATCCCAAGCAAAGCACAGACTTAAAATTGACTTTGAATCTCCTTTCTTTGGTACTGAAGATCAAGAGGTTATGCTTGAGTTATGTTTGCGTAGGATGTTATCTCCCACTTGCCTTTATCTAAGAGTTTCAAAGCTGTAGAAGTTTGAATTCAGTGTTTAAAGTTTCTGTATCTTGCAGTCTAATCCATCCAGCTAAGAATTAGATGAGAATGTAATTTTAGCACATCTAGTCATTTTATCTTACTGAAAACTTTTAAATAGACCAGGCAGTTGAGTAAAGTGGGACTTGATTGAAAGTCTGATGCATTGGTAGTTAGCAAATTGGGAATTTAATTGAGTTTCTATTAACATTTTGCTACATAAGACGTGTTTTGGAAAAGTTGGAATTTGTACTATAGTACAGTGTTACTCTGAAAGGGAGACTTTGGAGACCACGGGGAGTCACAAAGGCCCTTTGAATAGATTCTACTAAACCCAGGCAAAAGCGGGGAAATACAAAGTGTCTGCTTCTCCCTCTTCATGCTCCAGCAATCATTTTGAATACTGAATCTTCTAAACTTCACCAGCAGAAGTTCGCACTGCCTTTTTGTCCCCCAAGACTCATCAGGCCATCCCATGCTGTGCCTGCTCTGAGACATGCCTCTGGGACATCTGAGTTCTGGATGATTTAGGGATGTGGTGACTTGCTATTTGGGCCCCTGTGTGCAGCACACCCCAGGGCTGTGGCTGCAGCTTGGTGCTGCTCTTCCAGGAACCCAGGGGCTAGGCAGGGATAACCAAGGGAACATGCATAGGAGGAGCAGCAATATATCACACAGGAGCTTCATAAGGGGACAGCTCATAAATGAGACTCTTGACAGACTTGTAACAGTAGTGCTGGTTGGTCTTTTTATTTTTTTCACCTTTGCTAAAAATTTCTTGTATGGTTGTTGAAAACAGATGCCCAAGAAATAGATTCCTTCAGTGTTTCAGAAGTAATCTGTTTGGGTTTTTTTAGTCATCATGATCTGACATTTGTTAAAATTGGGTTCAGTTGAATGGAAGAGAATATTTCATTATTTTAGCTGCAAATACATTTACACTTTTAATGAGTTTGAACCTGCAGACTGCCTTTTCAGTTCTACCCAAGTGAGTTTGAAAAGAAAGTGAGTATGGAAAGAATGACAGAACAAAGGCTGTTTATCAGAATACTTCCAAGTACTTTTCTGAATAACAAAATACAAGTTTTCTATTCTAAATAAAAATAATTGTTATAAATTAAATATACTTTTTAATATTTCTCATACCATATCTTTTCAAAGGTACTCTTTTTCTTCCATAACACACTAGCTGCAAGTGATTGCTTTCCTTTACTTGAACACTCAGTATATTGAAGGCTGTGATTAGCTTCATATTGCAATTAAAAAACTGGTAAGATGAAGAGATTTTGTGACAATTATGTCAATAAATATATTTTTTCTTTCCAGCACATAATTGGCTACATATTGAATTTTTCTGAATTTTCTTTTTTTTCACTGTTCAGATTTCTTGTAATGAATCACTAGAAAAAAATTACTGGCATAAATCTGCATTGTGTTTGCAAGTAGTTTAGCTAAACTTCTTACTGTTTAATATTTACATCTAAATACATTTTCTAAAGTTTAGGTGCTATTTTAATTTTACTGAAAGTTCCTTATGCTAATAAAGCATATTTGCCCATTCTTTAGAGAAAGAATGAAAATTAATTTCTTTTTCAGTAAATATTTTCTCTAAATTTTTGTTACCATTTCAGTGGCCTCTTATATTATCAGTAACAGCTACTAAACACATTAATTGCTAATCTTAGAAATACAATAAATACACAATGGACAGCTGAATGTTAAAACGTGAAAAGGCACCAAGATATTATTGGACTTACAGATGGGAAAGTGAGTCACAAGTGCTGATCTGTCCTACTTCTATGATTGTATATTTTATTTCTATAGTTGATACCTCCCAAATAAATCGAACATCACTCGTATGCAGTTACAAACTCTTGAATATATGATGTGTTTCACCAACTGTTTATGGGTTGCTATGGTACTGCTATGACCTTGTTGACTATGGAGAAAATACTTTAGCTGCAATATACATTTCACATGGTTTCTTGACATTGCACATGAAAATACAGGCTTTCTATTACAGGCCATGAATGTTTATATAATAGTTAGCAAATATAACTAAGGATTAATAAGAGTTTGAAAAAAAATAATAACTTTTCTAGGGTCTTTTGTGGACTACTGTGTTGGTTTGAAAACAAAACAGTGGAAGGTCACAAGTTAAGTTTGAAATTTATTGAAAAGGTAGAAACAAGAAAAATAATATAAAAAAAAGGGTACAGATAAAGCTAGATACAACCTGATATCCTATTAGGGTGGCAGAAGCAGTCCAACTGAAGTGATCCAGTTGAAGTGATGATCTGATGGAAGGTCCGGTGTCCAACTGAAAATCTGTGGTGGCTCTTGTCCTCCAGCTACCCAGTAGACAGGGCTACCCCCTAGGCAGTTCTAGGGCTAGTTATATCCAGGTGGGAATGCCCGGCTTCCCCCTCCTGGGTGGAGCATCTCACAATAGGGTGAGATAAGTCCATGAGTCATTGGGTGGCTTCTTGATGGCCCATTATCTGTTATCAGGGGTGGGTCGTTTAACAGGTGATAACAGCTAACAGTCCACAGCTGGTGGTAATAGAATACATCTATTTTTAACCTAGGACAACTACCATTAGAATTTGTTATTGATTCAGTTTAATAATGGTAGGAAATCTAATCCCTAATCTACCTATCATAGGTACAAAATGTAATTAGGAAAAATAATTAATTTACTCTGTAGTATTAAAAATAAATATTGATAAATTTGCTTCTGAAAGTATAATGTATATAAGATTTCTATAAGAAGATGTGCATTCAGAATAGTTGACCAAGGCACCCTGTGAATTTAGAAATACAAAGAGAAATCTGCTATGTTTTACTATGGAAAATACTGAGTAATATGCCTAAGAATAATAGTTGTACAGAAAACAAAAAGTTACATATGAAATTCTGTGCTTCTCTGCTATAGTTTGAGATTTTTCTATCAATCAAAATGCGTTATATTTCAGGGTTCATGAAATAAAACTTTTGCCAACAGAGAAAGAGCTAAAAGCTTTTTGGGAATTTAGGTTGGTTTATAAGGATAAGGCAGTTGCACGTAACAGCATGAACACCTGTGCTGGAGATGGATCTGCTTGGCTCCATAGGGCCAGCTGCTGGAATTATATCCTATTCCTCAGTCACCCGCTCCTCCAGGAAATTGTACTCCCAACTTTTTTCTCTTGCTCTCTCCATGTCTGAGTCAACTGGTGGCTCATGTTCCTTACTCCAGCTTGTTTCTGCTTGGATTTGAGAGCCCTGAATAACAACGGTTAATTTTTCATTGGCACCATGAATTTAAACACCTAGAAATTACATGTGTCTGTTGTTCCAAAGGTAGTTATGGTGATAGAAATCAGTTTGTTCAAAAGGTGTAATCAGTCATTGAGTTAAAAGTTTTAATTCAATTTAGCGGTTTAGCTAACATACAGCATTTTGTTTTAGTGTCTTGCATAATATGACCCTTGTCTTGCAGAGTGTTATTTATAATAGAAGTAACATTCTAGCAGATCAAGAGGAGATGGTAAATTTTAAAGTGCACCTGCATGTCCTGTTAATTGCAATGAACTTTTTAATTCCTTTACTGCATGTTGTTCCTGATTAGAATAAAAAAGTAGATCAATGGAATATTTTTTTTTCTCTGAAAACCTCTCTCTGCATACACATACACACATATATAATATGTATATACATGTGTGTTTGTATATATATATATATATGTCTGTATATATATAAAATGTCTCTGAAAGAATTCCTGGAAAGTCTTAGGTTAAAAACATCCCTATCCAACTGATCAACATTTAAATTAGTCATCAAAGTAAAAAAAATCTTTCCTTCACAACTAGGAAAAGTTTTAATGCTTTAAGAGTTTCAGCTCAATTCATAAGAGTGATAAAACTGACAGTGTACTTAAGATGAAGAAGGAATCTTGCCAATTTCTATCTCTTCTAGGAGATGAGAAATCTTTTTGATTTCTCATTCAAAATACTATACAGCTTGATAATTTTGCTCTCGGGTGTATTGAGTTGAATGCTATGCCTTTTCCGTGCCAGAATTAACATATTTAAACTTGGGTTTATTCGTAGGGTACCATCACATAATGCCTGCACTGAGCTATACGCTTGAAAAATGAGTAGAAGTGAGAGGAAACCAAAAAAATGGAGGCTGTTTCAGAGAGCTTGGGTTCTGGGGTACCTGGTCAGGTTGAGGGACAGAAGTTTTATTATATGGTTAATGGTGTAACACTGTATGACTGAGTCCCAGATTTCCATAACTGGAGCATGGAGGGATACTGTCTCATAAAGATTTGAAGCTGTGCTCCTGCATCAGGATTGCAGGAAGTTAGCTTTTCTTCATTTTTATAGTTGCAATACTATGGGTCTCAGCATAGATTAACATCTGCCTCATTTTCAGAGAAATAAATGTTTTGATTAGCTGGTTTTAGATGACCTATTTTGGCTTGAGAAGAGCATATGACCTCTCAAGTCATGAGCATGATCACTTCTCAGTGAAAAACAGTGTAATAAATGTGATACTGTAGAGTTGGTTCTTTTTTGCATGACCTGTACAACCAAAATGGGTAAATCTGTGTGTATAAGTAAGGTCCAGAATTTCTCTCTGCATAACAGTACCCAATAATAGATTCAGAATTTTAATAAATAGATATATTAGCACAAGAAATATTCCTATATTAGGAGCATCAGGACTTTTTTTTTTTTTTTTTTATATTGGACAGATGTCCGGAAATACTGGGCAAAGGGCAATTCCCGGAAACAGTCATGCAGGATTTCATTACAAAAGCTAAGACAAAACCAAGAAAGTAGAACTGTTAATTCTTTTGCTATTTATGATGTTAATTTTTTCATGTATTTGTTTGTATAAATGTGTATGTGTGTGTATATATGGGTATACCCATATTTTATGTATGTGTAAATAGTTTTGGAGGATTTTATTGTTTTCACAGTAAATATAATCTCTTAGTTTTTCCTCTAAAGGAAAATTTGGCACCAGTGGCTTATGTTTGTTTAATCTATAGGCAAATGTTGCAGAGCAACTTGTTTCTGAGTTTAAAAAAAAAAAAAAAAGAACAGAATGGGCTCATATGTCTAGTAAATATTAAGATATACTGTTTTAAGAACAAAAAAAAAAATAAATCTGCTAATTTAGAAACCATTTTAGATCTAAAATAAGAACTTGATCTAGAAGTGTATTGAGATCCTATTCAGAGCAGCACAAATTTGCCAAACATTTAAATTCATATATAAATTAAAACCAGCGTTTTCATGCTCTGAGTGTAGTTGTGAATATTGACTTTTATGTGTTGAAAATACACTGTTCTTTGGTGAAGGAGGCTGAGGGGAGATCTTATTATTCTCTTCAACTCCCTGAAAGAAGGTTGCAGTGAGGTGAGGATTGGTCCCTTCCCCCCAGAAACAGAGGATAGGACAACAGAGAATGACATCAAGTTGGGCCAAGGGAGGTTTAGGTTGGATATTTTTACAACGCACTTCTGAAGGTGGGGTAACTGAGGTTCTTCTTAGTAATCGATCCCATGGGGCAGATTAGAGTGAAACAGCACTGAGTGGCCAGTTTTCTGTACATATATGGCAGGTCTATTTTAGAACACTTTGATGGCAGTGGGAAGGGAGTATGAAACCATTTTGATTATTATCTATAGAAATGAAACAATATAAAAGTATAAAGATATCACTTAAGAAAATGTATAAGAAAAAAAAAAAAGAAAAAGAAAGGATAAGAGTAGATGGTGGAGAGGAAGGAAAAAAATGCCCATCAGTGGACCAGGTGGCGGGACTCGATTGTTGCAACTTCGATGTCTGTTGGTCAAAGTGATAGTCTCAGTCTTGATCCATCAGGGGGTGAGGGAAGCCTGCGTAATATAAAGTTCAGTGGGCTCATATACGTTCAGCATTCACGTGGGAATGCTCAGGTGCCTCCCCTGGGGAGGGGGCTGTTAAATACTCTCTGCTGCAACACTGTGGATCATGTACAGTCTTCAGGTAGAAGGCCCCAGAAATGAGTCTGAGGGCACTTTGGGTATTTTTGATAGTTTATGACACCTTCCAAAACAGGAGAGTTGCCTGTCATACCAGTGTAGTTGGGCCAGTTATGTCCCATCAGAAGGGGTGAATATCTTCAGGCCCTTGTCTGAGTGTGAATGTCCCTATACTACATGAGCCAGTTGTGTATGGAAGGAAATTGGCATGATACAAACATTATCCCACCTTGCAGGATCAGCTTTTTATTGCTCACTTTTAATAAGTATTTAATCTTTCACCTTTCCATACCGATAATACTCAATGTGTGAATAGGTTTGGTGGATAGATTACAAGTATTTTATACAAAACATAATTTTTCTCCTTTAGAAGTGCCCACTCAAAATGTGAATCCCAAGGTTTTGCATTCTTGCAATGCTCTTCCCTGCTGCTCTTGAAATTTTTTACCTGCATCTCTTGATAACTTCAGAAGCTTTTGCACAAAAGTTCACATCTCAGTACGTTTATTTAGTCATAGTGAAAATTAGCAGATGAGTTGTAGATTGAGACAAATGGAGACAAGACATCTAAAGTTAGGTGTCATGAATCCCATCTTATTTCTTCTTATCAACTGCGAACCTTACCTGCTTTTTCTGAATCTTAATGCAAACTATGTGGCACAGTTACTGAAATATCTTTTTTGTTTAATATGTCCAAACGAGTCTGTGTCATTTTTTACAGGTTCAGTTTGGTAACACTTCATGGCAGAACTCTGAGTTGTCGACACTGAGTTTCCGTGCTGTTAGTTCAAACAGAATTCTGGTCTGAATAGTTAACTGCTTTATTTCTGGTGTGCTTGTTTGCTACCTGCCATATGTAATTTGGAAGCTGAATTTAGTGGTGCTGTAAATTACACCTTGAGCTTTTCTTTTTAAATGAATTTGATGCCATGTTAAAAGGGTGTTGATGTTTGATTAATTTTGATATGAAGAAGTCTGTGGCCCACTTATAAAAATAATTAGAATAAATTCTAAGAATTAGTTATCCTTCATCTTTCAGTATGGATAAGCACATCAATATAAAAATAAATTTATAGAAACCTTAATTTATTTTTTTTATTACAGGATAGAGGAAGAAAAGAATATTTTATCAGAATTTCAAGAGGATTTGAACAAGTTGATTTCATGGTTAGAGGAAGCAGACAGCGTTATTAGTATTCCCCTTGAACAAGGGAATGAAGACCAGTTGAGAGACTGCCTGAGCAAAGTAAAGGTATTGTAAACTCTATTCTTAATATATGCTTACTTTATCAATTCCACATTGAAGAAAATGAAAACTATTTTCCAAAATGGTTTGTGACATCAAACACAGCATTCATATAACTCTTTTAGATAAATCAAAGCAGGGAATTTCAAAACCCAGGTATAAATATATACTGATCATACTAAAACCAGAAAAGTAATGGAAAATGTACTAAAAGAAAAATATCCTGAAACTAGGAAATTACTTATCTTTTTCATCCTTGTTTCTTAATTCATAACATGACTGGTTTATAGGTATAGAATTTCTCTATAGGTGTCTTGTTAACATTAATATAACTTTTCAGTTATATAAATGGTATTCAGTATTTCACAAGAGTATCCAGAACTGCATGCATATTTATAAATGTCAACTCATTAAAATATCACTGCAACATTTTCTAGACTAAACATCTAGGTGACTTATTTTTAAGAATACTTTTAAAAAAAAACCCATCAGAATATCAAATATTTGTTTTCAAAGGCTGGAATATTTTCATGAATGAGTTAGATTTTGATACTGCTAATAAAGATATTCAACAGAAATTTCTCTGTTTAGTTTTTTGAAGTGTTTAGTAGAATGACTATTTTTAATTACTTGTACAATAATAAATTAAACTATACCATAATAAATTAAATTGGAAAACACATATTACTTATTGACTATATGCCTAAAGGTTTTCCTCTTCTCCCTTGAGGATAAAGACCTAATTATCCTTTTGCAAATTCAAGTTGAAGAAATTCAGCAAGTGATGAATAGAGCATTTAAGAATCTGAAGAAAACTTGTCAGTTTGTTCTATCCCTCTCACAACAAAATATGAAAAAAAAGAAAAACCCTAAAGTATTATTTAGTAAAGGTCTATCTTCAAGTTTCTTTTTAAATAAAAATAGGATAAAAATAATTTGAGAAAATAGAGACTCAACCATGTGGTGAGTTTGTCCCTCTGTTTAGCAAAGATGCCATTGAGTTTGCCAGGGAACTTGTGAAGTTCTGTTGTAGAGGATATCAGATCCAAGGCAGAGTAATACTTTTAAGGGGTGTTAGATGCATATTACAATTCACAAAAATGATTAAGGGTTTAAAGAGTAAATAGATTGTTTAGAACCAGGAAGGCGCCACTCTTCACACATACACAAATATTTCCTATATAGTGTTCCCAAGGGATATATAATCCAAACTTAAGGTGTTAGCATCTCTTATTTGTATATTGTTTTTACAGTCCACCTTCTTTTGGAGCTGCACAAAAGGGAATACATCCGAATGGAGCAATTGCATTGCCTTGCAGCATGGCTCATTTCATACTTATCTGCTTTTGTTAATGATAAAGAACAAACAAACAAGGAAAAAACCCCACAACAATAAACCCCTTGAAGAACTTTGTTCTTTAGCAACATTAACCTTATTTGATATATTAAGTCACTTCAACAATATAGATTCTCAGTAACACCATACAGGTGGGAACTGGTACATTTTGATGCTGCCTTGCATTTCCTTGTGGCTTTCCTTTTTTTTTTTTTTTTTTAATGAACATACTTGAGCATTCTTAATTAAGAGTTCAGACTGGAGTGGGGGACTTTTCGCCACATACCATCTGGGTGACTGTTCACAGCCTGGAACATATGAAAACACTTCTCCAAAATGCTTGCTCCATACCATATTACAAGGTTATTAAAATTGATATACATGAAGTATTGAGTGTCCAGGGCTGGAATTTGTAATGTAATAGTGATAAATATCCTGAGAAGCCCTGCATTTTGTCACAAAAACTCTCTTTAGACTTGATTTACCTATACAGTCTCTTTTGGTGTTTTGCCTTTTTTTTTTTTTTAAGACTGCTACATTCAGTAAGCAACAGTTATTTTGTCTTGAATTGAGTTTATTCCTTTGGCTGATACACAAATCAATAAGGGTCAAGATAGAAGAGCTGAAAATTCTACCACAGTTCATCTTAACTGCTGTATTTGTCTATTCCAGTTAAGACTTGGAGAGCTGCCGCCCCACAAGGGAATACTGAAACGATTAAATGAAACTGGAAGAATAGCACTTGGAAGCACATCACTGAACCCAGACAAAAAACATAAGCTTGAGAGTACACTGAAGGAGGCTAACCAACGTTTGTTAAAGGTTAGACATATTACTGATATAACTGTGGTATAAAATTTTAATCTGCAGTGAATGTTTGCGTTACGTATTTTCTGGTATGTATAATTTCTCTCTCTATGAAGAGACATTTGTGTGCATAATGAACCTGAGGAAGAAAAATGGGTACAATACACTGCTGTGAGAAACAGTGATAGCAAACCGAGACCATTAGAGACTGGAGTGACGATGTTGCATTCAAATATACTCCCTAAATTACAGTTCTTCTGCTTAAGGGTGGAATGCAGAGCATCATTCTTGTAGACTGGCTCTTTTGCTGGTACAGCAAATATACCAGGCTTTGTGATCAGGTGCATGAGAGGCAAATGTCTGATTTTCTTTATGGAATCACTTCCCAATTCTCTCCTGTTCTCAGCCTCAAGGTGGACACTGCAACCACTGTTTCACCTTCCACCACACTTCTTCCAGCCTTGAACATTCACTTCTGCTTTTGTGTAACAAAGTACCATGTATTTTGCTTTCTGGGATCTCCATACTGACAAAAAAAAGTGGGTGAGGATTTTGTTCTGTTTTATTGCTGAAGTAGCATTTTTTTTTGGTTGAAAACTGGTGAAAATCAGTAGCAGATATGGTAAAGAGAGGTAGGTAATTTGAGTGTTTTCATGGTAGAATGACAGAAAGCACTGTCCAGAGAACTACCACCCCAGGTACGCATTAGCCTGGTTGGAAAAAATCAAGGTAGAATCAGCTGAAGGATTTCTGTTGAGTCTGATTGTGAAGTCAAGGTGTGGGTCATGAACCTGTGGTATCTTTTTGTTAAAGGAACTAGAATACTGGGGGAAAAAGGAAAGAATAATTAATTGTGTTTAGCTCTGAGGGGGGAAAAGTGAGAAAATAGTCTTCTGAGTACTTTACTGAAAAGATAAGGTAGAGTTTCTGGTCAAGAATACTACATCCTGGGGTGTTTTTTTACCATTTCCATAAACACAGTTGTATTTTAGCACAGACCTGAGAAATAAAAAAGAACTTGATGTGGTAGTCTTACTAGTTTCTTGCTAACAGGAGCAGTCTGGCAAAGTTCAGAGTATTAGCTAATGACTCAAGCAAAAGTAGATAATAAATATTGATCACATTCACAAACTCCAGGTTGGACACATAAATCATTATTTCAGAGGCTGGACAGAAGTATCTTCTCCTCTACAAATTGATTTCTGAAATCAGTGTATATAGAAAAATTCAGAATGTTTCAAGATTAAAATAGTGGTTTTTTACTGGCTGAAGGAAGCGTGTACTTACCTGAATTCAGGGACTGTGTTAATACCTAAGATTTTTAAAAGACAGCATAAGTTTTCAGGAAAAAAAAATTAGTTTTAGTCAGATTACATAAATATATTTTAAGTAAATCTGCCATTTGTCACTGAATGTAGCATTTTACTGATTAGTCATATATCTAAAAACTTGGAATTTCAATTTTCTGCTGGCAGATGCAAAAATGTTTTGGGTCTCTCGTCCAAATCAGAGCAACCATGAATGTTGCTGGAATACTTAGGTTTGGGCGAAATATGGGAGACAAAACTACTTAGTGAATCATTCCAATTTACTGAATTTTTAGAATTTTATGTCTTCTAGATCTAATGTCTCTGGCAAGATAATTATTCTTGGAATTTATTTCTTGAAAAATTTAATTTACTACTAAAAGAGACTAAACAAAGAAAATTAATCTTACACTTTAAATCATTACTTAACCACATTGTTTTTATTTTTGTTATCTACCCATGGAGATGTATAGAACTGAGTTCTCATTGTCCCTTGGTCTCTGAATGTAAAGAATATGAAAAATGCAGTGCTTTGGTATTTTTGTGGGTTTTTTGTCTGTTTTTTTTTAAATGAACAGAAATTGAGTTTGAAAATTGCAGTGCTGAAATCCATATATCTTCTTGAAGGGGCTCTCTTTCTCAGGTTTTCTGCTTTTTCCGTGATCTTGGCAGATGTAGAAAACAAAACAAAAAGCAGCTTATTTTGGGATTCTGCAAGATTTTTCCCAATGATACGGAAGTGAAAGATATTTTTTTTTCATTTGCATATTTTTTGCTGTTACTCATGATTTGTGTAGGAATCCTCAATTATTTGTTTCACTTTCTGCCCTGAAAATCTAGGTTATGAATTAAAACTAGAAATCATGGAAAGAAACTCTGCAAGCCTGACATAGAAACTTAATGTTCTCTTTGTTCAGCTGTAGATGTTTAAGAACTGGAAAAATCCACAGATGTTTACTGTGAGCCAAAGCTCACAGGATGGGCACTTTTATATCAGGCAAACTTCTTAGATCACCTGAGGATGATTCTGTAGTCAGTTGTTTTGATGAGGATATATTTTTTGTGTTCCTCAAAGTACAGTAGACAAACATCATCACACAGAGATTTCTCTGGGGCTTTTCTGTCTCTCCACCCTCTCTTAAGAGTGTATCCTATACTTTAATCCTTTGTTTCATACTGTATGTTTTCTTTTCTGGCTTCTCTGCTAGAAATGAACATGCAACAATCTACTATTTATGATTTTCTCATTTTTCAGTATGATACTATTTTCAAGATAGGAAACATACGTGACAGTTATACAAATAATGTTAGGTAGGTCCTTATCTGGTGTACACTAGAGTACTTCTGCTTTCTTCAGAGGAGCTGGAACAATTTACACCAGCTGAGAATGTAGCCAAATATCTCCTAAAGTTATCACAAATTTTTGTTTTGCCTTGATCTCCCAAGCAGGGGAATAGAGGATAACACCTAAGAGTCTTAACCTTCAAGGTGACATATTTGAAATAAGTAATGTTCAAACCTTCTTTACAGTCTTCAAACAGTCTTTACAGTCACAGAAACTGTTGCCCTACAGCAATGGAAATAACCTAGAAAAGAAATTTAGTATGAAAGGAATTGCAGTCCCATAAAAGTATCTTTTTAGCTTTTACTTCAGAATTGTCTTTGCTTTTGGGTGTTTATATCACGTGCTGATGACCTTGAGAGTAGATATGTGAGGAGTTTTTCTTCCTTTGAATAGTAATAATTTTAACACAATGTTTCTTTAGACAACTTTATTAAATAGTGATTCTAATAGGCTGTTACCTAATATGGTATAGTTTAAGCAGAGAATGAAGATTAAAGGCCACATTTGAAAGGCATGACTTTCAAATTCTATCCTGGTTTTACTTATTGTACCCTCTCCAAAGCCAGTATTTCTTGTAAAAATGAAAATAGCACTATCTTTGTGAAGTCTTAATATTATGAAAAATGAAGTGGTTTATGACCATTTTTATGCTTTCACATCAAGAATTTTTCATTTATTTTCAAAGCTTAAAGTATTTTCTGCTGTGATAGCCAAGTAAGGTAACCGCCTAGTGCTTCAAAGCATACAAAAGGGTACTAGGCACTGGAGTTTGTGATGGATTCAGTTCTTGTCATATACCACCTGCCATGGCATGTAACAGATCTGTAATGGGTTTCTTACCTTTTACTGAGCAGTAAATGGATTGATAGATTAGGTCTGAGACCAGTGAACCATGGAATCAGAGGTTTGCTGGAAGGAGTTTATTACTCTTTAATATTATTCTTGGTCTGGTGTCAGCCAAGAGCGATGAGCTAAATTATCTGAAAGTAAGCTGGATGCCAAAATCAGCATTCTCCTCATTTATCCACCTTAGTCTTCACAACATCTACTCTATGTATTATGAAGCTTATTATAAGTGCCTGATGAAGACATTTTGTTTTGCTGCCTTTTAATTTGTCTACTAGTATTAGTTCTAATTACTTGACACTGAAGAGACTATTTCACTGTTTATTGCCACAGCAAATCAATTTGTTGTGCTATGTGGACAAGATAAAAATTAGAGTGGAGTGGCATGGCTATAATTTGTGAACATTTTCTGTACCACCAGAACAGACAAAGGTTGTCTTAGCTTGGTTGATCAAGTGTAGAGAGAAACAGATGGGCCCAAAAGTGCAGAAACACAAAGTCACAACAAGGTTATAGTTCATGTATTGTAACTTGCCTTGAGTAGAAATTATTCATAGATTACCTGCAATGACATAAAATTTCCAGCATGTCAGTGCAACTTAATTTGAGCTCACAGTTTGAACTACTGCAATTGTTACTGTTGTTATTTGTGGTATGGAGGGGAAAATATGTTAGAAAATGAATGCTACAGTTTGATTTCTATTCTTTCAGTTTGGAATAAGAATAGCATAACTGGCATTTTGGGGATCAGAAGGTTGACATTTTCCTGAATTTACTTTAATTTAATGGGTGACCTGAATCCATTCAATATAATAAAGTTTTTTGTTATGCTGGATTACTTGTGACAGTTTGTCATAATTGGCTAATTAGGTGTAGTACACATTCATGTTATCATCAGCCATACTCACAAACAACCTCACATATGGCAAAATGAAGTTTGATATAAGTGTTCGTTGGACAAACATGATAATGTCACAAGCTCTAAGAAACAAGTATATATAGGTTTAATTCTTCTTTTTTTTTTTATAATTTGCATATTGCTAGCAGCTAGTATTAATTAAAATTTTAAAATCTAAGGAACAAAAAATATTTATGAAATACAGTCAAGTCATTCAGGGTAAAAGACTGAATTAGCCAATGAGGGCATAAAAGCATTATTAAGTAAATGTATGCATGTATATATACAATATATATCATGCTATCTCACTGACCATCTTAAAATTCCTTTTTATTCTTGTTTGCCGTACAAATCCAGCATATATTAATCATATGTTTAAGAAGTTCTGCCAAGTACTTTGAATGTAAGAAGAACCAATTGTCAATACATATGTGCTGACAGCTACATTGAGGTAATATTGATGTAGCTGAATTACCAGATATCAAATAAGTCACTTCAGGCAAATCCTTACACATTTTTTTTACAACAACATTCTATGCATCTGAGAGATTTCACTTGGAATGAACAATGCTCAGATACTACTGCACACCAATCAATTACAATGGTTTAGGCTTTTTAAAACTTCAGTTCCAAGACAGACACTGCCATTGTCTGTCAGGTGTTTCATCCATCTCTATTAAGGAAAACCATAGGGGCCTAAAAATCAATGTTTTATTCTTTGCTGTTTACAAGATAAAGATTATAATTTAATTATATAGACCTACCTGCCAACAACCTATGTAATTAAAATTCCCACACATGCCATAGCCTGAAATAAAGTTAAACTTTTATTCAACAATGGATGTAGGGACAGACTGGGGAATGAGACTCTGGAAAGCAGCGCCAGGGAAAGAGACCTGGGGGTCCTGGTTGATGGAAAGTTGAACCTGAGCCAGCAGTGCCCTGGCAGCCAGGAGGGCCAAGCAGGTCCTGGGGGGCATCAGGCACAGCATCACCAGCTGGGCAAGGGAGGGGATTGATCCGCTTTGCTCTGAGCTGGAGTGGCCTTACCTCGAGTGCTGGGGGCAGTTTGGGGTGCCACAATGTAAAAAAGACACTCAGCTGTTAGAGAGCATCCAAAGGAGAGCAACAAAGATGGTGAAAGTTGTGGAGGAGAAGCCGTGTGTGGAGCAGCTGAGGGCACTTGGTCTGTTCAGCCTGGAGGAGAGGAGACTGAAGGGAGACCTCACTGCAGTTACAACTTCCTCAAAACACCTGATGATGTCCTGTTGATCATTTTTTTCTGGTCTTCCCAGTGGTGAGGGTCCCACAAAACATAGGCTTCAATGGATTAATATATGTTCAGGCCGGGTGGGAATTCTCAGGTGCCTCCCCAGGGGAGAAGTTTGACCCAGTCTCTTGCGACAGAACCTGGATCTGTTCCATCACTCTGCATCACAGGCAGTCATCTGGTGCAAGGCCTCAGAAATGAATATGGGGGACTCTTAGAGGGTCTTTGATAGTTTATACCTCCTCAGCTGACTCTCACACAAATGTCCTGTGGATGTGGCCTTCCTGGGGTGGGAGGTTTTACACCTGAACCAGTTGGTGTAAGGGAAGATGGGTGTTCACTCCTGTCACACACCCAAAAACTCTCCTCCCCCCACCCTGAACCCAGCCAGAGCTGATTCTCAGCACAGCTGCTGAGTTTGGCTTTCTTTGTGGATACATTTTCTCCCCACAGCCTTGTTTATTTCTCCCTAGACCTGAGATAATTGAACACTAGTATCACCTTACTCTTACCTCATGTTTCCATCAGGTGGCTTAGCTCACAGTCCATTTCACATCAGGAAGCACACTTGTGTGGGGAGTAGGCTTTGGTGGTTGCAGTTTCTTTATAATTTTGCCATAATGGCCAAAGTCCTAAGTTTAAGGCCTTAAACATTTTAGGGCCTCACAGACCTGTATGTAGCCTGAGGGATGTAGATGGTACTTTCTGCTGTAAACCAGAGAAAGGACATTTAGGGCATTATACTTTTATTTTAGAATAGTTTTCCTGTTGGAATATTCTTCATTTAGAATTACTGGAAGAACTCTAAAGTCTTGGTGGCTGCTTTTGGATTTCAGGAACTGCATAAGAAAAAAGATAAAGAAAAGAAATTCCTGAACTAGATTATTTAGCAAAGATTTAAGGTGGTGGGTCTCGTTCTCAAAAATGTTCTTGACAAAGAAAAATTGCTGATGGTAGAGAGCTGAATGAATGACAAGTATTTCATATAAAAATACAGATATTCAGAGGACTGTGATCTACATAATCATATTACAATGGAAGAAAAACAAAGCAGATCTTCGGGGTGGAGGAATATGTTTGTTTGCTTTTTCAAAAGCTAGACAGTCAGATGAAGAGAAAATTTTTGGGGCATTTTTTTTTTTTTTGGACTGCTTTAGTTTTCTGCATTGATGAGGGAAAACCCCCAATTTTTTAATAAAAATGAAAGTTGAAAACATTACAAATATTCCATTAAGAAGTTTTTGAAAAAAAAGACGAAATAAACACCTGCCAAGGCCAGGTCCTGGGAGCCTTGCAAGGAAACATGAAATGCTAGATACAAAGCAAATAAAATTCTTCTATATTTAGCAACTATTTTTAGTAGCCGGCTTTAATCTTTCTCTAATAATACAGACTTTATTCCAACTTTGTCAGAGACACCATAGCTCATAAATATTCATAAGTTTAAAGGAATTACATGGATTTTGTTTTAAAGTCTATATTGAGTTTGCTAATGCAAATGGCTCAGTTAATTAACTAAATGGCATCCTAAACTGAACTTATATGAAACTCTTTCGTACACTGATTGTTTTCCATGAAGAAATTATGCATATAAATTAACTTTTCCCTCTTCTATTTTAAATCATTCTTTTGTACATGCTATAGGGATGGTGATTTTGGGCAGATAAAACTTTCTGAACAGTGGCTGTAAGAATTGCTGTTTTATGTTATCATCTTACAAATGCTTTGGAAGTGTCAGTTATGATATATCAATAAGTCTGGGTTGAAGGTAGCATTTATTAGTTGTTATGATTTCAATTATTTCTTTATTATCCAAGTCCTCACTTGGATGACATCAAACCTGCTTTCAGTCCAGTTAAGCTCTGGGCTGATTGCAGTGTGTTCAGTCACTGTCTCTTCTTTTCCTGATTTTTGCATTTTTTTCAGAAATGGAATGGTAAAGAAGCTGCTGCTTGATTTACATTTAGTAAGCAAAGAAATTCATACAGAAAGCTTCCTCAAGTCTTCATACAGAATACTTCATTTTATTCTATGCAAGCAATTCTGCTTTTTTTTTAAATCTGACACTATCAGTTATCCTATATTTGAAGCCCATTTTCATGAAGTGCTTTGTATATCCAAGTGACCCTCCCAAGGGGGGCATATAAAAATAACATTGTTGATAGTCTTCACAGTAATCCGACAACATACTTTTGCTCATATTTATTGCAGCTTATCTTTTTATGCATATCAAGATAGCTAAATTTTAATCCACTCTCAGATTCCTCAAAATAAGACCTATTTATTAGTCCTGTCCTGTTAGAGTTTGGTGAGGCAGATAGCAAGAGAAGGGGGTCTTTTAGTATTGCAGAAGAAAAACTGACATAATTTCACTGCTGTTAAAATGTTGGAATTTGGGATTTCTTTGCTCTCCATTTAACACTAAGAAAATTCTTCATATTGTTTTTTTTTTTTTTAAATTACATGTTGGAGAGATGCATGTCCTCATCTATATTCTCAAACAGCTGGGCAGTAATTGCATTGTTTTCTCTTTGTTCATGTCAGGTAAACAGGGAAAGAGGTTGACTTGTGAGAGAGAAGAGATTTTTGAAATCAGGCATCATTCACTTGAAATAATATGCACAAGCCATTTCAGTGACTTCCCTTACTTTTATTAATAGTGATGCCTTACTAGTAATATAACTCATCAAGTTAATTCATTTGCAATAACATTTCTGACTTCTGCAAAACTATTCCCCAATATCTGATCTTTCTTGCTTACTGTCTCTACCTAATTAGTTTCAACTTTTTCATTTCGAGCATTGTTCCTGAGCTAAAAGATTGAGCTGTAACTCCACAACCATTATTTTAATTGATACTGCTTTAATTGAATCTACTTTCTGGATATTCATAAGAATGAAACAGAATGAGCAAGCAGAATATGGTTTTACATCAGGTGACATACTTTATAAAAATCCTTCCTCCCTTTATACCTGTTATCATAAGAACTGATGCTCCTTTCTATCTGTAGAGCTCAAATTCTTCCTGTGTGCATGCACACAACTTTCTGCAGACTGAAAAATAACTATCTAAAGCTAAAGTGAGAAACAGCAGTGGAGAACTGGAGCAAGGGAAATGATCAAGGAGATCTAAACTGCCAAGATGAACATATCTAAGGTTTTGAATCAAAGTAATCAGATTGGGGTAGTAGAATTGACAGAGTACTGTGTTGTTTAGGCTGCTTGTAGGGGAAGATCATGCAGGACATCAGGTTCAGATGGACCAGAAGCAAGCAATGCAAGTAATTTTAGAATCCATAAGGAGAAGAAATTAAAATACTTAGACAAAGATCTAGGTTTTGAAAGTATGTAATTATTCAAATTCCATATATTCCCATGTTTTGAGAGATGTTACGTTTTTTGTGCTGGCAGTTTTTTGTGGATTTATTTTTGTGTGTGTTTTAATGAAAAGAGCAAAATTTAGAATAAGTAAATTTAATATGTGGAAAATGGTCTGATACTTTCAGGTTAGAATAAAATTTAATATTGTGAAGACCAGTGTCAGCTGGTAAAATTAAGCTCTTCTGCTCTTTTGCCATTTAGAACTTAAATATTTTCCATTATTCTGTCACTAAGCTTCCAATTAATCTTACTTAATTTGCACTTGAACTAAAGTACAAAATTTTGGACGTATCACGTGCTTTGAGATTAATGTTTTGACCTGTAACATTGAAATTATATAGTCCTTTGATGTTGAACTCAAATTTATTTTCTTTGAAGGAATAACCCATACTTTTCGTGTTTCCACTTGCAAATTTATTTTGCATCTTGGGCCACAAACCAAGGTGTGTTGTCCATGTTGATCTGTTGTGAAATAAGGCAAAGTTGAAAATATTTAATTTAAAAGGGATAACCCAGGTTTCTAGAAAGATGTTCCAACTGAAGTTATCTTTTATTCAATTCCTTTTTTTTTATTTGCAACCTTTCTTGCCAGCCTCTAACACTGCTTCATCAGGCCTGGGTTCAGTCCTAGGCAGATCCTGGGCAAAGCATTTCATATTTTCCCTGTTTTCACTCTGCTGCAGGTGTTGCCTTATGGCCACTGTTCCTACTGATTGTCACTCTTAGAACTGAACATCAGCCACCCTCTAAAAGATTTAGCAGTCTTTCTTAAATAGGAGGGAAAGATGTAAGGTACCAAAGGGGATGGAAGTAAGTAAACACTGGATAGTTACCCCAAGACAACAAGTGAATAAAAGGAGATGGGCCCCAAAGCAAAAGTGTAGAAGAGTCTTGAAGTGGGACACAAGCTGCTGCTCATTCATCCCTGGAGGCACCCAAGGACTTGTAGGAACTCATTCAGAGAGCCCAGAAACAGCAGGGCAGTGGGACTGTTGTAGCTCCCACCAGCACTGGAATCTCACCTCAGGGATGCAACTCCTAGAGCTGTGAATAACAAGGTGGAAGGACTGTGAGTAAAACAGTAGGGAAGATCCTGGAGGGCCCCATCTCCACGTGTACTCCTCTGCCACAGAGAGGGCATAAATCTGAACAGCCAGTCATCATGTCCATGTCCATTACTCCATGGAGATTTTCCAATTTATGCTTCTGGTGAGCTGTGGAATTAGCTCAGGAAACAAGCTGTCCCCCAAGAGACAGTCTGCAACAGTACCTTGGCTTGATAGGCAGACTTGTAATTACCTTAAACTCATCAGGCTCTAATTTGATTAGCCATCTTGACGGCTTGATGCCAGAGCTTCCAAAAAAAAAAAAAAAAAACCAGAAAACCACAGTGAGGTAGCAAATGAAATCCCTGATACCCAGAATCTAAGGTTCTGATTCCCACACAATGGCATGTGACACATTACTTGGATTTTACAAGGAATTGCCTTGTTAAATGCTTATCTGTAACCCTAACCTGAGTTGGTGAAAGTTCTTTATTTATTTACTGTTGTTCTTTTTATCTCTGTGGTAAAAGTAGATGGCATTAAATTTCCAAATATAATTAACTGATTCATATTTACATAGATTTTTCTATTTTTATATTAAAAATATTATGATCCTATATTTGTGCTATAATTTTAGAGCAGGAGACAATGTATAAGAAGAAGCTGCATTTACTTAAATTACAGTTTACTTCTCCTTATAGGTGGGATAAATAAATGTTTTGAAAACAGTGGTTGAAATACAGTCTGTCAGCAAAACTTAATTATTCATCTTCTGCTGTTCTGGATTGAATATTGGTTATTTCACCCTTTCTCTTCCCCTCCCCAAAACCTCTACAGATTTTTTTTTTCTCTGTCCTGTGATACACCCAAAATGCTTGTTTGATTTTTATGGGGAGCAGATTAATTTACATTTCAGATCTTCAGAAGTCAGCTTGGATTTTTATCTGCCTATGACTACCTATTTGCTTTCAGTTGTATTTCTGTGGCACTTATTTACATTAATATTAAAGTTAGTAAACATTAGAGATTAACATTCAAAAGCTGTAAGAAAGATGAAACCAATCTTCTATGAAATTAGGCCAAGATCTGCATAAATTTTGAGTTAACACATAAGGGAAATCAATGCATTTTTAATTGTTTTCTTTCTTTTCTGGGACCATTCTGGAAAAGCAGATTTTTTTATTATATTTTAAAAGACTAGGAAGACAGTAAAATAATCTGCTTCATGTGTCAGTCTTTGTTTAATAGGGTATTATGTGGTGGCTATAATGAACAATGGAGGTAATGTAATATATGGCAAATTAACTTCTTGAATTACAAATACCCCTTACATACAGTCTGAAATGTCTCATGCTGGGATTATGTAGAGGGATTATTTTGGTACATACAAATCAATATTACCTCACCAAATTTTTAAAGAAACATACATATCATGAGACAGTTGTGTTCCTTGCATTCCCCTAGCAGGTGGTTGTTCAGTTTTAGTAACACTCATTGCTTTTGTGATTCTGAGTTTGCATTCATTTTCTGAAAAATTTCATCATTAGGGATTAGAAGTAGAGGGCACTAATGCTTCTGTAGCCAGGCAATATAATAGTAATGCTACCATTAATGCTGCTTAAATTTATAGGGAATATATTTTATATGGTGTGTCTCAGAAATCTCATGTTTTGCTGCTTTTAAGAGGGTCACTTTGGTAAAAGTATGCTCAAAAAAATTAAAAAATGAACATTGGGAAACCTTACCTTTTGTGCTATGGGAAACTAACCGTATTTCTTGGCTGATTTTACTGATGAGCTGCTATTGCTCTGTATCTGCCCAAGCCCTGTATTTGCTGCTGGTTTTTTTTTTGGTTTTTTTTTGGGGGGGGTTTTTGTGTTTTTTTGGTTTTTTGGGGGGTTTTTTTTTTGTTTGTTTGTTTTTTTTTTTTTTTTTTGTTTTTTTTGTTTTTTTTTTGGGGGGGTTTTTGTGTTTTTTTGGTTTTTTGGGGGGTTTTTTTTTTGTTTGTTTGCTTTTTTGTTGTTGTTTTTTGTAAAGTGCAGGTGTTTTTTTGTTTTCTCCCCTAGTGTATGTTTGCAGTGTTGCTCATTGTGTAGTGTTGTGACACCTCACCTAACTATAGAAAACAGTCTGGGAAGGACAGCATGGAGGTTTGTGTTAGCCTGTTTATTGCCAGCCTGTTCCTACATTTACTCCAAGTGCTTCAGAGCTGGATTTGAACTATACGATTCACTGGTTCTCAATTTCTAATATCGTTGGCATAGAAGAATGTGCTTAGTTAAAAATCTGACTGCTTTGAATGCAAATCAGAGAACCAAGTTGCCTGATCTGAATTGATGATACAATTCTTCATTATTTTTCTTCACTGTGTGCATCTGCTTATGCATATTTGGATCCAATTGGCAACTCTAAACACCTTATAAGAAAACACATGCTTATAAATATCTACATTCAACAGGTCAAGAAAGGTTAGACGTAATTCAAGTGATTAATTACGTTTTCCATTTTTTTCCTGATTAAAAATTGAACTTTAAAACAGTTTAGAATACTGAGATAACAAGTTTTTTTACTAAAAGTACTTAGAAGGCTGATGGTAAGGTTTGATTTTTTTAAATTTTTTTTTTAAGTTTCTGTATGTGTGTTTTGTTTTTTTGCTGGTTGTTTTTTAGGGCAGACTGTGTTTCAACTGATTTACAAGATACCTGCCCTAATAATTTGATTGTTAGTTCTACTCGCTCCTTCCCTTCTTCCAGTATATAAAACTTGTATTTTAACATTTTATATAAATGTATATGTGTGTAGTGTTAAATTTTTTTGTAGTTTGTTTGTGTATTTTTTCACTAAAACAATGGCTTCTGGTATTTTTTCAGGTGTCCAAAGATCTTCCAGAAAAACAAAAAGAAATAGAGATTCTGCTAAAGGATTTTGTTGAACTTGATCAACAACTAAATCAGCTGGTATTGTGGGTAACGCCTGTCAAGAACCAGCTAGAGCTTTATAACAAAGTGGGTCAGCCAGGAGCCTTTGATATTAAGGTAAATTTTCCTCTGTTTTAAAAAAAGCATTGCAGTACTTAGTGGTCAAAACCTGAATTGCAGCATCAGCTATATAGTTTTTATTAATGATGTAACTTTGAGACAAAAGCCGGAGATAGGTCCCCAAAAGTTCAAAGCTCTATGAATTAAGGAAACCTTTTATTCTTTTCTGCTGAATGGTTTCTAGTGAAAGGGCAGATTAGAACCAATGGTTTCAAGATGATATAGAGGTATAACCTAATATTTTTTTCCATATCATATACATGAAACAATAGCCCCAAAAGTCATTGCAAAATATTTTAAAAAGTGAACTAAAATTCATAATATCAGTGTTGAACCATTAAAGCTATTTCATTAAAGGTATTATGTCTACATAAAAATCAGAATATTTAGAACCATAATACAGTTTTCATATTCAAGGAAAGATATGTAACTGTGCAGGTTACACTCCAGAATCAATAAAGGGTATTATTTAATAGCTGTGAGAAAAATATTTGTAATATAATTTTGATCTTTGATATATATTTATGTATTAAAAAGATGCTTGTATATGGGTTGATTGAGGCCAGAGAAATGGAGGCTGAATACTGTCTAGAATCAACTGGCCTGCTGGGTGTATACTTAGATATTTTGGTCTTGCCTTTTGTCTATGCCTATCTGGTCTTCACGTAAACTGTGGAAATATTTAAAGTACAATAAGTAACTGAAAGCTATGAGGTTGTGGTTTACAGCAGCTCAGCAGTTTGTTCACATAGGTGAACACTGAACAGGAGACACTGAGTTTTGTTTTGTACCAATTTGATGATGCAATTTTTAGTGGAAAAGGAAAAAAAAAGTAAATATTCAAAACTTTTCTTGTCTTGCGTGAAATGGAATAATACCTGCTCCTGAAGATGTATGGTTTTGCAGAGCATGTTTATTAAGTTTAACTTAGTTTCTACAAAGGAACTGGTTTAATGCCCAAACATTTTTAAAGCCACACAATCACATCATATAAAACACTGGATCTCAAGTCCTGTTGCAGTCCTATAATTCACAGAATGAGTTCAGCAATGACATTCATTCCCTTTCTGAAAGATAAAATTAGTATAGCTTTTTGCAAATGTCTGTATTTGTACTGAATGACTGATGGAATTTTGGTTTCAGGAAAACTACGGGTCCTTATCTCCTGTATTTTAAAAAAAAAAATTTAGGTGTTTCATCTATTTTTTCCGTATACTTTTCTATTTTGTTCCTTTATTTCTAGAATGATTCCACCATTGAATTTTATATAAAATGAAAATAGGGCTAAATTTCTACAAATTATAGGACTATTGTTTTCTGTACGAATTGTGAGCGAAGCATTCTGCTTGGCTCTTCCATCTTGCGATGATGTCCCTAGAATATTTCTAAAAAACAGCTGAAAAAACAGGAAAAAAGAATTTTAAAAAAATTAATTAAAAATCTATAATCCCAAAATGGAGAGAGGAAATCATAAATATCCTAGAGTCAGGGGGACAATGATGAGCTCCAAAGAAGCTCAAATACCCTTTCTCTCTGTGAAAGACGCCACCATATTTCTTTCATGGATAAATTTATATCACTTTCCTTTAAAGGGTGACCAGTTTTGATTGTAGCTGAATCACTTAGTTGTGATTACATAGGCTTTAAGGATTATAAGGACTACTATTATTATAAGGGCCTGTAATCATATGAAGCGTATTTGCTTCTTATCTGCATGTTATCTGTGGATTGCTTTTGAAATACAAAGATTTAACTTCTTTAAGATGTTGACTTAGGTTTACCCAGAGTGTAGTGTTTCTTCATGGAGAGAAACTTTTATATTTCAGACTCTTTATTAATTATCTCTGAAGGCAGATTATATCCTTAGAACTATTTTTAAGATTAAGCAGAGTAAGACCATTAATAATTACAAAACATGTTAAGAATGAGTAGATGTAATTTAGGAAAGCAGATTATGCTTGACGATGTTCAGTTTTACACTCAATTTCAAACATACAGACCCATGCTAACATGCTGTCTGTCCTACACTGGGTCAGGCCTGGACGTACATACCCTCTCGAATAATTGTTGAAATGACTATATTTTTGTGTATTTTTAAATTGCTATCATTTATGGCTAATGTGTACCTTTAAAAATGTATGGATGTGTATCCTACCTATGGAAGGAATGTGTCTTTTGCTCTGGTGCCCCCAAATGCTCTATAAATATTTAACACTTACTCTGCAACCATTTTAATGCCTTCACCAATATCCAAAGAACACTAAAGTATCATCTATAGGATTTCATAACTCCTTTTCTCAGAAATAAGAGTGACACGTATGATGACCTAATATAAAGAAAAGCATAGTTTTAATATTCTTAGAAAAGAACAATGGCTTGCAAATTTTAATTTCATTTGAGACTTTGTCTTTTATGAAATTTCTGTTAATGTTCTTCATACTCTTACTAAGCCTGCATGATAATGTTCACATTTCTCCCCAGCCATTAAGTCCTCGCCTGTCTCTTTTGTTTTCTGAGTTGTTTTTCAGGAAAAGGGTTCCAAAATTAACATGACTGGTTGTAAACTTTAGGTATTGTAAGGATATTAATTTCTAAAAACTGCAAAAATTGAGTGTAGGAAATTTTCTGACCTCAGAAGCACGTTGAAATAAATGATAAGAACATTGGTTGGATGGGTAGAAGAGAAAGAGGATATGAATATGTGTTTGTTTCAAATGGATGCCTAGGGTTTCTTTAGCTAGTTGGCAATATTATGTTAAAATAATATGCCCATTTTAAAGCAAGTTTCTTACATTTATACTTATGTTTAACAAATTTCAATTACAGAAATTCGTGTTGGCTGAAATTTAAACTTGATACACAAACTAAAGTGCATCTAAAATACCAGGTATTGATATTCTGAAAGAATTTTCCAAAATACAGTAATTTGTTTCTCTCAAAACCATAGCAACCTTTGCTTCTGGCATGCAACTATAATCTGATAACTATTATTGCAGATTCTTCCATAAATCAAGGTGTATAATAAATACAGGTCCTTATCAGATAATTTGATTTAACCTTTTAAATAATATTGATCTATATAATAGATGCATTATAAGTATATAAAGGAGAATATCTGGGAATTTCACCTTCACAATTCACACTGATAACTTTCAATTTCTGTGAATTAATACGAGTTTAAAAGCTCACACAAGTTTTTCCACCTTAATAGCAAAAATCAGCTATTAAAAAGAGATGAGTAGTCCCTTAAGCTTACTTAGAAGAAAAAAATAGAATCTCCAACAATGTTAACCTTTAATGGTGGCACAAAAGTAATTTTATGAGAGTAACAAAGGTGCCACCAAAGGCAAAATTGGTACAAGTTGTTACAAGAACTTCACAAAGAGTCTGAAGACTCCATACATAATTGGGCCTGCTGACAGGTAGAGAAATTAAAATCCCTCCTATAGCTCTTAAAGCTACATCTCTATGAGTAATTACAAAGTGCTCAGGACAGTTGTTTGGCCTAGAGGTTAACTGGTGCAGCACAGCTTGCATCCTTTCAGCAACAACCTCAACTCCCCGAAGAACACTGTTGCATCCGAAGTGCCTGTTGCTGTTTCTGTGGCTGATGCTAATCCCTGACCATGCCTGGGCACTGCCTCAGACCTTGCAGTTTGTCTCATGTCAGAAGCAAAACTCACAATTTAATAGTGTGAGTAGTTACGTTGAAAAACTTGAGCATATGCCCTCTCCATTTTTAGTTCATTACTCCTGTCACCACATGAAAAATGAGGGAGGGATGCAAAGTAGTTGTGCGAAAAGAAGAGGTTCAGTGTTGTTAAGATCCAATTATTGAGAGAGATCTCTACCTGAATTAAGATACAAACAAGACCATATGCTGAAGTCAGTAATACAGATTTTATTTAACAGTAAAATGTGACGTTGAGAGATAGAATGAAATAAAAAGAGAGGGAGAAGGAGAGACAGGCACAGGTTAAAAAGAAAATCGTCACCACCCATAGATCCAATAGTGTGCTGTTGGTCTTCCTTCACCCTGGGCTTCTCAATGTGGGGGTCCCAAGTTCATTTTAAACTTGTCACTATTCAAAGATTCTTGCAACCAAAGGAATTGATGTTCATTGGCTAAATAGTTCATGGTTCCAGATGCTTTATACCTGTTGTCTCCAGACTTGAACCCTAAGTTTAGTACAAACCTACATAGAGGGACAGGCTATTTTCTACTTCACAGTAATGCAATTAGGAAACACAAGAATAGAAGATGAAGACATGAAGATATTGGACAAGTCCAGCATGTTCCTTGGTCATCCACGTAGAGTAAGACCTTGTGACCAAGAACCATGCTGGATGACTTCGTAATCCCACACTCCCTGGAATGTTCTGGGCTGTTTGAGGCTTTGGGCAGCACCTCAGCTTCTAAAGTTTGTACACATGTCAGTTTAAAAAACAGTAAAAAATATTAAGAAAAATGTGAACACTATTAAATTGTAGAAACAAACTTTTTAGAGATATTCAGTCCCAGAAAGCATATTGTTCTTTGCAACAGCATTTACTACAAAATACATTCCCTACTGATTTTTTAAATTTCTTTTTTCCTTTCAGCTCATTCTGCTATCATAACTCTACACTTACTTCAAAGAATTACAGTATGGCTCAGTAAACTCTAATATATTTTATGCCAGTATGAATTGTCTTCATAATTTTCTTGACCACAGTTTAGAGGTTGAAGTACCACAGTTAGGACCTGGACCTTCAGTTAAGTGCGATAATTTTTAGCAGTGGTGTCAAAAATCACACTTGGGATTTAATAACTCATTTCTCAATAAATAACAGTAGAGAAAGGATTCTTCATTCCCAGGATCTAGAAATTATCTGTACCAGTGTTTGCTTCACTCATTATTTTCATGCCTAATTGCAGTTTTCTTCTATAAACTGTCAAAGATACATTTTTTTTAAATTTAAGAAACTCTCCAAATAAATCAGCATTGAAATGCATATTTGCAGGCTAAAAATTTTAAGTCTTAGGAGAGATATTAGTTCCTTGTGGGTGTTGATTTTTTTTTACCATATTGACATGATCATTTCCAATAATAGCATAATATATAGACTGCACCTGTGAAATACTGAAGTATATGTATGGGGAAGGCATGAAATATACATTTATAACAATGTCTTGACTCCTCTGCTACTTGTGAACAGTGGAACACTTCCAGGGTTGCAAAGTACCAGCTTCTCATGGATGTAGAATATATTTCATATTATGTATTTTAAAACTCTAGTTTCTCAAGTTTAACAGTATGACTCTGTCTGGGTTCATTCTTTGACCTGGGTTTACCCTCATTCTGATGGCTATTTTGCATAATTTTGTATTCACACTTCACAAACTTTGATGCTATCATCATGAATTACCAATTTTTTAAGATGGTGCCAGGGAAATAGTACAACAGTTGTTTACATTATAGCATGGAAAAAGATCAAAGTACATAACGCCACAGCTCTGTTTACAGTACAGCTTCTGCCAGCACTGGTGTCTCAGCTGTGGGTGTTACAGCCATAGTCAATGGATGCAGCCATGGCAGGAGTCCCTTTCACCAATGACATGATGAAGTTCAGCTCTTACCATGTGATTCTTTTTTACATGCTGATATTTTTTTTAATCAGTGACTTCTCTCAGTATTATTGACTATGTAATGCCCTGATTTTCCTTGTCCTGCTTTCAACTTGTGTCAATCAACTTTATTTTTCTTAGCCATTTTTCTTTCTCTGTCAATAAAAATCCACAACTAAAGATGTGTTTTCTAACTCCTGAGCATTCAAATGTAATGGTTTTGCTGGTTGTATTGCCACAATCTTTATTCATATAAATAAACCTGAGTCCTAGGAAGTCATAGCTGCTTTTCAACTCTTAATGCAACCATATCCTCTCAGTGTAAAGCCAGGGCTCTGCAGGATAACATGGGTGATATGAAATACTATCTGTCAGTAAGGGAATTTTGACATAAGGAAGTTTTATTTAGCATTTTCAGATCTGCCTGGTTCCTGATCCAAACAGCACTATCTTCAATTTTGCCTTGCTTCTTGATCTCTCTGAGGGTAGCCTTACTTCTTTCAAGTCTTTAGCAGTTTCATAATACTTTGATATATATTTTCCAGTGTACTTTGCCAGTATTTTAGGCTATAAATGTATGGGATATCCATCTAACAGCAGGAGAGAGTAGATTTAACAGTGGAGAAAGCTGTGTAGCAGTAACTGAGGTGTGGACATGGATGAACTTCTAATAGGATGGTCTCCACCTTCCCTTTTAACCTCGGTATCACTGACAAGCATTTTACCAGGTATTCCTATTTTTGCCAAAAATTTTAATATTAGAAAGAGCCCCTAAAACAAGCCCACAAATATTGCTGGACTATTTAAATTTTATATGAAATGTCTATACAGAAACAGTTACAATTCTGGCATGTTGTATCGCAACCCCCCAGCTAACTTTGAACAAACAATGTGTCATCTCTGAGATATGCACAGAATTAGTACAGTTGGTTCACTGTAAGGTCAGAAGATACTACTCTGGTCATCCAGTCAGACCTGCTTTACAAAGTCATCCTTTCAGTTTTCTGGCTTATTTTCTGCTTGAACTGCAACACACCTCTCTCAAAAATAATAATTAAAAAACCCCAGATGAAATCAAACCAACCAAGACTGGTTTCTAATTTCCACATGTGAACAGTCATCCACATCTCCTGGTAAATTATCTCAATGGTTGAGTTAAAAACCTGCACAAACTTTTCCTCAGCTGAGTTTATTTAACTCCATCTTTCTGTCACTGCTTTGTTTGCCAAACTAGAGAGAGGTCCAATACTGCATTAATGGACTGTAATTAAGTTGTTTCCTAGACTCTGTTCACCATCAGTACTGTTATTCTAATTCAGACAACAAAGCAAATATGGAGCATCTAATTAATATTAGTTCAAAAAGCAATTATTGTAGTGGTCAAAGAAATTATTTTTTTGGTCCTGATAACAATGTGATTATCTTTAATCACAAAATTATTTTGGCTAAGTCAGATAATCAGAGTCTAAGTAGGTGGCAAATGTTGCTGTAATGGAAGTTATGGTTGCTTCTGCATTGTCTCTGTAATGGAACATTTAAGGACATACATGAGCACTTTGAAATGTGCTTTATTTTGATCCAGCCATCCAGATTTAATATACTTAAACCTTTTAGGGATATGTTATTCTGAACGTGGATGTAGACCTATACTTCACACTTTGAAACAGCTTTGCCTACGGCATCAACAATCTAGGGAGCTCCAAAGTTATGGCTCAAGGAAGTTGTGCAAATGCTGACCTTTATATCATCCTACTGACTGTTCTGCTGAGATTTGTTTGCTTCAATTGCAAGAAAAAAGGGAGAATCTTGGAAGTGATGCTGCTCTATTTGACAGCTTAAGAAAATACCATCAGAAAACCTAACCAACCTTTTTTCTTGATTTATCCCAGTTTTCCTCTAAGTATTTATTTCCTCATAGTCCTCTTCAGTCCCAAGTCTGTGTATGACAGGACCCCAAGTGATTGAAAGTTTTGATTAGAGATTCCCAGACATCTTGCTTACAGGAAGGACCCTAGAAATTGCAAAGCATGGTTAAATTCATGCTGGTTTTGGAAGAGCAGAGTGAGAATAATAGGGCTTTCTTAAGTTTATAAAAATCAAAATGACTGGATAAGACAGACCAGAAGTAAAAGCTTTCATATTACAACCTACTGCAACTACAGCTAAGATAAAACTAACATTTTGCAATCTGTTACAGTCAGATTGCACTTTTTAAATGTAGTCCATGTAACATTTGTGGTGTGCTAAGGCTTTAGAAAAATACTTTAAGTGGGAGTTAAAAGCTTTTTTTACAGCCAAAAAAACCCAACTTCTTTCTAATAGGTACATAATAAAGCTGTTCTATTGTGGTGTGATGTAATCAACAAGATACTATCAGCCAAAAGCAATTTTAGAAACCCAAATATGTAAAGAATGGAAAATACGTTTTCTACTAAGCTAAGAAAAGCTTACAAATAGGCTCATGCTAATATGGTTTTAGTTGCTCATAAATTTTAGCTGTTACTGTGGATTATTTGCTTTGGTATTAAGTGTTTGAAATCTATGGATCAGTATTTTTAGAAAGTCAAACAGTCTAAGTCTTCTGAAAAATTGAAATTTACAGATTTCTTCAATCTTGTTAAATTAGCATAATAAAACTCGTTGGTTGTTTTCTGTTGCTCTCCAGTAGTGCAATCCAGAAACACCTTAGTTAATCTAGAAAAGAAGCACCCAGTACCTCTGATAGCTTTCATTATTGATAGCAATCTCCATTTAATAACATTTTCAATTACTTTTTTCCATCTAAAACATTCTAAGTTTCTGAGACAGTGAAATTTTATTTAGTGAATTCTTACTTCAAATCAAAATTTTGAAACAAGAGAAATGCTGCAGAGGGAACTGAACAGTAATTATTTTAGTGTTTAAAAGAGCCCTGGAATATATTCTTATCTTGCCAAGGATTGGTGTACTTTAATTTTGAGGTTTGACTATTGGTGGTCCAGAAAACAAAGGAAGAATACTATATTCTATATATTCTATCTTTTAAATGCTGTTTCACCTTCTTGGTTATCCATTATATTCTCAAAATCAGCACTTTGTGATCGTAGAATTAATCATAAATTAGTGAAAAAGTCCATTAACTAGTTTGGGTCAAAGTGTACGTTAAACAGCAGCTTTTTTTCCTCTGACTTTTGTGGGTTTTTTTTCTTTTTTTTTTTTTTTGTCAGTGGCAGTAAATGTAAAAAGTACACAGAAAACTTCTTATAAAGAAATAAAAATACAGATATTTACTCAATTTATTCCATATTCCTCTCTGTCTGGTTGAGCAAGCTGCCCAGTGTAGAAAAGCATACATCAAGTAAACAGTGTTTAGGGTTTTTTTCATTTTTTGAAAATTTTTGCATTTCTGGACTTTATTAATATGCATATTACCACTGCATAAATTTATATGGGGTTCATTTACATTTAAGACTTTTGCAAATTCTTAAATTTCTCAAATTCATTGCAATGATTTACCATTTTTAGGATAAAATGGCCTGGGATGCTCAGCTTGATTCCAGCTCCCCTGCTGTTAAAAGAGGAACTGAAGATGCTCTATTCCAACCTTATCCTTCGTGTTCTGTAAATGTCGGCAGCTTCTGCTCCTTACCTCTTCAGAAGAGCTCAGGATGTGTGGGAAGGATGGAAGGATATGGGGAGAGGGCATGGAGGAAAAGAAGGAGGGAGTAGTGCTTGCTCCTCTACCTCCTACATGTTAAAAGCCATATCATACCTCCTTCTGACCACAGAGGAGGTTAAAACTGCACTTTCTGGGAATTCGATCAGGTCTTTGTTTCAGCACTGCTGTTTCCCCTGGAAAACGGTTTTCCAGGGTGATTGTGACAGATTTAGGTTATTATAGATGATGAGGACATGGAAAGGATGGACAGAAATGTAAGTCTCATTTAGGAATGGATGGAGAGATGACGCTTCTGGATAGGAAGTGAGTTGACAGAATGCAGAAATTCATGTTTCTACTGCTAGCTCACTGAAAACCCTCCTGACCTTTTCAAATCATCTTCTCCGGACAATATAACAAACCACTTTATATTTTCCAGCCACCTTTGACTCCAAATCCTCTTGTGTTCTCAATGGTCCTTTCTTCCTGCTTACTCAGTTTCCCAATCTTTTCCCTTTACTCCCTCCTTACCTCTGGGTAATCACTCACCCCTCCTGTTCTCCTCTACACTTGAGTTCTTTCCCAAGGCTTATACAGGTTGATTTTTGCTTATACTGCTTCAAACTCTCTCTCTGTGTAGAATTTATATCTGTTTATGATCTGTGGTGGTCACTTGTCATATTTAAAATACCATATTATTTTTATTTTTGGCAGATAAAAATGGCCATCCTTAACAAAAACTGAATAACTCTTTAAAAAATAACATGTATTTGGATTTTGTCCTTGATAACTTTGAATGACAATAAGAAGGCTGTCAACTCTTGTCAATCACTTCATTATATACTTGACAACCTTAAGTTAGAACAGAAGAGAAGAGCATGGCTGAAGAGTAGCAAACCTCATTCTAGATAAATAAAAGAAAATTCACCCACAGGAAAGAATGAAAATGCCAGCTGATCTTTGCTGTATTTTTCCTTCCATCAGTCATCATTTGTCAGTTTTTCTCGACATTCTAGGCCCAGATAAGTCAGATTTTAGCACTTTACTGATTCTTTTACCTTTTCATGTTGCTAACATACTTTTAAAGGAATAGTTTTTATATACAATAATTGGTAGTGTAGTTTGTCTATAAGAGCACATTAGGAATACGTATCTCAGAGATCTGTCTTGTTTTCTGGCATCAACACCTTATTTGGCAAAAAGCTGAACTTGGAAAACTTCTGATGATGAAATTTAAACTTTATTTAAACTACTAACTAAACTACTAAGTTTATTTAAACTTTTAAATTCACTGTTCAGGCCTGCAGTACATGTCAGCCATTTCACTGAACCTATAGCTTGATATTCTGTGCCTAAATCAGTTATTACTCTTCCCAGAAATTTTCTCATGGGACTTTGAGGAACAACCTGCTCAATGTTTTGTTTGTGAGCTCTGAGCATTTAAATTTTAAACAGTCTGTGTCTAAATCTCTTCTAAAGAAATCTATTCCAGTTGAAAGGATATTGAACAGTAGTAGCTGCAAGTGGATTGTGAAAATGTGGCAAAACTTTCCCCATGATAATCCTTGTAAATTTAATCTGTAACAGAGTTTGAAGCCTTAAGGATGGATTGCAAACACTGTGTCCCAGCATCTCAGGAGAGTAAAGATTTTTGAAAGGTGATCACGTGTTTGATGTGTAGTAGTATTTTTCTAGGAAATAATAGGTAGTAAATAAAGATGTGATTTCATTTTTGAAAGCATAAGCTTTTTAGAAGTGAGAGTGAGTTGCTTATAAGTTAGTGAGCTTGTACCTCAGCTTTTTTTTTTTGGCTTCCTCCTTGGACTATTGATAACAACTCAGGTACTCTTTGAAGTGTGCTTAATACAAACAAACAAATAAATACAAGAGCAAACTTAGAGAAATGACAGGAGAGTTTACCAAGGCTCTAGTGAAGTCACCACCAAATCTAGGGCTTGCTTCAGTGTACTCAGGTTTTCTGAGATAGGAATTTTCCTCTCCTATTCACCAAAACAGTTTTCTTACATTCTCACCATCTTTTTCATATGCTCTTTTCTTAACAGAAAATATTCTATCTCTTCAAAACTCACTTCTTTAAAGGTCTTGGACATTATTCCTCTTGATAATAGCACATTATTTATGAAAGAGTAACTCTTCTTTTGTAAGATTATGTATTTTTCTCTACTGTTTACAAGCAGTTTAAAATATTGGAATCTGAAGAGGACCCCATTCAAATTAACACTTACAGCTGCACAAGGTCCTACTAGCTTTGGCTTCATTGGGTTTGAATTGATTGCTACATAATAAATATTAGAAACAGGCAGTGTATACCTTCATAATTCTTTATACATTGGAAACTATATGAATTTTAGGTGCCTGATAGATATTTAAATGTTTGATTTGTCTGATATTTGGGCAAGAATCGATTTTTTACTTGCTTATTGAATTAAAATTAAAAATGTTTGCCTAAAGTGAGCTTAGTTCTCTCTCACACTAAAGTTAGTGGTAATGTGGAAATCACTCAATCCTGTTGCAGATTTTGTGCTAAACTTCTAAGTAAAGGCAGCTTTGGCATTTGGTATAGTGCTGTAAAGCTTAACTCTTGTGAGATGCTCTTGTAAAGAGAGTCAATGTGTGTCACTGGAAAAATTTTACATTTCAAGATGCCTGGCAGGGCAGGTGGGAATACTTTCTGACCTATTGTTGTGGGTTAATGATGGCAGGCAGCTCAGCCCCACACAGCTGTTTGTTCACCCCCCTGCCCCCACCTTCCCAGCGGAGTAGGGGAAAGAACCAGAAGGGCAAAGGTGAGAAAACTGGTTGGTTGAGATAAAGACAGTTTAACAGGTAAAACAAACCTGCCCATGCAAGCAAAGCAAAGAAGGAATTCATTCACCAGTTCCCAAGGGTAGGCAGGTGTTCAGCCATTTCCAGGAAAGCTGGGCTCATTCATGAGTAATGGTTACTGGGAAAGACAAACTCTTTTACTTCAGATGTCCCCCCTCATCCTTCCCCACAGCTGTTATTGCTAAGTATTAGGTCATATGGTCTGGGATGTCCCTTTGGTCAGTTGGGGTCAGCTGTCCCCTCCATGTCCCCTCCCAGTTTATTGTGCACTTCCAGCCTGTTGTTGGTGGGGCAGCATGAAAAACAGAGAAGGCCTTGATGGTGTGAAAGTGCTACTCAGGAACAGCTAAAAGATGCCTGTGTTATCGACTGTTATCAACTGTTCTCATTGCCAATGCAAAACACAGTACTATCCAGGCTGCTGTGGGGAAAGTTAAGCTCATCCCAGCTATGCCCAATACTCCATGTAAACCTGGGCCCTGCTGAACAGCATTTGCTTACTAGTTCTTTCTATTCTTTGTAATAAGAAATTTCTTTTTTCAGGATGAAATTAATGGTTGAGATTCTAAAAGGATCAACTTCCAATAACGTACTTATTTATGGAAATTAAAATAAAAGGTGTCATCACACAGAGTGTGGATATAACTTCTCCATTAACATTTGCAAACCAAGCAGTTGAAAATGAGCAAACAGCATTCTTTCCATACTACAAGAACGTTAATTGAATTTACTGGAATCTACCTCCACTTCTACTGTTGAAGCAATGTACTGGAGCACTCTTTGCCATTCCTTCCAGTGAACTATAGCACTGTAACTGCTGGAAGACAAGCAGTAGAAGTACATCCTCATGCACGTTCTTTTAAAATTATTTATGAAATACCAATACCATAAGATGGGCATACCTAAAAACGTTGCAATCAATGAACCAATGCTAGATCAATAACAGATTATTTTGAGTTTTTTCTTATTCTCTTTTGCAGCCAGAAACTCCTCTGAAAATTATTTTTTTACTAAACTTAAAAAGAGAATGAAGTTTTGCATATAAGCTCTGACTAAGAAAGAGAATAATAAGCAACCAGTTATTTGATGGTAAAATAAATAAATATGTCAATGCTTCCATCACAATTTAAATTATTTTTAAATCAGTTTATTGAATAAAACTTCATTATTTATGCAATAAGAGAAAATCAATTCTGATTTCTCTTTCCTGTTTACAAGAAGAAATAAACAATTTTCATGGCTCACTATTTTTATACTTACCACCAAATTTCACTTGCCAGTCAAGGTGCTTGTGGTGTACTCCATATCTGCTACTATGTCAATCTAAATACCATTTCTTCCTCCAAAACTGCTATTCTTTAGCAGCTAAGAGCACACGATGTTGAGAGCTAGTAAAATTATTGGGACTTCGCTTATTCTCTTGCAAGAATTTCTCATTTTATTTTTCTGCCAAATTTCCTACTTTGTTAGTTCTCTTGGGTTTGTTATTATCTCTTTTACATTGTGCACTGGAAATCAAAGAGGATCTGTAGTCTTGGTGGAACAGGAGCAGCTCTTTCATCCTGTGTCCCATCCAGTCTCAAAATGAAATATTCTAAATCACATCCAATCTAAAAGAATTTTTCTTACAGCACCTTTTCACAGTCCAACTGGATGATTAACTGTGTTTTATCAGTATATGACCACCATGGCCAAATTCTTTTCATATACCATATCTGCAGGTCATGTCTTTACAGCTAATAATTTCATCTATCTTCAGTACCTCCAGGAAATTTCCTTTTCAGGACAGACAGCTGCAATGGATAGATAGTGATTTCTCTGTGTGGGGAAAAATTACTATATTTCATCTCCTCTAGAAGTACACAAGAAGCTCACAAATTTCTGATAGCCAGCAGGAAAACATGCTTTGGATAAAACATAATTTCACTCTGCAGAGTCGTAGGGTTTGCAATTTCAGGTGCTTTGCATGGCTTAAATTTTGAGATCTTCTTAGTTCCATTTCTTTGTGGACAATTTCCTTGTTCTTTTCTTTCCTTCCCTTTTCCAGTACAGGAATAAGACGTATTGCAGGGAACAGAATGATGGAAAACACACCAAGTTTTAAAAGACATTGCGTCGGCATATTTTACAAACTGCAAAAAGGCTGCACTTGTAGGTTTACAAAGTACTTATGAACTCTAAAATTGCACTTTTAGAAGAAAGAGACCATTCATGTACTGGTCTTTTCTGTGTAAGGATTGTTCCCTCTCCATAATATTTCAAAAATTTTCTCCATTGGTTTAGAGTTATAATTTTATCAACTTTCCAGACTCTCATTAAAATCAGATGTCTTTTGTTTGCATACTTTACTTTAAAAAGCTGAATGTATCTCACAATATTCTTTTCTGCATTAAGATAGCTTCTAGCATGGGCTTGGGACCAAATTTTATTCTCACACATTTAAAAGATCAGTCAGTTAATATAATAGGGCAAAGAATAGTTATTTTATATAATCATTAAAATGACATTTTTAGAGGTAGATTCATAATATTGTTTGTCCACTAGTTACGGAGTAATTTTAGTGATAAACCAATTTTACACTAAGCTTTAACTTAGGCCACTAATGGAATGGTTTTTAAATTGAATTACTTCAGGGGGTTATTTTGAACTATTTTTCATAAATCCTTAAGACAGGAAGGTGTATTTAAATTCTGTAATTCAGATGTTCACAAAGCGTTTTATTTCTATATAGAGATAAGTAAAATATTCAGAGAGTTATCAAACCTTTTCATCTGCTATGTAAAAAAGAACAGCGGTAAGTGCTTGCCTTTCCTTGAATTTTATCCAAATCGATTAAAGTCTTTATTCAGGAAGTTTAAATACTGACAACTGGATTTTTCCCCCAGTGGATTGGGTTCCAACTCAAGATGGCCACAGAACTGTTAATAGCATATCTTGGATATATTCTAATAATAGTGTATAAATATCCAAAGTTACTCCCAAGAATGCCATTGACTGTACTATCAAGATCTGCCATCAAGATCTAATGCTTACTGTGGTGTAGTTGAACTTTGATGTATTTTAATTAAGTCTACTCAGATCATTCTTCTTTGTGGTGGTTTAGCTTGTTATCCTGCTCCATCAATGAGAATGTGCAGAGCTGAATCAAAGGAAAAAATGAGGTCACTTTTTTAGAATCAGAATTCTTGAAAATGGGCATATATTCATGTTTTCTATCTACTGCCTTTATTACTATNTTATTATTAATATTTTTACATGTGAGGAAAAAATGAGGCACTCAGAACCTCACCATTTATAGCTTTTTCCTTAGTGTGTGGGAATAGTAATTTGAAAGATAGGTGTGAATGTTTCAATGAACTTTGCTGGAATTTCACATTTACAGCTGTTAATAAAGAAGCATAGTGTTGTAGGTGACTCCTTCCCAGGGGAACTGAGGGTCCTGTATAGAAACTGGATCCATCCCACAGAGAAGTCTTCTGCCTCCCTGGGGTCCACATAAGAGACATTATCAAGAGACTCCCTGGACTGATTTGGCTCTCTGATGACTACCCACTTCTGGTTGCCCAAGTCAGCAGTGACAGCAATTTCTAGGGCAATCAAAAAGGACTTCAGGGCACTGGGATGACTGGTTGAAGGGACAGGAAGACAGGTGGTTTTCCTCAATCCCTTTGGCAACAAGTAAGAATGCTGAAAGGTCCAGGAGAACCCATGATCAATACACAGCTTAAAGACTGTTGTCATAGAGGAAATGCCAGCCTTTTTGATCATGGGGTAATTTATATGGAACCAGCCCTATTGGAGAAAGATGGAATTCACTTGTCTAGAAGGGGGAAATGTTTGCAATTTGCAGATGACATCAATTAGGGCAGGAGTGCTGATCTGCTGGAGGGCAGGAAGGCTCTGCATATGGATCTGGACAGGCTGGAGCGATGGGCTGAGGCCAGCTGTTTGAGTCTCAGCAAGGCCAAGTGCTGGGTGCTGCACTTGGGTCACAACTCCAGGCAGACCTGCAGGCTGGTGAAGAGAGGCTGGAAAGGTGCCTGGAGGAAAAGGGCCTGTGGGTGCTGTTTGACAGCAGCTGAACATGAGCCAGGTGTGGTCAGAGGGTCAGGAAGGCCAATGGCACCTGGCCTCGGTCAGCAACAGCATGGCCAGCAGGACCAGGGCAGGGATTGTCCCCTGTGCTCGGCACTGGTGAGGCCACACCTCAAATCCTGTGCTCAGTTCTGAGCTTCTCACTACAAGAAAGGCATTGAGGGCCTGGAGTGAGCTCAGAGAAGGGCAGTGGAGTGGGGGAAGGGTCTGGAACATAAGTCTGATGAGGAGCAGCTCAGGGAGCTGCAGTAGTTTAGCCTGGAGAAAAAGGCTCAGGGAAAACCTTATCACTCTCTCAAACTACCTGAAAGGAGGCTGTAGCCAGGTGAGGATCTGTCTCTTATTCCATGCAACCAGCAACAGGACAAGAGAAAACGGTCTTGAGCTAAGCCAGGGGAGGTTCAAACTGGACATTAGGAAGAATTTTTTCACTGAATGAATCAGGGATGAATATGCTGCCCAAGGAAGTGGCTGCCAGGGGAAGTGGTGGAGTCACCATTCCCGGAAGTGCTCAAGATGTTCAAGTTCCAAGCACTTAGTGCTATGGTTTAGCTGACATGGTGGTGTTTGGCCAAAGGTTGGACTTCATCATGGAGGTCTTTTCCAGCCTTAATAATGCTATGTGCATGAATATGATCCGCCTCTGAGAATTCTCATCACAAGTTGTGCTCTTCTACATCTACAACAAAAACATATTTAAATGTAGTTTTCCATTATCAAGCTAAATATGTGTAGGGATTTATACCTGGTTGTTTCAGAAAAGTTTGTTTGAAATTAAAAACATTCAAATTGTTTTAGATTTTAGATTTATTGTATTCGCTTGTTACACATCACTGCCTTGTCTTGATCAGTAAAGGGAAATTGCTTAAGTCTTCTTTTTCCTGTGAATAAATTCTCTTCTTTAACTTTCATTGAACATACTGTCTTGCTAAAAAGATGTAGTGAAAAAACTTGAAACAACAAGAGGTTTTGAAACAATTCAATGTATTAGTTTCAAAGTTTTATTTTTTTATTTGAGGCTCTAATTAAGATTCCATTTTTGCATTGTATTTCACCGTGAAGATGCAGGTTTAATTACTCTGAGCTTCTCCTTCTGTCCCTGCAGAATATGACCAAAGGATATAAGCTCACAGGGAAATTGCTCCCAAAGGTGTTACCAGTGTTACCAGAGATGATTCAGTTCTTGTGATCCTTAATATAGAACAATACTCAGTTAAAAATGCTACTGATACATTTATAGGTGGTTGACTGGACCTTCTAAAATATGTGCAGCATATGTCAAACAGCCTGTCTGTGTCTGCTAGGATAGTTACCATCTCTTGAAATAACATATGCCACACCATCAAACTTTATATTCCATTGGCATACACACCAGAGGTTTAGTCAATATATTGGTTCCAGCTAGGGAATATGAATTTTCTAAGTTCTGAGCTATATCAACAGAGTTTCATAGTCCAGATGGGGCTGTAGACAAGTCTTTGCCACATTTTCAGCCTGTAACTTTGTTCAGCAGGTTGAATTGGTATGTTGTTGAAAGTGCAGAAGCCAGTGTGGCTTATTCAGCAGCAGGCTTTCATCAGTTTGGATGCATCACTAAATTTAACACCACTGAAAATTCATAGATAGTGCCTCATGGAAAAAAGGTAGCCTCTGATTCTTGTTGTTTATACATGTTTGAGAAACAGCAGTTTCCAGTGATGATGTATTTTGATTTGCCATATGTGTGAAAAGTTTAATTAGCATATTCATCACCCAGCCCAGAAGTAGCATTACAATTGCTTTCCCAGGCAGTTCATAAATTGCACAATTCCAGCAGTCAACTCTGTCTCCCAGAGACAGCTCTGCACCCTCCCACAGCAAGCAAAGTGAGTGGGGATGAGGCATTGATCAGGACTTAAAAAAAAAATATGACTTTGATATTCTCTTAAAACTGATGAGCATGAGCATCTACAATTCCTATTAGCTTCAGAAGTAGCCTGTCCTGCATGATGAAGAACAGAGGTCATGCTCTGCTCTGGGAATACACTCTTCTCCTGGATCCTGCACAGCCTAGATAATAACTCTGTGCAAACCATTGGAGGCTATTTTGTGGTCATTACCATTTTTTTCTCTTAGGGAATTAGATGATGGAGATGAATCCTGTAACTACTCTCTTGACTGTCAGCCCTTTTAATAGGGTGTCGCCTAGCAAATGGATGTGAAATTGCTGGAAACTTACTCACTGGGCAGAATTCATCAAGGGGCTATCCCATCAAGCAAAGAACTGGGCAAAGGACTCCCACAAATTTACTACAGCAACTTCATGTCAGATGTGCACTTATTTAAAATAATTTTGTTATGTTTTTAATTTATGTTTGGATTACTGGGAGACAGTCAAAGAAAGTTTTTACTGCTCTGACAAATAAGATACCTGATAATTTCAGCAGTGTCCAAATAATGCCAAGATACTGAGAACCTCTTTTTCCCGTGTACTCTCGCCTCTATTCTTATCCCTACATATATCTCAAAGCAAGCATCATGCTGCATTGGATAGACTTGCACTATGCATTTTGGTTTAGGTTAAGGCCACTGAATTTGAAAGATCAGACTACACAAGGTTAGTTCATGTAACTCCAGAAAATTGTAGAGCAGAAGGAAGCAGTGAGTTAACAACTCAATACATTACACCTGCCACATTGGTTACAGCCTGAAAGAAAATGGTGTCTGTACTCCTAGACCAGAAAACAAAGTCCAGTAAGGGGGGAAGAATGAGAAATCCACTTCAAAGGCGCATTCATGCTGCAGCATAGGCACATCCACAGTGTTCTTGGTATTCTTGGACTCCACAGGGAGTTGTAATGTGATTTTCCTGCTACAGAATTTGTTGTGATAGCTGATGCTGTCATAGAAGAAGATGAGTATTTGAGACATGTAGAATAACATGACAGAAAATATTGGCTGAATACTGCCTATGGCTTTGTTTAAGAAAAAAACCCCAAAACCCCAAATAAACAACGACATAAGAACTGAATAACAATTATTAAAATGCCTAGCGTTCATTAAGATAGGGAGAAAATTACATCTTCATTAACACTCCTTGATTATTATTTGTTCTTTATGTGCTGAATAGGGAAGTAGAAAGCTTACCTAGTATTGAAACAGAAAGAAAATAAGACTTTAATGAGGGTTTCATCAAAAGGTTAATAAACTCTCACCCCCCCCTCAATACCCCAATTTTGCTGTGCATTGTTTCTCAGCGTTCATTCTCTAAGAATCCTTACAGTTATATTTCATTAACATTGAAATGCATAATAAGCACAATGAAATTGAAACATATTTCAAATATCATTGCAAGAAATCAGACAAGATTTAATTCAATTCATTTGTAGCTGACCAATATTATCTGAAAAGAAAAATGAAAGATTACATTGAATTTACTAAGTCTTTATTTTTACTCATTGTCCATAAAGTTTTGCAAGTAAAGTCTCAGGGAACAGTGTAGACATACATTGCATGTTGAATTGAAACACAGGAGCAAAATGGTCCTTTTTTGGGACTTAAAATTGCATAGATTTCAGCAGGTTTATTGCAGTAAAAAGAACAGCAGATTTCCACCAATAAAATGATGTGTTAGTTCAGATAGTGACGTGACATAGCCGGCATACAATCTTGTCTGCTGTCACATTTATGATACCTGGACAGAACTCAAGTTGGAGAGTCAGTGGATAGTCAAAAATACTGATTACAAGAAAATCAACCTATAAAGCAGGTGGGTGAAGAGAGGAGGAAAAAAAAAAACCCAACCAATTCATTTTGATAACTCATTATTTTGCCTATATTAATAGGGAAAAAAATGAAATAAACTCTGAATCTTGGAACTCCGGATGTAGTTTATCTTTCCTTTTACAATTTTCAGTAGGTTTGGATTTTTGTTTGGGTTTTTTTTGTTTTAATTGTAGAGCTTTGCCCATTATTTATTTGGTCAGTGCCTGGCAAAAGGAAGCTGCTGTATGTTGGGAAAGGTTGTTTGGAATTTCCTAATGTTAGCACATGAATTATACCTGTCCAGATTAAAAAATAAATTGCTAGAGAATATGCTGTTGTTTATTCAGTAGGGTGTTGTTGCTAATGGTAGATGCCTCCCTGTAGATTTAGGGACTGTCACTACTAACATCCTTTTCTTTTTAACTCATTTCTGTAAATGTTTAGGAACATAAGAGCTAGATTAATACTCTAAATTGCAGTCTTCTTTTAAAATTTTTAATCTTTCTAAACTCAGTATCATTGTGGCATCTCATTGGACAGTTTTGATGCCACGTACTGTATGAACAAAATGTTAACCAGTGCACTTTTCATCAGCTGGTAGTGTAAAACAGACAAAACATCAGAGCGTCTTAGATGAGATTTCGCTCACCTGTCTTTCTTGCTATGAATTTTTGTTAGCTTTTTATTCATTTTATTGAAACCTTCAAGATTAAGTGACCTACAACTGGTTTTATTGGTAGCATTAGTCTTTTTCATCCCCCTTTGGTTTTGTTTTTTTTTCTGGTGATCCTCTTTGTCCTGAGCTGCTAGTATCCTTGTGTTTTCTCCCCACACCAATTCTGAGCAGAAACTCGTCTACTGGTGTTTTACAGTTTCCCATGGAGCTTCAGGACTATTCAGTCTTATTGCTTATGCTATGGTTAATCTAGACTGCCTGTGTTGTTATTTTTTAGGAAACTGAAGCAGCAGTGCAAGCTAAACGGCCGAATGTGGAAGAGGTTTTGTCTAAAGGGTGTCATTTATATAAGGAAAAACCAGCTACTCATCCAGTAAAGGTAATGAAGCAACCTTTAGCAATATCCATTACTGTGTAATAGGTTATGCTTCCCCTGTTGTACACTTGTCCTTGATGTGCTCTGTTTAAAATCAATAAAAGAACCCAGCAAATGGCATTTGTTCTGTTCTGTGGTGGCATAACCAGGGAAAATGTAATGTTCCCAGCTGAAAAATTTTTGCATATTATGATGGGGATATTCTTTTTCACGTTAAGGTTGTTCTCCTCATTCAAGAGTAATTCACACTGAAAGCAAATGTAATTTTTGTGTGTTATTAATGACAACACTTAACATGTTTTAAAACTCCTTTATTTAAAATCTCACTTTCAGAAATTTTGTCAAATAAAAAAAAAAAAGGAAATTTTCTAGAAAAGGTAAGAGTCAAGTCATAAAAAGTGTACTTTGTTTTAATGTTTTTTTTCATTTTGAAGGAAAGAACACATGGCAACATAAAACTTTTCCACTCAATTTCTCTGCCAAATTTTATCTAGAATGACTGACTAGATTCTGTTTTGGAGCAGAGGACACATTGTTAGGAAAGCTATGCCTCCCAGCACTTCTCTTTTAGAAAAATGTACTGTAGAATCTTCTTCCTCATCTTATAAATCAGCTATATGGGGATATTTTACACCCTATTCCTCAAGACTATGAGGACCTTCATTGAGAATAGAGTATCATTTTCTATCCTGTGGAATCTTGAAGTCATCAGCAAGCATCCTCTCATGTCTGGTTCAGCTGCTTTTCAAGCAGGAGACCAAACTAGTGAGGCCGATACCATGGAACCAGAGCTTGTTCTGGTTTCTAGTTTTATAACTGCTAATTAAATATCTGTAAACATGATGATTTAGAGTTCCCAGAAACAGTAATAGTGGCTTATTGATTACATTAAGTATCTATTATAATTGCTTCTGACTGGGCAGAGATTGTAGTCTTTGTATTTAGAGCTTTTCAAAATGTGCAGCACTCCAAAACCACAACTGGGAGAAAAAGGGTTCCTTCACAAAGGTAAGATGTCTATAGGTGATCTCTGCTGTGAATTTCTTGGTTTTCTATATAGATCACTATAGTTGACTAAATATTATAATTTATTTAGTATATTTACTAATATACTATTATTTTCCTTTAATAATAGGAAGCATTATTTTCCTACTTTTACAAAATTTCCTCTAAATTACTTGTAAATCCCACCAGCAGATCTCCATTCACAGGAACACATGGATAAACTGAAAAACTAAATTTAGAAATTAATACATGCTTAAGAATGATTTGGTTTCCCATCTTCTTTCATGAACAGAAATACTTGAGAGTTACTATCCCCTTTGTTATATGCGCATTTTTAAGGATCAGTTCTTGTAAACATGAGAAAATGCTAGAAGAGCTAAACTCAAGGTGACTTGAGTGGGCAGAAGCAAGACTCTGTTGGATGTTTTCCCTGGCTAATAAAGCCTTATTTTTTGTTGAAAACTGAAATGTCTGATGAAATCCGCACTGAATGGATGATGGAACAAGAATCACTTCACAATAACTGCATTTACTCATTTTATGTGACTTCAGCTGCATATTTGGGGAATCTTATTCTGCATTTTAACAAGCAGAGTACTCAAAAGAACAGAAAACTATAGGTTTTGGCTTTCTAGAATTTTTAACTGCATATAAAGAATTGCAGGATGAATGCTGCCATTTTCAAGAGGAAGAACTTGTACTTGTTTTATGTAAGACTGACAGAAGTATAAATGACGTTGAAATTCCTCTGTTTAGCCCAAAATTCTGACACAGAAGTGTAGTCTGTGTCTATATATTTTAAGTGTTCACATCAAAGACTGGAACTTGCCATTTTTTTACCAGATTTACTGGGAAAAGATGACTCTTTTAAAGCTTATAATGTTCCTTGAGTTGTAGTTTTGACAATGATATTATAAAACATATCTGTGATGAAAATTTGTAACTTGCAGAGCGGTGCATATGTAATTTTCAGTCCCACTTTGCATTTTCCTTGTTTTATTACATTATGTAGTTTCATTTAATTGTGCAACATGTGAAGTTAATTTCTGGTTCAATGTCTGTTTTGTACAATAAGTCATAAAGCAGTGGTTATATGCTGTCAGGACTGCTGTATAGCTTTCTTGGTGTTGTAGGTAGGTTTCCCTAAGTCATCATTCTTCCTGAGTTACTTTCAGCACAGTCTGCTATTTATATGTTTCAACATAGACTTTTTGATTAAATTCAAAGTATTTTTCTACATAAAAGGTGTTTGGTGGAAGCAAAAACAATTTTTACCCAGATTAAGATGGTTTTGGAAAGATCTTAGCAAGTTTTCAAAGCTAAGAACTCAAAATTTTAGAAAATTCTTGAATTAGACCTGCTCTGCTACCTTTGATTTAGGCTGAACCCTGTTTAATTCAGTTCAGGATATGGACATCACTCACAGTGCAAGCAGCAAGTCAATACTTACACTCATAGGTCTTGTTTAGCTTGTGGCACAGAAAAAAAAGATGAAGTTACATGTCCTCTTTAAAAGCATTAATTACTTGCATAGCACTGCTTGACAAATTTGTAGATTATTTAGTTCTCTGAGGTAACTTTGCTTTTGTTCTCCATTCTTTCCTTAATTCACCAAAAATCTTCCCATTCTTTTCAATAAATGAAGTAGAAGTCCTGTTGACTTATTCTCACTGCAAGCCTTCCCTGTGCTCAAAAGTGGTATGTGCCAGAAAATTAGAGATATACCTGCAATTTATGTGCATTTTACCCGAAGTAATGTTAATAGTTAAAATTATTCTGGCATTTCCTAATGTTTAGCTGCTCATCTCTGCAACCTTTATAATATCTTCCCATTATAGTACTTTGAATGTAAATTAAATCCCATGGATTTATATTGACACATACTTAATCTTATCTCATAGTTATGTCTCTGATATAAGTATATTTTCACACCTTCACTAAGCATACTAAAATAGAATTTCATAATGCAAGTCTGTAAAAACATTTTTGTTGGCAAATGAAATCTTTGTATGTGCTGATTCAAGAGTCAAGAATGGGATGAGATGTGTGATCCTTTAAGCACCAGCACTTTAATAATCAGACCTATTCACTTTTATAAAATGGATTTCATGCTTTTGAAAAGCATTTCTGTAAAGCTTTTGAAGGTGAGGGAGGGAGAGGTTACTGCTGGTGTCAGTGGCAATAGAAAGAATGTAAGCTCCAATCTCATGATTAACAGCACTTAATCAGAACAGTTTATTCAGGAAAGGATTTCTGTGCCAGTGAAGGCTGTGGTTCTCTTGCTACAGCACTCAATTTATCTTTTCCTCTGGTGGGTGAGAAGTAGGGAGGAATTTATTTTCATTGTCCTCAGTCTTACTACATTTCTCTCTCTAAATATTCATATCTAATTTTAGTAGTGTCAGTGAGATTGGTTCACGTAAGGATGTTAACATCACTTAAATTGCTCCAGTGCTGACATTTAAAGAAAATCTATAAAATTTGTTCTAACATATTTGGATGTTCAGGCTTGTCATCAAGGCTCTAGATGCAATTACAGCAAAATTGTTGTGCTCAAAGAAGTTAACATTTTAATGCATGCATGTTAATTTAGGCCAGATGCAAGATCAAACCGTAATTTTGAGAGAAGTGTTTAGAACTGGTTGCTCTCTTATGAGTGGTGTAGCTGTTGCCCCAGACAACCCGCTCTAATGTGTGTGGTGGGCATGTTTTACATTTTGTCATTGCTGGAAAAGAATCTCAGGCTCATATATGTAAGAATGATGAAGCAGCTACTCATGGCAAGGACCAATGTTAGAGTCATAGAACAGAGTCAAACTCCAGGCCCTGCATGGGACAGCCCCAGAATCACCCCATGTGCCTGAGAAAGTTATCCAAACACTTCTCAAACTCAGACAGGCTTGGAGCTGTGACCAGTTCCCTGGGGAGCCTGATCCAGTGCCCAACCACCCACCAGGTGAAAAATCTTTTCCTGATATCTAAACCTTCCCCACTATCTCAGAATCTCTGTGTGTGGGTACATACATACTTAAATTTAATGAGAATTGTTCTCCATCCCTCTACTATTGACCTCTGTCATCTTAGATTCTAGGTAATTAAAGTACTTTTCTTAATAGGCATCCTATTTCTATCATGGCTGGATGGTGATTTCATCTGTGTATCTAACTGTGGATTGAAACCATGGAATACTTAAAGCATTCCTGAGTAACACTGGTACTCTGTACTCCTTTTTGTAGCAGAGAATCAGAGAGCAGCTTAAAAAGAATTGCTGTCTTCATTTTAAGAGTTTAAACACATCAGAATAGAATTAGCAATGCTTCCTCCTTCTTTACAGTCCTTAAAGCAAGGAAAAGAGAGAGGTAGAAACAACATTTTCAAACCCAAATGCCTCTCAGGGTTATCTGAGGACTGATGTTATTCACACTCCAGACCTTCAAGTAGGTTTTGTTTAAAAGTAACAGTTCAGTGATTACTGGTCAGTATGATGTGCTCACACACTGAAGTTTATGACACCCTGAAGACGTCTAAGACTATTTTTTTGTTTTATTTTAATAGGTGGAAGAATAAATTCTGCATTTAATGTTACAGAGGTTTTATTGAAAAGTTTTTTGAAATACACAGTTCACCTCTGTAATTAAAAAAACTTAACATCTCAGGTTCATAGTGATTAAAAGCCAGACCTCTCAGGCTGGGGGGCTGTCCCTGGCAGGGTCAGGATCTGGCCCTGTAAGGGGAATCAAACATAACTCCGGGTGGCTGGGAAGGTCCAGGAAGTCCCTCTGTGTTCAGGGTCAGGCACCTGCGCTGGTTCTAAGCCGGCTCTGAGCTTCAGCAGCCAAACATTGAGGAGAAAAGATGCTTTTAAGGCCCTGACGCCAGGAAACTCTTTTGTAGCACAGCTGGAAAGGATTTTACTTGTCATTCTCCCCCATTTGTGAAAATTCACTATGATGTCTTTCTGTTTTGTTTTGTTTTTTTAATTCAGGTGATCCACCAGGTGAAAAACCCCCACTTATTTTATTTTGCATTTATTTACATTACATTTACATTTGTTTACATTACAATACTGCATTGGATGGGGCCCTGAGCAAACTGATCTTTTGGGTGGCATCCCTGCCCGTGGTGGGAGGGGACTTGAAACTAGACAATCTTTAAAGACCTTTCCAACCCAAGCCATCCTATGAATCTGTAATATATTAGTTTATGTATTATAAATTTAATATATTGTTATTTTCTATTCTAGAAAAAATTAGAAGACTTGAATGCTGACTGGAAGGCAATACACCACTTAATTCAACAACTAAAGGAAAAGCCAGCATTAGCAGCATTTGGCCATCTATCTTCAGGTGTCTGTAAGTGCTTCAATACATGTATTTTTTTTAATTAATTACCAATCCCACTGAAAACAGCTGGAGACGGTCTAAATTAATTCTGCATCCTTAAAAGTGCTACTATGGCATTCAAGTTGTTTTTTTATCATTACCTTTCTATTTTATGCAATTCATTCCAGGAGAAAAATTAGATTATGATTTGATGAAAAGGTTGCAGAATTCTTTTCAAATTATTACAGTTTCAAAGTCATTTTTCTTTTATTCCATGAAGAGATGAGATTTTTACTTTCTACATATGCTAATGGAGGAAATACTACAAAGGGAGAGAAATTATTTAAATTAAAAGATAACAATATTATAGGTCAAGTATCTGTAAATTGGTCATAGAATGAAATTCTGAAATTATTATTACTGATAGGGCAATAAAGTGAGACTGTTTCAAAACAAAGCTTGTCTATTCACAAAGTCATATGACAACATGGTAGGAGTAATTCTGCAGTTAAACACTGTTTGTGATATGCATCTCTTCATGTCTTGTGTTCATGAATATGCAACATGACACCTGATCTCCATTTCATTTGAATTATTTCAACAGTATTTATATTAGATTATTCTCATATCTCTTTGCACCTCTTGTTCCCTGCAAGGATTACAAACTCATCTTTTTTTTCCTGGATAGATAGAATTTATTTCCCAGTGTTTTCCTTTGAAATATAGTGATTAGACATGGGTGAAAAAGAAATGTTTGATGAAAGCACTGTACTCAGTCTGAGTTTCTAAAGTCTCTAAGATTCTTTGCTTGATATTGAACCATATCAGTTGCTTTAATGAAGAGTGTTACTTATTCAGTTTGGAAAGCTGCTCATCATGAGTGGGTGCAGAAGGAAATCTGTTGCCCTAACCCCTGTCAGATTGCCTGTAATTCAGGATGTGATAAAGCTGCAGTAATCATTTGGAGTTGGATTACTTGTGGGGTGTTGATCCCTCTTGTTTTTAAGATTTTCTATTGGGTAACATACAAAAAATCTTAAAATGGAATATTCTCTGCCTTCTACTAGTGACTCTCTAGGACAGCACAGCAAAAAACCCTTTTTTTTCAGAGAAGTACATAATTGTTCCATAGAGAGAGAATCCAGAAATTTCAGTACCAAAAGACAGTCCAGCTCCTGCCCAAATAGCATGTGTGAGTTCAAGAAAAGGAGATGTCTTGCTCTTGACATGTTTAATCTTACTAAAAAGGAACTATTTGGTTTTAGTCCCTTAGAACTGCTGGGGTTCCAGTGGCAATTATTTCCATTTTCTAAAAACGGCCAAATGCCACTACTATTTTTTTTAACTAGTAGTACAACAGTATTCTTGCTTTGCATGATTCTGTTCCAAAGCATTCTACAGGAATTTGTGTAATTGCATGGTAGCAATGAAGGAGATGTGTAATCATTTTTTGCTGTGCTAAACTTGCTGTGTCAGTTTTCTTTATGAACGGGTTATGGCAAGTTCCAGAGGGAAAGAGGGTTGGCAAGTGGTATATTTGCTGTTACAAAAGAAATTATAATAATGGAACAAGAGTGAGAACATGGAGTAGTAATGCAATATATTCTTATATTACCTCATCTCTAGCTGAAGAATTGCAAAATTACTCACCTTAATGCAAGATGTAGTCTCTGACTGCTAACATTTCTGAGACTCAGCACATGTAACTACACATGCAGAAAATGAAAGCACTGATGTTCTGTAAAGGATTAAGCAGGAAGTAAAGTTGATTTCCATTCTATTGTCAAGAGCACTAAAATTTGAACCTGTGCTTATAACACTAATTTATAATTTTTCTATATTTGAGTCAGTTTACTGTGATCACATCATTATAGGTGTATTCACATAGAACTGTAGAGTTCAAAAGGGACCTGAGGAGACATCCATTCCTTTTGCTTAAAGCACAGTCGATTAGTGCAGGTTGCTCAGGGTCATGTCCAGTCAGGTTTTTGATATCGACAAGGATAGAGACTCTACAACCTCTCTGGGAAACTTCTTCCAGTGTTGAGCAACTCTGACCATTTAAAAAAAAAAAAAAAAAAAAAAAAAAAAAAAGTTTCTTCTTTCATTAAAATAGAATTTCTAGTATTTCAGTTTTTGCATATTGAATCACATCCTGTCACTGGGCTTCACTGAAGACAGTCTGGATCTGTCTTCTTTACTCCTCCAATTAGGTATATAAACACATGGATATGATCCCCCTGAGCCTTTCCTTCTCCAGGTTAAGAGAGCAGTTTTCCACAAAGATAGGAAAGATGTCTGCTGCTAAGGTATTTTTGTGTTTCACTTAAAAGAATAGGAGGAGAGGAGGGAAGAAATTGAATGTCATGGGTCTGGTCATTCTGTGCTATAAGTTCTGCAGTTATTTTAACCACTTATATTATAGATATTTTTATGGCATCATTTGCTCTGTGCTGCTGACTCTCATGAGCCATAGGGATTCCAACTGGCTATGGGAGAGCTAGCTTTAACCAAAAGCCTACCAAAAGGTAAAAAATCTCCTTAAAGGTCATTTATAAAGAAAGATGCACAAAATTATTTTGGAAAGATTCTGTGAAGCAATGGCAGCATCTCCTGTTGATAATTACTCACTTTCTCATCCCATAGAGACACATAGGAACATCAGGACTGAATAATGTTGATGTGTATTTGAGACCAGGGAATGAAGATGTAACTGGCTCATCTCTACAGCCCTGTCAGGTGTCATTTGGTCTGGTCTGGCTACAAGAATTCAGACAGAGAGTCTTAATATTCCATCTAGTGGCTTTTACAGAAGTAAAGCACCCTGGTTATAATTATTTCTAGGTCTGTATATTGTAGCTTCTTCGGCAGAAGAAGTATTAAAAAATAGTCTTTAGTATTCCACCAGCCCTGTGTGCCCTCAGGCATAAGGAACAAGAATTACTTCTCCAGCTCAAAAAGTGCACTTAGCTGAAGGGTATGCCTAAAACCTTAGCAAAGATTGACTTCCAAGATAAGATGAATCAGGAAGAAAATCACACTTGCTATCTGTACTTGACAGGATAACTGTGAAATGGTGTGAATGTCTCTATCCAAATACCTTGATACATTGCTTAGCCAGCAGTTTGAAAACATTTTCAACAGAAAGAAATGCAGTTTTTGGAATGTGCTTTTCCAGGAGGGAGAGGTTTTAATAGTATCATTAGCATTTATATGACTTCTTTTTCTTCTTTTGCACTGAAGTACTATCACTGTATTTACTTAATAAGTAGGTAAAGGTATACGTTGCTTTGTAACCCCCTCTGAATGCATTGTGGGATGGGAGGCCCTCCTGACTTGTTCTGAAGGAGGATATTTTTCATAATTTGTCTTCATTCCACTAAGATGCCAGGAGAAAATTTTGGTCATGTTTATTTGTAGCTATCTTGAAAGAACTATTTCTTTAGAAGGATGTATATTTATTTTCAGTTATGAAAAGTTAGTGAAATTGCAGTTAGTGAAATTTTAAAACTAAAAATTAATCTAGCTGAAAATACTTGGTCAGCTAATTTTGCATTTTACATATTCACCTAATAAAAAACTATGAGTGATATATTATCTTAATACTCTTTCATTTTAACTTATTCAGTGAACAGTACTTTGTGTACAAGCAATTTCATTTTTTCTTCTGACTGCTTACACAAGTTTGTCCCTTTTTTATCTTTTTTTTTTTTTTAATCAAATGCCCAATCAAGAGAAACAGAAAAAAATGTGTCTGTGAAATGAAGAAAAAAGTTGAGTGACAATTATTATCAAGTACTGTAGTGAAAATTCTTCTGAAATTAAGTAAAATTTTCCCTTTAAACTTTAAAAGTTACCAATCTTATTTTGGAGAGTCGTTTGTACCAGGTCTGAAAAAAAGATAAAGATAAAAAAGAATTGGTTGTGTTTAACAGTTTGTAGCAGGGTTGCACTTGACAAAAGGGCTTTATATGCACTGTTAGGTGTTGCACGCTTACTACAATTATTTGAGGAAAGCTAATACTGCATAACCAGAGCTCACAGCGCTCGCCATCAGCTTTAGGTGTCCTCAAATGTCTACAATCAATGCTCTCCTGAGCTTTTACTATAACCTGCATTAGGAGTAGGAGTCAGTGCAGACACAGAAACAAAGACTGGGCTTCCCTGTACTGGGGAAGAAGGCTTTTCAGGATTTGGAATGGATGAGGAAGAACGGGAGAGAAGTGAGGTATCATGCTGAATCCATTAGATGTGAGTTGTAACATGAGAATTGGGAGCTGCAGTAAGCTCACCAGCAGCAATGGTGGTGAAGAGAACTCATCACTTATTAGCCCATATATTCAGCTGGGGTGTGGGAAAAAGATTCACATCAGCCAGTCACCTCCGGAATCTATAATACCTCCAGTCTTGTGGTTTGAATTAAAACAGTGATATTTGTGAATCTGGGGAAAGCAGTGACAACAGAATTTCATTTGCTTATCCTTTGGAATTTTAGTTGCAGGAATATAGTACATCTCCTTCTGCTTTGGAAGTTAATTTGGTTTTTATTTCTCTGTGAAGCAAATCCCTACCTGCACTAGGCATGCTGCTTTGTTCTAGGCTTTAAGATCATATGCAACAGCTCTTGAAAAATATCAGTTATTCTGTGTATGCACCACTGTGGCTTAATGCAGCTGGAATTCATATTCACTGTTTGCAATATATAATTTAAGAAACAAGTACTGGTGCTATTAAAAATGTACTGCTCATGAGCCTCTAGGCTTCTGAGGAAGCTTAGCACTAAACAAAAGCATGTATGTGAAAATAAATACCTTGATGAAAACTTAAAGTTTGAAACTAAAATCCACTTACCTCAGAAGCTGAAAGTGCTTCTGTAGTGTTAGTGTGCATCTGGAATTTTCTTTCATTTTCTTAATAAATGCATAGTTATTTATTATTCCATACTGGTTACGTCTAAGATAGAGAGGCATACAGATGGACATAAGAGCATCCTGTGTTATGAAAACTGCCCTGTTAAATCTCTGATAGGATATTTGGTTTAATATTTTCAGTGGAGATGAAGGATTCTTTGTTTAGGAAACTATAATCAGTGAAATATATTCATTTATGTGGACTTCAGGGCTGGATTGTGTACTGTTCCACTGCCTCTTTAAAAACAAACAAACCATTTTTATTTGGGAGATAATCAGGAAACAGTGACAGAAATATAAGAAACAAAATGACAACAACTAGCTTCGGGCAAAAAATGCACAATAGATACATTTTCTTTTTTGTCATATTTCATAGCTAATGTGCTCTGAAGCAGTAATTTTTTATATATTATGCTCACTGTTTGAGTGAACACATATGCTGTAGTTCAGCACTTTTTCTCAGAATTTCCAAAAGCTGGCCTTAAAAATCTTTGTGCACCTGAGGATAATTCAATATGTGTATTCAAAGGGCTAATTAAAAACAAATGTACAGATCAGATATTTGAGTGTGTGTATTGCTTATAGCAGTTGGCATAGCATAACTGAGACCAAGAGTACGCAAAATAATTCTTTGGGAGTGACTGAACAATCCATGGATGTGTGCATCTACAGTGTTTTCAATATTAATGGACACCTTTGCTGATATTTAAATTTATGTTGCACATAGTCTTCACTGTTTAAAGGAACTTTATTGTCAACTATTAAAATTATTTTATGAGGGATGTGGTAGATACTCAATTTTCTGGGATCATTCTCCAGAGAGTTGAACAGCTAAAAGTTCACAGCATGCAACTGTTGGTTGTTGTAGTAGTTCTACACTGAAGTAGAAGGCGATGCTACTGCCAGTAGTCCATCTTGGTTCACTTTGGTTTTAGAACAACAGTAAAGAAGACCACTATCACGAGTTGTAGTAGAGAGAAATACTATTTCCAATAATGATCATGTGCCTAGAACCATATAGTTTCTGATACTGTGGAGGTTGACTCTAAAGGTAATGTCTATTTTTAATATTAGCTATAATTTGGTTTAATACTATGAACAGTTTTATAAAAATAAAATGCAAGAGAGAAATTGAATACGTGGGGAAGTATCACAGAGAATACCTTGAGCTCTTAAATCATTAGAGACCAGTAACTCCTCCTTTAGTCAACTGGCCTAAAAAAAGTTGCTCACACTTGTATAAAGTGGATTAGTAAAGGAAGATATTACTGTCTTTACCTTTTCTTTTGGAGGAAGGAATAAATAATGGTTTATATAAATAATTTTAGTAGGCTTGTGTTTGAGTCGTTTTACTTTACAGACTTACGTACTAGAGAGGTTCAGAGATGCCAGCCTGAGATGACCCTATTATTTGTAAATTGCCATATATATGTTTTCCCCTTTGTATTCAGGAAAGGAGTGTCTAATTATTCCATCTGATTTCCATTAAGAAGCTTTTTTACTTCTCACATATGTGACAGATCCAGCAAATAACAATATGGCACAAAACTGAATCTGTTACCACTTAATTGGAGATTTTTCAAGGTCAGGACCCAGTTTCACAAGCAGTTCTATTTTTCCATACAGCTGACATCAGACACAAGCTGAAGACAAACTTGTCTAATAAAGCTTTCAGATTCAATTTTCTCTCTGCATATAGCTTCAGGAATCTCTGGAGGTCATTCACAGCATGTACTGCAACACCAACAGAGAGAAGTAATGAAAAGCATCTATATAAAAAGCTGACACTATGCCTTCCAAGCTGCATGAATAAAAACATAATAAGCAAGTTTAGAAACACAAATCCCTGTTATTCTCAGATTTTCTATTTTGATCTTTATAACATATCTTGATTTGAGGATTTACTTCTGGATTTTCTGACAGGTGAAAAATACATGTGAAATATACTTAAGCCACAAAAGCCCAGTTTGAATAAAACCAAAGTTACACCTTTAACATCCTATTTCAGGGGTCTTGCAGTAGGCCCTTTGAAAGATCTGTAATAAACTGGTGTGACAGTGCAGTTTACAAAAGGAATGTGAATTTGTTTTGTTCAGGGCTCAGCTGATTAAGCATAACTCCCTCTGGGTTACAAAGAAGCTTTATTCTACTCATACCTATGATGAAACATAAATCAGAATGTCAAAACAGGAGTTGGCTGCTTTGCAGTTATTAAAGACAATATGGAACCAAGGTCTACTTTTTGTATTCTGTAACAAGTTGTTGAAACACAGCTGTCAAGATTTATGATGTAAATAAGATTAATGCTATCATTAGTCTTTCAAAGAACCACATTCACCTATTCCATTTTTAAAATGCAATCTGGTATTTTCTTCTGAGGAGCAACCTTTGTAGCTTGTTTTCTTTCATTTAATGTCTTGATCAATAGTTAGTAGCAGCAGGATATGCCAGATTTATTTTGGTTAAATCCCATGAAATGTAAATGACAGCATACAGTAGAATTCCTCAGACTGTTACTGAAAAAACTATATCAGATAAGAGCTCAGAACTAAGTTACAGTTATGGTTCCCGTTATCTTGGTAACAGAATCCAGTATTGGCAATTTTCAAAATATGTGGCAACTATCATTTTTAAAACACAGATAGAATCAAGAATTTAGATTAGTTTTTTCTGGAAGATATGGGAAAAGGGAGTAGAGTGCTTAGGAAAAGAGTATCCATAATAAAATGGTAGTTTATGCCCTTTTTCAGTTTTATTGCCTAAGTTTCTAGCTTTCCATCTTTAAATCACTTTTTTAATAGTGTTTTAAAACTCCTCTCTCTCTCTCCCCCTGTTTTTTTGTTACAATAACCCCAATGACTGTGATATTTGACTATCCAGATAGCATCTGCCTGCAAATAGCAGTAATCTCTCTATTCTGTTTCTTTTTGTGCAGTAATTAGGCCTATTGACCGCTACATTGTGTGAAGATCTCTTTAATTTGCTAAAGTAATAGAAAGTGATAGGTCATTCTGCACACAGTGCTCGTGACCTGTCTGTTCTTTGTTGACTCATTCCTTTAAGAGAGCAAAGCAAGCCAGCCTTTCCTTGTGGAGGGAGCAGTGCTCAGGGACATCCTGGTCATGCTCTACCCGAGTCTTTGCCATCCTTCCTAATATTTCTGTGGTGCATGGGGTTGCCACAGAGTTAGTTCTGCCCTACGGAGAAACAGCCAGCCCAAGAGCGTGAGCAGAGTGGAGGCTACAGGGAGTGAGGAACAAAGCTCAAAACTGCATGTAAGGCTTCTGCTCTAGTCAGAGGGCATGAGACAATGGCAGAAAGACTTGCTTCTTAAACTGTAGAAGGCTAAAATGAGGAAAAAATTGTTTGTATGAAGTTTGTCACTGAAATATCAGACTGCTGTCTGTGTATCAGTGTGGAATAGAAGGGGGAATCTAGTGGTGGAGATCGGCAGGAAGAGATTTGCATTTCTGATGTTTTCTTTAACAGTAGATTGGTGGTCAGACCACATTTAAGTTCCCAAATGCAATTCTTCGTAGAATGAAACTAAAATAGAGGTTAGTTTGACCTGAAAAGTGAGCATTATAGGAGAAAACTTGACATGTGTTTCACAAAGTAGTACCAAGCAAGATATTTTAATATTTCTGATGAAAAAAACAGCAGGTGGTTGTAGTGGTTTCAGGAATTCCTTTGTCAAAACAAAGTGAGAATGATAGTGTTGCCTTTGAACTGCTGGTTTTAATCCTGCAAAGTTTTTCACTTGAAGAATAAATGTAGACTTGGACATTTTTGTATGAATTCTGTAATACTGTTAAATCAGCTAATAAATGAGCTCTGATTAATTCACATTATTTCCTACAAAACTGTTATGATTTTTTTTTTAACAAGATATATTGAATTCAACTGGTTCCTTGTTATTTTGTATCTGTGTACAATTGTACCCTTTTTTCAGAGTTCCCCTTGGCTAGGACAGCAATTTATGCCTGCTAAATCAATATATAGATCTTAAAAAAATTAGAAGAGGTGATTTTTATGAGACTGTAAAAATTGGAGCTGCTGGCAGTGTGGTTTCTTTCTTCTATCAAAGAATTAGTTGTCAAAAGTCAGTTACATGCCAATAGCAGTACACTGGAATTGTAAATTGTTGTCATATAGATTGTCATCCAATTGAAAGCTGCATAAATCAAGGAACTTGTTACTTTTACTGACAAAAGGAATAGTGAGGGGTGCTTGCATCATTTGTGACAGATGTAGTCACAACGCTTTTCTATAAGGCAAGTATGTGACAGAATTTGATTTTACAACACTACAACTGCTGTAGTACAAAACATTCATTTTCATGAAACCCTTTTGTAACAACTGCTCAGTCTAAAAGACACTTATCCTTTGGAAAAAATAAATGCCTTGTGTAGTGGTATAAATTATGCTGCTTTTTAAAAATATATATGAAAGGTTCTTGGGCTACCTTTCTTTAGTTTCTCTCTGCTTAATTCTCACACTCACTAAAAGTGATCCATTCATACCACAGCCTTTTGCTTTCCAATTTTCAGTGGCCCCATCAATCATGCTGAACTTTGCCTAAGGAAAGGTTCTTGGAGGATGCCATGACAATGCTTTATTACTAAAAGGAGACTGAACTTTAGAGCAGTTTATCTTTCAGAAAGGTTTGAATAGGGCCAAGCAGATTAATGCTAACTCTGTTTACAGATATATATTACAGTCTTCAGTTGGTTTTGTACTACTTGTCCCTGGTCGAGTCATTGTCAAATTAGGATCAAATGCTGCAGATTTAAAATTTTTTTCCACTGCATGTAGAGCAGTCAATTGAATTGTTTATGTACACTGTGCCAGGATTATTTCCATGTATTATCTTCAGTCTCAGCTGCTTCCTTCCCAAAGCATTCTCTGTCATTACACTATTTCCAATCTGGTTTTTAGAGAGTATTTGAAAATGAGAGCATAGCTGTACAGGACCATGGAAAGACTAAGGATGTCAGGGACCTCTGGAGGTAATCTGGTCCAACCCCCTACTCAGGCAGGATAATGTAGAGAAGTCTGCCCAGGATCCTGTTCCTGTGGTTTTTGAGTATTTCCAAGAGTGGAGATTCCACAAACTCTCTGGTTCAATCCGTTGCAGGACTCCCTCAAAGAGCATTTCCTGATATTCAGGATGAACCTACTGTGTTTCAGCTGTGCCCATTTTCTTGTCACAGAGCACCACTGGGAAGAGCCTGGATCCACCTTCTTTGCACCCTCCCTTCAGATATTTATACATGTTCATGAAGTTCCCCCCATGTATTCTCTTTTCTAGGCTGAAATGTTCCTGCTCTCTCAAGCTTTCCTCATGTGAGAGAGGTTTCAGTCCCTTAACCATCATTGTGGCCATGTACTGGTCTCTCTTTAGCTCTATAGCTGTCTTGTGCTAGGGATCTGAGAACTGGATTCAGTATTCCAGGTGCTGACCAGAGGGGTAGGATCAGCTTTGTCCAGCTGTTGGCAATGGTCCTCCTGATGCAGCCCATGATGCCGATAGCTCCATCACTTTTCCAGGGTTTGAGGTGAAGCTATCATTCCCATTCCCTGGGTCCTCCATATTATCCTTCTTGAAGATAGAAGTGCATTTGTTTTCCTCCAGTCTTCAGACACTTCTTCCATTTGCCATGATCCATCAAAGTTTGTAAAAAGAATCCTCACAACGATTGCTGCCAGCTCCCCCAGCACTCACAGGTGCATCCCATCAGAGCCCATGGGTTTTTTATATATGTCCTGTTTGCTGAGGTCTTCTCCAACCTGATTCTCTTCTAAAAAGGGCAGTTTTTTAAAAACTCCAACTTCTGCACACAGAAATTACCTTGAAGTACCCCTTATGATCAAAGGAACTGCTAACATTCCACTTCTAGGTATCTTGCATATATGGAAAATATTTCCAGAAGCTCCTTGCAGCAACAGGTCACAATGTGAACTTTTTTCTATGTGGCGCTGATTTAACTTCACCCTAATGCTTATTTACATTATGATGCACACAAGCCGAGTTATGTGGTTTATATCACTGAAATTCCTAGTGTTTAGTGGACTCTACCTATTTTGTATGTCCTTATTCTTGTTTCAAACCATTGTAATTAAAGAGTTTTTCTTTACACTGAGTGAAAGACATATTGAAACCTCCTGCTGTTGTGTTTGGAGGAACTTGGGAAAATGCATTGTACAGTAAATGTCTTACTCACACTCCTACATATAAAAAGGAGGAAGATAAGAAAATTCTACCATATCTATCCTATGACAAAGAATGAAAAGTCTGAGAAAGATGACATTTATCTTCCTACCAAATTTAAAGTTCTAATGCTGTTTATTAATCTAGTAATAGTAACAGTAACATTTTAGAAACCATAACTTTTGTCATTCTTTTTCAAATATAGCAGTATACATTCACTTGTAAATCTATTTTTTTTCTCCTAAACATTTTAACCTTGACTTTCTACTTTCTTTTGAACCTCTAAGGGGTCTTTGATTTCAGTCCCTCCATCCCCTTGCACAGACTATTTTAGAACTAAATTTAATTAATAAACCCATAAACTGTCAGCTTCTTTTCTTACCTGTAACAATTAAAATTATTTATAATCCATAATGACTTGTTAGGAGTCATAAAGAACTTCTAGAATTAAAAGGTAGTCTAGGCACTTAACTTGTATTTTAAACTGATGACAGTAACACATAATGTGAATGCTCCCTAAGTGTTCATGAAATTAAGTATAAAACTTAATATAAAACATATTCCCTAAGTGTTCATGAAACTAAGTATAAAACTTAATATAAAACCTGTTATAAAACAGGTACCAGGTCTTCTTTTTCTAGGAATTGTTTTTACTAAATATTCAAGGCTAAGAAATTCAAACATTGGTGTTGTATTAAAATAGAAAAGACTCACTTTGAAACATGATTTTTGTCTTCAAAAGCTGATTAAAACGTTAAGAAAATGTTAGCTTTGAGATAGAAGGCTCTAAGGATGCATATTTAGAGCTGTGGGTGGAATTTTGTTGGCGATAATTTTTGATCAACATAAAGACTTTATTCTGAGTTCAGATCACTAGAAAAAAAACATTCCTTTCTTTCAAACTTCAAAGTTGATGGGCTTTTTTTGAGGTAATAAATTTATATTACAATATTTAATCAGAGCTCTGTTGGCCACTATTTTCCTTTCAGAACTCCTTTACGACCTGGAACACCTGGTGGGTCACTGTAGCCCCTCTGCAAAAAGTGTTACTGGCAGTGAGCACTTTGCAGGGAGGGGCTGTGCTGAATGGGAGAACTTAATGTACTCTTAAATTTCTTTCAAGGACAGACAGAGATGAGACTATTCATTTATCACTGGAACAAGTCTAAATAAATCAGTCTCAGTGTTGTCATTCCAGATCTCTCTCCAAGAAGTCCGCTTGGAGTTTAAGAATATGATCATCGATACTCTAACCACGTAGAAAAGAGGATACAATGCCACAGCATAAGAAAAAAATAAAAGAAAAATGGATTTTAGTAGCTGATAGAATTTCACCTGTGTGCTATCATAGTGTTTAGTTGTTCCAAGTCAAGTTCATGAGGATAAAGTGTTTGTAAAGTGGCACTGAGATTTCCCATGAAAAAGCCAAACATTCCTGGTGTGCAGTGTCCCAGCCAGAGAACTCCTGGTTTGATCACTGAGAGAATACTCATTTGTCCTGCCACTAAAGTCAGTGTTGCCTGTGTTAAAATAACAAATTCGCTCTGTGATGTCATCTGAGTGCATGCCACAAGGTACAGGTATTCCTCCTCGAGTAAAATGCAGCTGAGTTTCTTTGACTAAAACAGGAGATGTAGTGGGTGTATATTACTGTTATTCATTGCATGAAGTATTTCAGCCTGGCATCTCCCTTACTTTGTGCCATTAACAATGGAACTAAAAACATTCAGGATAGACATGCAAATTGAATTAAAACCCACATGTTATTTCCTCTTTGTCAGAAAGCTTTGACCTAGTAGATGCAGTTATCTTACATAATTACAACTTAAGCACCACTAAAATCATTCAGAAGGATGGTTTAGGAACATTGCTGTAGACTGAGGAAGTTCTGCTTGAAGACTTTGGCTTGAAAGAGGGTGTTTGAAGGGCTTTGAAGCTGTTGAAAGTGTTGTCATTCTCCCTGTCTCTTCTGTTCCTGTTCAGTATCTAAACAAAGAATTTTATTTGCTTTGAGTTGTCAGTTTGACCCTCTCTTGAAGCTCAACACTGAAATAAGAAGAATAAAAAGGGGGGGGGGGGATTTTTTCCTTGCTATTGGCTTCATTCTGTTTTGCTTGGGTTTGCATTCAATATATGAATTTCAATTTCATTATACATTCCAATTATTTTCACTCTTCAAGTTCAACAGTACAGATCATTTTCAAGATTCAAAATTACCAATATACAGTTGATTTTATCCAGTGTATTTCAAAGTTCAAGTACAAGTTGAAAATCACATCTATTATTCTGTGGTTCAGTTTTCTCCTAGTATTGTTCTGTGTTGTTTCCTTTTTTGTTAAAGAGCAGAAAGTGCTAATAAGGAATCACCTTAAAAACTTAATACTTGAGTGGTTTAATGTCTTCAATTCCAATTGTCCTTTTGGCGTTGTGGTTTATCAAATCACAGATATGAACCCTTATAACCTTTAAAGAAGTTGAAAGATGATGTCCTTAATTGTTTTTATGATGTGTTTCAGTAGGATAGAATTTATTGCTCAGATATTTGAAGAAAAAAAAATTGATTCCAGTTCTGCATTTATAAATGAATTGTCTTGAGAAAAAAAACAAAACCTAATAATAAAAAGACCCCACCAAAAGCAAAAGCAATAAACTGTCCCCTTTGAGTCACAGAATATGTCAGTGTAGTTCTGGATAAAGTTTTTCAGAATGAGATCTGTCGCTACAAATTGTGTAGTTAATGTTGGTTTATATTTGTCTATTAATATTACTGGCTCATTTATCCACTTCTGTTAAATGAACTGTGTCATATCTATGCAAGCATAAACAAAGAGAAATAAGTGATAGGTATGTTCTAAGTGTCAGAAGTGAAACACTGTGCAAACACTTTCTAAAGGTAATTTTTATAAATAATTTGATAACTCAAATGTTCTAATGGTTAGTCAAAGTGAAAGAGATTATTACCATCCTTAGAAGATAATGGTAGATAATGGTAGATAATGGTAGGTGTTGAAGTTTTTAGAGATGTTATACTAGACAGTTGCATTTCTGCTAGTACCTTACAATCTTTTTCTAATATTTTAAGTTTCTTGATGCAAAAGTACTACACCAAGGGAAAAAAAAAAAAAAAAAAACAACAAAAAACCAAAAAACCAAATTTGGCTTGCTTTGATAAGTAAATCCATGAACATTAGAACATTAGAAACACCCTGTCCTGAAATAGCTGCCACTAGAGGAAAATTAAGTAAATACTTATTAATTAATGAACATGTGATTGTGTACTCAGGCCAAAGTATGTGAGAGGCAAAGAGATGCCAGGCAGTCTTCTTAGATGCCCTAAATCTACTGGTGGATGTCCCTGTTTAGAAAATTGTTCTTCAATTTACCTGAGTGCTGGTGAGGAGAGAAATTTCCTCTGAGATAAGACGACTTCTGATTAACCTGCATGAATGCCAAATTAAGCAACTGTTTTCCTGTTGTCTAAGATGGACAAATTGTTGAACCCTGTCCTGGCTTTTCAGATTTCAAACAGGCTTCGCTGTAATGGCATGAATGCCAAGGGAAAACCATTAGACTCTCAGAAGTAATAGCAAGAAAAAAATAAAATAAAACAAAAAAGTTGTTGTGCATGGGGTTACACTGTTTTGGTGTTTTGGTTCGTTTTTGTTGAAGACAAGCTACCTCACAGGAAGAGGGCAGTAAACTGATTTTCTCTACTGTGTAAGAAGACTGGGGAAAATGGGAAAAAACCCCATCTAGGTCCTTTAGAAATTAATATTTGGCGGTTCAATGCAAGAAATTGCAGAACACACTACACAGAGCTTTTATTTCAGCCTTCCTGGTTTACTTATTGCTGTTTCAACAGTTGATTCAGATAGAGATTCTGAAGTTTAAGTGTTTAGTCTTCTTTCTAATAGTGTAGAACCTCAGTGAAACAATGCCATATGTTCTTCTGTTTTCTCTGTTTTAGTATTTTTCTTCTTTGGTTAGTCTTTTTAAAAAGTGAGAAAAAAACCCCAAAATACAATTTAGTGTAGCCTCGTCCACAATAATATTGTGCATGGGGAATTGCTTTTGCATGATTGACTGAAGGGAAAAAACAGCCTGACAGTTCATAGCCACCTCTTTGTAAATAGCAAAAATCAAGACAAAAAGATCAGTCTTGAACTTCTGAATGATTTTCTGTTCCACAATTCTCTGTCCCGTGTTATCTGTCTGTGGTACCTCTCAGCGTTTTTGCTGCAGAGACAGAAACTGTGCTTCAGTGTTGGGTAGTTCCCCATTTCAAGCAATGAATAACTTACAGATTATTTAGAACCCATAGCAAGTAGATCAGGAAAAGACACTAAGAAGATGTATCTGTTCTCTCCAAAAAAAGGAAAAAATATCCAAAAATATCCAAATGATAGCACATAATATTTTCAAGGTATGAGTTGGAAAAATAACTGATTAGGCTGAATTTCTTGTTTTGTCAGTTTCCATATTGGCTACAGAGCCTGTGAGAAGCATTTGGTGATAACAGTAAGTGAGAAGATTGTTGGTCAGACAATTTCACAGCTACAGAGTGACCTGGACACAGTGGAGGAAATTTTTTTTTAAATACACGGTCATGCTGTGATATCTTGGATAGGCCAACCAACTTTTTTCAGTCTGTCTTCTGGACTAGAGAGATCTGGCCACACTACTAGATTTTTGAAAAATTACTCATGCTTCAGCAACCTTTAGCGAGGGTTCTTATTGCACTGTGAACTTTGCTAGTGTTACTAGGTCCAGCTGGTCTTCTAGGGATGGAATTTGAATATGCTGAGAATGATGGATGTTAAGCAGATATTATAATAGAAATACTGTGGAAAAAATTTTAATTCATATTTTCTTTAATTTTGATTTTCATATTGTCAGTAGGGATAATATAAAGAAATAGGCTTATTTCTGTGTTACCCTTTCTACAGCATGAATTCTGAAATACTGAAATAAACATTTATCATAGTTCATTTATTCAGTAATTTTAGCTTTTTTTTCTTTCAGTAACTCCTGGTGAAACTGTTGCTGTGGATACACAAACCAGGGTAACCAAGGAAACCACCACCTTCAAACCAGAAATGCCATCTTCTGTGCTTTTGGAGGTTCCAGCCTTGGCTGACTTCAATAAGGCATGGGCAGAACTCACTGACTGGCTTTCTCGACTGGATCGAGAGATAAAATCTCAGAGAGTGAAAGTAGGTGATCTTGATGACATCAACGACATGATCATCAAACAAAAGGTATGAGATACACTGATTTTGCAAGTTGAAAGCCTCATGATCTTTATTCTGTATTAAATACGTTCAGCAAGGAATACAGGAGAGGTGATAGGTTGCAATATCACAATACATGTAGTTGTCACTTCAGCTGCTTTATCCCATAAACACGATTATTGGATGAAATGTTTAGATTAGTAATTGAGGAGAAAAGAAAAAGCATTTGTTATTTTCTCTGGTATTTGAAACAGATCTCTCTATCTTTCTATTGCTTGTGCTGTAAGAGTATGCAAGCCAGTGGTTGAAATATAAACCTCATGAGAATGAAAGAATTGCATAGTAAGCTCCAGGTTGCCAGGAAGAAGACAACACTGATTCATACTTTTTCTTATCTTACTTCTCTAATAACCTTTTGAGAGCCTTACATGCTGCTGCTCTCAGTTTATCAAAGGCTCCTTAGTTGTCTTAAAGAAAAGAACAGCTCATTAATGCAATTGTTTTGTCAGCAAAACTGCATCACTGCATCACTTACCTTTGAAAACACAGAGAAATATGGAAATACATGTTTTAGGAGAAAAAAAGGCTAAATTTTAGCTGCTCAGTAGCAATAAAAGTAATTTTGTTTTATACAGCTCTGAATTACCTGCCTACTGGATTTAGCATTGTTCAATATAAGAGATTTGCCCTGCCTGTGCAAAACTTTTCAGTGCTAAATTTCCACTCAGTTCAGTTCTAAACTGAGTTTAGGACTCCCTATTATATTATTCTCTTGTTTTTTCTCGTCATCCTCCTCCTCATAAAAAAAAAAATCAGATTTATTTTAAGCAAGATATTGTCATTCTCTTTTTTTAAACTAGAAAGAGAGGGAGAAAAAATGTACACATTTTATTGAGACTCTGTACTGAGACATTTTATAAGAAAATATGCTGATGTCTCATGGGATTCATTCTGCTTGTTTTTTTAATATTTCCTTTTTTCCCCAGTGTTTTAAACTTTTTTTTTTTGGGGGGAAATTTGGCTTGCTTTACCTTCTGGATGAAGAAAATATTAGTTTCATCTTGATTAATGATGATAATGTTTACTAAGTAGAATTATATACTGCTTCAGTAATTAAAGTATCTTTAAAACAGAATGGATATAATAAGTGATAATTCCAGTGCCGTCTACACAGGGCACTAGGTTAAAATAGTTCTTGCATCATTTGAAAAGGCTGAGGGCCAAAGAAGACTTGTTTGCACATTATCTTTTAATATTTTTCAGAATAATTTTGGGTTTAAAATTTTATAATGTCCAATATTTGGTTCAGCATTATTCAGTTTTCTTAGTTATGCTTCACTTTAGCATAATATTCTGGCAGGCAGAATCCATAGTTTGCTTCCTTATGCAGATTTCTTTTACTTAAATATGAGATCAAATTATTAACCCTTCAGAATTTCAGTTAATGTTATACATGTTTTAAAATGAACTGCTTTGTATTTGCATTTCATCTCAGTTCAGGGCTAAAATATTTTAGTACTGCTGCAGTCTGTTCCTGGCTGGGTAGCCCTGTCTCTTTTTTTGATACCATGCTGTGCTGGTAACAAAACCAGCAGGAAAACTCTTTTTTGTCATGCTTACCTCTCTAATTGGCTGTGCAACAGAATGTGACATTTAATATATTCTCTGATGAAATTGAAGAACCAATGTCTATATATAGACTGCAGTTCTGTTAACTGTCTCCCTCTTCTCTAATGGTCATCTTACTATCAGTTAATACATGGAAATTAATGTCATGAAATATTTCATTCTTCTTGTAAATCTATCACTGGATTATTAGGTGAGATTAGCATGGAGAATTTTCAAAACTGACAAAGCATTTTTAAGTTTTTCATATAAAACCAACCCTACCCTGCTTTCTAACGTGTGGAGTGACTGCAGCACTCTGTGAGCTGATGAAGTTGGATGTGTGGGTGCTTGACTAATCCAAAAAGTCACGCCAGATATGATCTGAGTTGGAAATCCAAAAGTAGTGCTTACCTCCCCTGATCTGTATATTCTGTGGAAGATTGCAGAGATATTTTTCCTGTGGTTGTGATTTAAAAGTCATTGAAAGTCACCATTCTGCATTGTGGTCTACTTGGAGAGTTTATTGCATCTTTATAGGAATCTCAGTAAGATTTAATGGAAGTTCCATCTTTGTAGATTGACCTGTTTTTTTTAAATCAGTTTTTTGACTTTAGGTATAAAATACCATCTAAACACAGCCAATGACTTACCTTATAAAAATTCATCATTACAGAGATACATGCTTCAAGAAAGCTGTTTTATTATAATACATCTCTAGCTGCTCACCCAGAATTTAGAACACTTCAAACAGCTCATCCTGTTGTTATGTTACCAAACTCTTACTGTTTTAGGGTTTTGTTTCCATTTCATATTTCATCCAAAGTAGAGAGACACTTTTCTAATAATAAATTGCAATGCCAAAGCAAACATTTTAAAAACAAAGAAATACCACATCCTAGCAATGTACATTAGAGGTCATTTTCCAAATCACCCAGGTGTAAATAAGTCACCTTAGGTTGTCCTTTCTCTCATAGCAGCATGTAATGTTGTTGAAGCTCCATCTCTGAGGGCATTTTGGTTAAGTTCACTTCAATCTGATTGTATCACAGGATCACAGCCACTATTTTTCCTCCATAAAAGTTTAAGACATCATTAGCCCTCACTTGAACTTTGCTTGGAGCTGATCTCAGTGATTTGGTGCTCTTGTGTGAACAGCACTACACTGGTTAATTATGGGACAATAAAACTCAAAAAAGACAACTATTTAGAAAAAGAAAAGGCTTGTTTTAGTGGCAGCTTCCCCTTAATGAAAGAAACAATACAAATTAAATTCTCCTGAGTGGTGCACATGATATTATATATAATATCATTTTATAATAAAAGTGGTGTACTAAAAGAGTAGCATAATGACAAGTCATTTCAGATATCTCTAGTTAATCTTTCAGTCAAATGAGTGGTAAACTTCAGTCAAATGCATTACATATTTTAGTCATCTAGAATTGTGTGTATATAATTGTGTGTAACTCTGTATAATTAAACTAGAAGATACTAAAAAGTGTGTATAAAAATATTTAATACTAGCATTAGTGTCATCTGTGTTTTCATTGGAGGAAAATTATTATATTTTTCTCATCTGCTTGAAGACTGATGTTTTGTAGGATTTACTTAAGCAAATAAATGTAAAGCAGGCTGACAAGAGACTCGTGTTGTTTCTTTAGACAAGAAATAAAGCAAATAAAGTTCATGGGAAAGACTGGATATATAATATGCCATGAGGTAAGGAGGTGAGGAACATGACAGAATATGGTTTACCCAGGTGCTTCATTTTACTGTCCTTACTTTGAAATAATCAACATGCTTTATATATGAAGGCCAGGTGGGGGTTCTTCATAAAAGAGAAAATTGTGAGGAACAGGATTGTAAACCCCATTTTGTTAAATTTTAGAAAAACGGAAACCTTACTTAAGATGCCAACAAGCCTTTACTCAGAAACTCTGCTTTGGCATCATTGTATTCTGGGAAAGGTTTGCAGCAGGAATAGATTTCTACTGGAAGTAGTGAATCATGGAGGCTGTGCAAATCTTGAAGTGAATTAACAATTCTGTTCAAAGATATCAGGTACTATAATCGCCTTAAATTTTGGATTCTGTCCATGGATTTTGCCAAGGTATCCTGTCCATCCAAACTTTTTTAATATATGTAGTTGAAAGCATGGTTTTTTATTGCATTGGATGCACATAGATTTTATTTAGTAAAAAGTATTATAAGAAGTAAGATTAGTAAAGAATGGGACCTGCTTTTACTCATTGATTATAAGAGTTGACTAGGTTGAATTTTCACTTTTGGATGCACTGGAGGGGACTAATCTGATAAAAAGGTATTTATGTAGAATGAGCCTAACCTAGTTAATGAGACTTTCAAGCAAAGAAGTGGAAAAGATACTTTCAGGTAATGATTTGTATCATCCAAAGGTAGTCATCAAAAAGATGTAGAGAACTTATTTCTGTCTAATTAATTTGTCACTGTTCAAAAAAAAAGGTAGATTTGATCATCTGTCAGTTAGAGAAATAAACAAAACTAGAATGAGAAATTCTTTTCACTTCTAATTGCAATTTTCAATAGTTGAAAATCTTTTCCAGATGATGGATGGTAAAATAACAGTTAAGAAAGAATATTTGTTTATAAACTGTGCAGAAGAAAGAGTGAGCTTAACTTACATTCCTCTCATTGTAGCATTTTTTATCTATCCTTTCCCATGGTTACATATCATGCATTTTAGTATACAACTTAAATGTGCATTTTCATATGCAACCTTATAATTAATATTGAGATAGATCAGAAGAATGAGAGAATTTGGTCCAAACTCTTTTCCAACCTACATTTTTGTGGAAATAAAAATATAGGTTTCCAAATTTATATCCTGTTATTACAGAAGCAACTGTAACTTCCAAATCAAAATTTGCAGTTCTGCATCGAATATGAATCAGTGTACTCCAAATATGCCTGTGTTGAATGAAAAGTTGTGGTTACAGACAGACACTTTGTCCATGTAACTTATGTCAGAAGTGTAAGCTACAGGCAAGGTGGAGTCTTCACTCTTTTGGGTAGTGTACTTGAAGGTCTACAGAATTTTGTAGAAGTTTCATTTTAGTGGAAAATGCATGAAGAGACCCCTGTAGCACATCTTCACATAATGCACTGTTGAAGAACATAACAGAAGATTTTACATTTGGATCTGAACATTTCCAGTTCATGTGATGTGCTTTAAGGAAAAAGTTTGCTAGTCCAGAATCCAAGTGTGGTGCCAGCAAGTTGGGAATTTAGATTCACACTTTCTGAATCAAACTTCTAGAGCACATTTGCCCCACCCCTTGCTCTGTGCTGTCATGATGCTTTGAGGATTGTTTTTCAAAGCTTCTAGGATCTTCTTTTTCCATATGAATACACAACTGCAGACATTTCCTGGGTCACTGTTGGACCAGGATAAACTGTCCTGATAAAGCAGGGCTGGAGCTGAAACTGATTCTGTAGCACGTTGGATGATTCACTGGCATTTTTGTGCATCCTCTCTGATACCATAACCCTACACATGATGTCATGGCTTAAATGGTGTGCAAAACCTCTCTTAACACTATGCAATTCACCATAGGATATAATTGATCAGGAGACACCATCATTATTTTGTGTATTTCAGAGTGTTGTTGTTGTATTTAATATGGGATATCTAACAGAATTCTTTTTTTACACTGTCGTGCTGTTAGACTTCTAAAATTAATTCTAATTTATGAAAGTACTGAAAATCTGGTTTCAGTTTTTAAAGTGAATGAAAAACCTAATAAATGAATGGATTTCTAAATATAATAATTTATTATTATATTTTTAAACTACAAGATTTGTAGTCCTGAAAGGCTTTTGCTTTTTTGCAGAATAGAGAAAAATGAAAAATGTCTGTCAGCTTTCAAGCTTGTTTCTAAAGGTTAGAAAATGCAGTAGGATGCTCTAGAGGGCCTGGAAATCTGAGTCTTTAAAGGGAAAGGGAAGAAAAAAAGATCTATTAGTCTGAAAATTAGACCTCAAGGGATAGAGAATGTGTGTCAGGAGACTCTTTTTTTAATACTTTGTTGAACAAAAAGACAGCTGATATTTTAAACTTGGCCAGCTCATTGCAGTGTGTTAGAGAGTATATTTGTTTTCTGCAACAATAAAAAAAAAGTCTAAACACTGTTTTTTGGAGTACAATTAAAATCTATTTCTTCATTTCTCTATAATGCTAATTACTAGGACATGTCTTTTGTACACATTGAGCATCTGGAGTTGTGTGTCTAGTTTGGGCTGCTCTATGTGTACAAAAGACAGGCAGGGAGTCCAGTGAAGAGCCAGTAATGTGGTCAGGGGAAGGAGAGCATTGGATGGATGAGGAGGGGCTGAACTGGGCTTGTTTAGCCTGGAAAGAGCTCAGAAGGCATTTGATTGCTCTCTAGAGCCACGGGATGGGAGACTGCCCAGAAGATAGAGCCAGACTCTTCTGAAAGGTCCACAGCAGAAGGATGAGAGACAACAGACACATGCTGCAGCAAAAGGAATTCTGATGAAATGTTAGGAGAAAAAATGTGCAAGATGAACATAATGAAACATTGGAACAGGCTGTCCAGAGATGTCAAGGATTGTCCATCCTTGGAGATGTTCATCACAAAGCTGAGTAGGGCCTTGTGTGACCTGATGTGACTCTGAATTTGGCCACATTTGAGCAGTAGCTGAGCAAGATGATCTGCAAAGGTCCCTTCCAAGACAAATAATTTTGTCACTATATCTCAAATATAGATTCTGTGTTCAGCCTTGTCAGTGAAACATGTTTTAAATTAAGGAAATCATGATTTAAATGAAGGAATCATGGCTTTATTCCCTGCTTTGTACCTCTCCCACTTCACCTATCTTTTGCTTTAAAGACTGGAGAAATCCTGTTAAAATTTGGAGGGTTTTTTAGTTCTAAATAGTTGTTAGGATCTGTTCAGATGGTTACACAAATTTTAGGGGGTTTTATTTCTGTACCATTATTGATATATGTTATTAGAAGAAGTAACAAGAAATATAAGAGTGGCTTTGGTTTTATTCAGAAATTGTGGGAAATATAAAAGCAACTTGTTTCTAAATAATGATGCAATGTATAAAATTCTAATCTAGTTGTGATCATAAAATGGAAATTAAAACTAGGGGGAGCAATCGTATATTTGCTCATTTAATGTGTGAGGATATTGAGCTCTTCTTCAAGAAATACGTTTTCTTCTGTAAGAAAATAAAAACATCAAATCCCAGCAGACCTTCCTAATGAAGCTGATCTTGAAACACAGTTCTTTTATGTGGAAAAGAAAATGACCCCACAATTTAAACTAAAAAAATCTGTGATCTTGAAATGTGTCCTATTGGTTTCTCAATGTGCCATGGGTGCTCTGATGCTTCTATAAACACATCTTAATAATGATGTAGATTCACAGGTTTGCTAGCAGATGGACAATTCCCTCTGGAGGCAGAACAGCCAGCAGTGTTATTATCATCCTTTTTCATGAAAAGGGATTGTTTAAAAAAAGTCACAAGCTTTTTTAAACTGTAGTATAAGCTTTATACTAAGTAGTTTCTAGTAACTTAGCTCTACTGCAGTAAGCAGAATTCTTGGAATTCGGTTTTCTCTTTTCCCAGTAGAATACTATAATAATTTTTTGCACTTAGAGGAGCTCTCATGGAGAGTTCTCTGTTGATTTACATGTATATATTGTTTTGTAACACTCACTTAAGTAATGGAAACCACTCAAATAAGTACTTTACTCAAATGTAAGGAGGCAAACATCTTAACTCACTCCAGTGCAACATTTAAATTTTGTGCAATGTAGAGCTGCTTCCAAGTGAAAGGGAAAATTTATAAAAATACTGTAAGAAGTGCTTAAAGCTATATTTTTGTTCAGGAGCACTGGGTTCTTGAAAAATTTTCTCTATTCTCTAACCATTATACATGTTTTTATTTTTCATGTGAGCCACCACTAGGTATGTGCTGTCACTTGATTTAAGGTAAATAAACAGTAAGTTCCTTTGGTTCTGGGAAAGCAGAGAAGTAGTGGGAGATAGAACTGTGTCTTGAGAAGCTGGCACTATGTGGGGGTTTCAGGACAGAGGAATACTGTGCTTAGAATTTGTTCTCTTGCCCCACCTTCTTCACCTTTGTGGAACATGGTCTATTTTCTGCTGCCTGGAGTCCCCTTTGGCTCATGTCTTATTCAACATATTCTCCTTTTGTGTCTACTAAATTGAATTTTGTATGCAGAAGATAAGGACATAATTTCTGATTTTACCTAGTCCCTCTAAGCGGTGATGTCATTTCTTAATGATTAACAATATGTTGAAGGAAACCTTAGATTCTAGCACTTCAAGACTCTCTTTTCCTTTCATAAGTTGGGAATGGCGGTGGGATAGAGTTGTGTGGTTTTTTTGGTTTTTTTTTTGATATAGAACAAATAGAAGCAGAATTTGTTTTGTTCAGTATCCTTCATTACTGCAAAAATAAAATTTTAAAAAAATCCTAGCAGCAGACAGTAAATTTACAATGTAAAGATAATATGAATTTTTCAGGTTATTACTGCAATGAAATCCTAGAAAACGCACATGGAGCTTAAAATATGAAAGTACTTCTACTAAAAACAATGGGACTGTTTTTCTCAAGAAGCAGATGTTAAAATATTGTTCTGAATTGAAGCAGAGAATTCAGCTCTTCATGTAATCCACTGCCGAAGGAGTACTTAATTTAAAAAACCCTGGTTTTGTAGTAAATATTGACAATTTCACATTACTCCAGACTCTCATCTGTCTCTGTTGCTAGCTGATACAATAAGCAAGGTAACAAATCAATCTCAGATCTGTATTCTGCTGCTTTTGTGGACCACTGCTCTTATTGAGCTAAAAGGTCAATTTAACTTATCACCATGGCGCTCCTAATGGTCAGGTGCTTGCTGCCTGTAGGAAAGATTTTCTCCAGCCAAATATGAGATTCATATATGAGAGTTAGTCACTTCAGCCAGTTCCCAACTTCCTTTTTCATGGTTCTGGATTTGTCAGATTCTCCAGATGAATTGTTTAATATGGAATTAATGCTGGGATTCATGCAGTGAGGTGAGGGGAATTGTTTCCTGGAATGGCTTCATTCTCTCAATACACAAGCTCAGGTATAGATGAGAGGTGTAGAACAACCTCCATTTGCTCTTACTCATCTCCATCCCTGTGGGGGAGCAGTTTTCTGCTAGAGAGCATGACAGAGCCAGAATGTTCCACTGGGAATGAAGCAACTCTGTGGTTTTCCCCATTTGAATTCTTGGCACAGCCCTGCAAAACAAGAATTTTTCCTGTTATGTGAAACAGCCAGCAACTACCATTCGTTAGCACAAATAAGGCTCTGGATATCCAGACCAAAGTCAGTGGTTTTACTTCATTGGGACACTGATTTCTCTCTCTTTCTTCTATTCATTAATTTTGTCACCCCTGAATGCCTTAGTTCCAACTTTTAGTTTAATTTGGTTTTAATATTAAAAAACCTGACCCAGCCCCCAAAACAAATCTACAGAAAAATAATATTCTAATATTAGCAGTGGTAAAGTGAAAAGCTGTATTTTGATGCTAAAAGTGGCTCCTTTTTGATGTTTTAACCGAACAGCTTGACACTATGCTTCTCTGGAAAAAAAAATAGGATCAGCAGTTGTTTCTAATCAAAGTAGAAGCTGGTTTTAGTATTTTGGATAAAATGATTCTGGGGTAACATAAACACCCTGTTTTATTTCACCTTCCTGTTCAGAAAAATATCTGTTGCATTTTTGACCAAAAAGCAAGGAAGTTAGAATAAAGAAATAATACACAGAATGTGAATTTAAGCATTTTCCACTTTGCAGGAAGGATGTTGTTTCTAGGGCTATTGTGTGTTACCAGTGGTCTCACTGCATATGTCGTGGAATCTCTTATTCAAACAGTTTTGAAGGTGGCATGATGTGGGATGACATCTCAGGGTAAACATCCAACCTTCTGACATACATTTGACCATTTTCCTTTCTAGTATCTAATCAGTGTGTCTTGAATTCCTACTGTGGGGATCAGCACAGATAACATTTTAAAATGCTATAATAAATCCTTCTACTCCTTCATATGTGGCCCATGTGGCATAATATTTCTGATGAAAACTGGTATATGTGGCACATTCCTATAATGTCAATAATGTCATTCAAATGCGGGATTCAGCTCTGACAAAGTGGTTGTGTCTTGCAAAGAAATGATGGTGCATCAAAACATAAAAAATATGAACTGGTTTGCTGGTAGTGTGATTTCGGGTGGGGCTCCCCCCGCTTCCTGGACCTGTCATTGAGGCGTGTGATAAAGAACAACACGAATCTAGGGAACCACATTATATCTGGTTACTAGATGACACCTGTGAAAGCTTGGCATCAAAGTGCTGTGAGACAGTTGATAAAATCAGCTCCCTCAGGCATTTGTATTTCATATTCCCTGACTAATTTAGAGGGGAAAAAAAATAGTAAATTCACTATTAATTTACTAAAGAGGATCTCCCCTGCAGTTTTGTACAAGTCACAGGGAAGTTCTTTGGAGACAGCAGAATCTGAATTGGGGATGAGCACAGCCAAGTGGCCCTTCTGGTCAGTGACTGTAATATGTATATTGGGCCTGATGTTATAAACTCAGAAACAGGACCTCTGTGTATCTGTACTGAATGTTCCAGAGCTACACAAACCTCCAATACAATCCACAATAGATATTGTTGTAATGATGGATTTAGAGACAGAAAGGTTTACAGAAAAGAATCCGTGGTATTCTGTGCATTTAAATTCAGTCCTGGCTGAATGCACCTTATCAGTATCATCTGATATCAGTATCATAAGGTGCATGTGGATGGAAAACTTTATATTTAAAAGTAATTTCAGCCAGGACTTAGATCATGGTTCTGAGCTGAGCAAAAAAAGGTGAAATTGCCTCACTGGTCCTGTGATTATGGTTAAGAGAAGACAGGAAAGATGGATTAAATGTAGGTGGAGAGGAAAGGGTAGGAAAACCAATGTAATTGTTAAATTGGAAAAGTTTGCAAGACTGTTGGTCTTCTCTAAGACATAGTTATATAAAGGTCTGTATTGATGAAGTGCAAAAATTCAGTGAAGGAGAAAGACTTGTAACATAGAAATGCTCTTGGTTTTTATCTAGTTTAGTATAGGCAAATTTAAGGTCACCATATTTCCCTCCCCTTCTCCTTCTCTTCCTGCTAGACTGCAATTAAGTATTTAGGTCAAACATCACTTTCCTTCTGAGAAGTATCTTACAAGTATCTTTCTTTGACTCTTTCTAGCTAAATATGCTGAGATTAAGGAAGATCTTTCATATTGAAGCTTCTATTCAGTCACATTAGTTCATTTTGTTTATTGGTTTTTATGTTTTTATCAAACTTTTTCCCGTATTTCTTATCAAGGTGTGATTAATTTATTTTGTTTAATTATGATGGGTTTTTTATGAATTCAATAATTTTGTATGTCTTTAGTAATTAGAATAGTTTATACACAAGCCATAATATTAAGTGGAATCTAAGGGAACTGTGCATGTGACTTTTCATTTCCTTGGGTGCTCATTATCCAATTCCTTTGAAATTCTTTCATTAGCTAATCTTAAAATCACAATTCTTAATTAAAATAACAGGACAGCCTTTGGAGACCTCTTAGCATAGAATACAAAATATATACTTTTTTATTATAAGAAAATTGGGATTTTTTCACTCTAGGGTTGCAGGAAATGTGTTCTCTTGACTTCATGTTTCATTGTGTTCCCATTTCTGAGTTCCATGGGCTACATGATCATTGTTAGTCTTTGCTGTAGGGTTGATCTTCAGGGATTCTGTTTTACAATATAGAGGATAAATGATTCTTCAGCCTTTTTTGAATGATGCGTAAATCACCATTTAGATTATAATTTTCAACCTTCTTTCCTTCTTCTGCCACTTCATAATGAGACATTTTCACTGTAATTATCGTTTTCAGCACAAAAACCATATAAATAGCAGATTACTTTTTTAATACTATCTGAGAAAGAAAAGAATGAACAGCAGGACTCATTTTCAATTCCCTGCACTTCAAAAGAATTGTAATGGATTATTAAAAATAATGTGAAAACAAGCACTTTTTCACAATACTCAAAAGAAAATTATGAGCTTTTCCTTTTAGTGCTTTGCTACTGATTCTTCTCCTTGGAGACATGCTGACTTCATTTCAATCTGCCTCTGTAGTTGTTTTTTTCCTTTCTTTTCCAAATTTATTTGAATTTTGCCTGGGAGGGATGCCCTGTGAGGAAGGTGACACAGCACAGAGGATGCCAGCTCCTGCAAGGATTGACCATGGCAAAGTGTTCCTGGGCAGCAACCTACTGCCAGTATTTTGTCTGCTGATATTCCTTCTGTCTGATAGTCTTTTGGTATTCTGGGGAGGGAAAGAAAAAGGAAAATAAAGTCTAATTGGGAAGAGGTTCACGAAATAATTCAGAAATAACTGCTAAGCAGCAAAGCGTTTAATGTTAAAACTAACTTTTCGTTCTAATTTTATGTTCTGCACTGAACTAAAGTGAGCTCGGGTAGTGAAAGATGGGAATAACTATTTAGCATTTTCTCAGAACGATTTCTTTCCGTTCTCTTTGATAAGAACTTTCATTTTTAGAGGCTTTTAGATAAACATCCACATCAAGGTAGAAAGCTACTTTTCATGAGAAATTCACCAAGAAATGTAAGATTTTTTTTTTAACAGATGTAGCCACAATTCTGTCTGGCCCATTACCAATGATCCAGGAAAATACTCTGTTACATTTCCAAAATACTCTGGTGTACTTTTTAGTATTTGTTAATATCCAATTCTCTCTCTATTAAATTATTCCATCAATTTTAAATATTTCTAAGAATGCAGACATCTGTGTATATCAGTTCATTTGTGTTCGATGAGGACATCTAGGAGAGTGATCTTTCTCAATACAGTAATTCTTAATGTTTAAACTGCACTTTCTTAATTTGGTATGGTTTAATGCAAACAACTCAGTCACTTAAAAATAATGACACCAAAAAAAACCTCAAAACATTATTTAAAATTAAGATCTCTATAATAAAAATCCGGTTAAATTTATACTCCTGTGTGAGAGAAAAGAATAATATTTTTAAACATATTAGCTGAATTTCAATTTACAATTCAGCAAAAACTTAGTACTTTGGAAATGTCCATGAAAATGTAGAAGGGTTTTTTTTGCTTTGTTTTGTTATTTTACTAAGTGAATGGAAGAGACAAGACTGTGTGTACAGGATTTTACAGGAAAAGGAGAGGAGGTGGGAGATCTGGGTTAAAAAGATATTCCCAGATATTTTTAGTCCATTCTTGCAGATTGTGTGTTGCTGACCATAATGTGTACAAAAAGGACACAAAGTGTATTCCTCAGAACATGCTTGAAATTTTGCTCTGGTTTTATACCCACTGCCTCTGAAAAATTAGAATTATAGTGTCTAACAAATCACTCCTCTAATTTCATCACCCAGATGCAGAGATTTTTATTACCCTTGCCATCCTTTCTGCATTATTCTCATTTACCATTGATACCTGTCAATTTTGGTAACCCATAACCTATGGACACTTTTTACATGAGTTTTTAAGGAATAAGCTTGTAAACTGTGCAGGGCAGGGATCCCATCTTCATATGCCTTTAAATATAGTTTAGACACTGTAGATTCTATTAAAGGAAACCCAACAAACCTAAGATGCATTAATTTTTTTGATCATCTTTTAGCTGCAATGCAAATTTCTGGCACATCTCACTGAGTAATGAAAAAATCATTTGTAATTCTTATTCATAGGCACAAAATTGGGGCAGATCATAGCAAAAATGATTGTTTGTTTCCTGCTACTGAAATATTAGACATGTTATCTCAGACTTCTAAACCATTTGGCCATCAGAGAGCAGACTGTTATCTGCTCCGACATTAATCTACTTGCAACAGCTACTTTGGTGCACAGTTTCAAAATGACAACAAACATGCACAATGCATCATAATTATGTCCCTTTCAGGAATGAAAACTGCAGAAAGATTTCTTGAACTTTAGAAAGTGTCTTTGCATCTGTGGGAACTAAAAATAGCCTTTTTAAAGATGTGGCTGTAAGGGATGCTTCCCTAAGTATCGCATGGGGTTCATGATATGTTTTTAGGAGCAATAAAATGCAGAATCATATGTATGCATAATAGGCAGGCAACATTCAGTCTAAATTCAATCAAGAATGAAATGCTATTACATGCAAACACCTCCTGGGCTTATGCAGAGGTAATGGAGCATATGAAACAGATAAAGTGACAGCAAAGAGAGGAAGAAGATATGTGACTTTCCCTACAACTTTGTTTGATAAAGCTTTCAACCTACGTTGTGGATATAATGTGTTGTTTTGTCTCCATCCAAATCACCTTAGTTTTTATTCCATGCATTTTGTAGACTGTAATTTGGTGATAGTGGCTTCTTTGCACAGCTCAAGAGTGATGAACAGAAATAACAAGGTCTGTTAATAAGAAGATGTGCATGTCCTCCCCAATTCAGAGATCTTTCTTTGAGTGGAAGAAAGTCATATTTTGCTTGTAAGAAACATCAGTAAGTATTCATTATTGAATATTTAGGAAGAATAAATATGAAAAGATTGATTGGAAACCAGTAAGGAGAAGGTGAAAAGACTCACTTATTTTCAGCCTTTCCTTACTTGTCACATGTTTATTTCTTCTGTAAAACATGCTTTATGAAATCTGTAGTTCTCAAAGTTTGTTTTGTGCATTATCAATGGTTTTGATTCAGTGGGTTTGGTCTATGTTGTAAACTTCCAAGCCACACTGCCTGAATGAGGAGCAGATTTGTATTGCTCTGCCTGAGAAGGGCTGCAACTGCAACATGATTCAAAGAGTCAGGACGTGGTATCCTTTCCCCCTTGCTCTAGTTGGGAGCAATCTGTTCAGACAGAGGGAACTTATGCCCTTTTACTCCCTAAAGGGAGATGTAGTTGAATTCTCAGATGAACTGTTCGTGTTCTCTCAGTCTTGACAACATTTTCAGACTTTCTCATTTCGGTGGAAATTTGTGATGACTAAATAATTGGAATATGATGCAGTCATGGAAATAATTTTAATATGTACTGTATTTAGTATTTATTTTTTAATTCCTCAATTTATCTACAAGTCAAGTGTTTGGAGAATCTTCTTAGCAGCAGCTAGAAAATATGTATTAGTAATATAAATAATACATTATGCCAACATAGTAACAAATCAAACTCTTCCTGTTTACTACTAAAAGAAGACCTATTTATAACACTACAGATTTCCCTATAATTTAGAAAAAAAAAAAAAGAAACATCTTGCATATGATTTGGCATAAATTTGAATGAGGACAACATTATGCTTAACAAATATTTTGAGTCTCACACAACTATTTACAACAGATCTTTCAGTGTTTTGGGTTACAGAATTTGTATTCTATGGAACTGTAACAAATAAAAGAATAAATAGGTTTTTAATTGGACTAAAAGAGGGTTTTATCACACTTGAGGGCATAAAAAATGCTTTACTGAGTCAAATCATCATTCTTCTGTCTAACCCAGGAAAATGTCTCTGGTGGTGACTTTAGGGCAGGTTGCACAGGGAGAATGTACCAGCCTGACTGCCTTCTGCTGCAGGTTACCCTTATACTGCCCCATCCCAAGCATCCACAGTTCTTGGATCTGGGACATCAGGAGTCCTTGTAGCATCTATTTTTCAGCCTATTGTTCATGCAGTTGTCTAATCCCTCTCTGAAACTGCTGATTCTCTTGGCCCTCATGACCTCCTGAGAGCAAGCTCTATATACTCAGTACTTGCTATGAAAAGAAATACTTTTTTTTCTGTTCTAAAACAGTTACTACAATATTGCAGCATACTCCTGCCAACTCTCTTCTGTCTTTAAATGAAATACACATTCAGGAGTGAAATTTTCGTTTTATGTAATGTTGTCAGGCTTCCTGAAACTCTTTTCTAAAGGATTTGTAAAAAAAGATTTTATATGTGTATGTATCCTACATGAACTGGTTGGGGACTGGATCATCCTTCTCTGCATGCTCCTTTAAAGAAGCCTGGGAGTTTCTTTAACAAAAAGTTATGGCAGCTGTGGGACACAGCTTCAAATCCTAGTGCTGGAGCTGCAGGATTGAAGCTGTGCTCTGACCTCCTGCTGTCACAGCCTCTTGGATCTCCCTCCTCACAGGCAGTTTGGGTCACTCCTGGTTACAGATCCATGTTATTCTTCAGACCTGGAATATAACTCCTGGGTTAATTTTTAGATTAGGTAATTAACCTTGTCTTATTTTAAAGTACTTTTTAGTATATAATAATGGATCCAAACACCAACAAAACCTTTCTTTCCTGTATTATTTGCATCTGTGTTTTACAGTGCACACCTTACTATTACTCTGTCACCAAACTTCTGAGAAATGATATGTCAGCTAAAGTAAAACAAGCTCTTCATGTTTTAGCTAAGAAATTGAGGCCAGCATTTTTAACATAAATAAAAACAGAGAAAATTAAATGCTAGCCTGCCATTTTGCACTGTCATTCCATAAAACATATCATACTACAAAGAAATTACAATGACAAGGAGAGGCCAATTTTAATATCTAAGCTAACTTTGAGGAAGAAATAATTTAGTAATTGTTCTTATTATTGGCAGTCTTATTATAGACAGTCTGCAGGAACTTTTTCCCATCCTTCCTGCTCTTTCTTCATTGTTATCAAGTAATCAAAATAAAAGTTGAAAGAGTATTAGCTCTGAGAAATGCACGTGATCATGTTTTTTTTCAAATCAACATTAAAAGTTCTATGGAAAATGATGCTATAAATTAGCACAGGTTTCTATTTATTCTCTGTGCTGGTTTGAATAGCTGGGCTTTTTTTCACAAAGGAAGGGTAAGTGTAATAAAAAGATCTTGAAGGAGATTTGAAAGTCTGTGCAGTCCAGATTTTGCAGGCAGGATCAGCTGGACTTAGATCATTTCTGAGCAGTTTCCATCTAATCTGCTCCATAAGATTTTTTTGTTTTCTGTATCTTTGCAGAATTTTTTTCCCACAACTTTGCAATCCTTGCCAGTCAAAAGATACTTTTTTCCAATGTTAGTGTCCCCTGCTTCAATTTAAGCTAATTATGTCACCACAAAGAAAACTGAGAACAGTTTACTCTCTCAGCAATAACCTCATATACTTGAATGGTGGTACTTCAATTTTCTCTAGAGTAAACAAATCCTGCTCCTTAAAATCTCTATCCTTGTTTCTAGATTAGTGACCATCTGTCCAGTAATTTTCTACCCATTCTGATGGTAATCTAGTTTTTCAGCTACTTATTTTAATGCTTTGGACTTACTGATTTCTCAGGTTTTTTTGAGACTGCTTTGGACTGTGTTCCTCTTCCCAAGTTCTTGCTGCTGGTTGGGTTTTGGATCATTGAGAATATAAAAAATCCTATGCTCTATTCCATCAACCAATAATAGTGATTAATATTAGGCATAGGACAAATCTGTACGTAGCTTCACTTGATATTGCCTTCCCATATAGTATATTCAAGTTATGTTTTTGGGGTTTTTTCCCATCAGTTTAATTTCCATTTACATCCAAGTTTCCTGCTTGTGGTATCACATGGGCAGTATTAGAAGCTATGGGCATCAGGCACAACTTCTACCTGTGGTTCACTATTGGTAAATCTTACAGCTTTGGAAGACGGGAAATGCAGTTTTCTGCTTATTATTTACACTTGATAAATGGTTGTCTGTATTACTTGTTACTATTTTCCCTTCTCAAAGGTTGTTTAATCATATGTTCTAAAAATGAGCTAGGGATAATTCACCTAAAGTTTGCTGGGTAATTTTCTATGCCTCTTTCAAAAGTGAGGTTTATTCATCCATTTCAGTTCCTTAAATATAACTACTAATGCCCATGAGGTTTCTTGAGCCAGTTCCTGAGTATTATAGCTGAAATTCATGAGCTGTCACATCAGAATTCATATTGAGTTAGATAAGAACGATGTCACACCAATAACAAAGTTGGGATTGTTTGTTTATTGTCTTGCACACAGAGACCTTCTGCCTTGAAGCTGTTAACATAAGTATTAGTGCTAGAACAGACCTTTTTTCAGAATATCACTTCAAAAGTTTCAGTGACTGCTTTATTCTCTTTAGGTAAAAATGTAGAGGCAAAATAAGTTGGCAAACTTTATGGCATCTGCAAGAATAATCTCCTTGTCTTGTCTTGTATAACATTGCAGAAGAGAAATGAGCTATAAGTTTGAAACTCTTGTTTTCATAAGGGGATAACAAACACTTTGGATAATAGAACAAAAAGCTGTTTAGACTCTCTGTGATGGATTGTAGTCCTTATCCAAATATTGGCTACTGTTTTATATTACTTGTATGTATATATGTGTGTGTGAGCATGTGTGCATACATATCTATATTTTAATTTTTTTTTTCCTGGTAGAAGATATAATGAAGACCACCATCAAAATAAATCAAAATAAATAGCTATTTATTTTAATATCAATAGGTAGCTAGAAGGATTGGTAACAGCAAGTTCTGAACAATAGCTTGAGTAAGCAGTGACTTTGAGGTTGAGATAGTGAACAAATATCTGAAAATATTCTTCCAATAAGAATACTAGGAAATACATGCAGAAATAAATTATGGACAGTTAGTACAGGTGTCCTCAGGCTGCTCCATGAAGTTGTTCCAAACCAGCTGTGCCTTTTTAAAGAAAATTACATGGAGGATGTAACAATGGAGACTTGACTCTGACCTCTTTCTCTCCTGTGCGCACACATAAATGCACAGATGCTGTAGTACTGCAATACTGTGGATGTGTCTTGATTACAGACAGGCTCACTGCAGCTGTTTTAAATGAGATAAAGCTGGGGAGCAGATGCAGCAACAGGTAAGTGGTTCTATATTCAGTCAGGTGAGACTCATCAGATCTCATTAACTCAGGCTGTTCCTGAAATGCTCTGTACTGCTGAGCTGGCCCCAGAAATCACACAGCTCTGTTCACAACATGCTCTGTGTGCATTAGTTAAGTCTCTCTGACCTAAGCTAGTTCTTTACTGGATTAGCTGTAGAGCCTCTTCCCTGTGTTGTATTTAGTCCAGAACTGGGGCTAACTCATCCATAGGTAATTGAGGATTGAATGTCTTTCTGGAGTGTGCGTCTCAAATATGAGTTGAGTTAGCTCCTCTCTTTCATATCACTGCTTTTCCTTTACCTCCAACCCTTCCATCTCAAGCTTCTACCCTGCTGCTCCCACTCATTCCTGCTCCCCACCCTTCAAACACCTTCCTTGTGCTCAGTCTAAGTATTCACCTTCCTATGCAGGTGAGAGGTGAATGGTTCAGGAAGCAGGATGGGCACAGCTGTCCAGAAACTACAGTTCACTCTCCCAGGGAATGTGCATCCATTTCAGTGGTACACTGGAGCCTGGGTGCCTAAGTTCTTGGGTTAATGCTGCTGTGGCAGTTTCTGCTTTTTTGGTATGGTTTGGTTTGGTTTGTTGGTTTTTTGTTTGTTTGGGTTTTTTTTTGGGTTTTTTTTGGTTTTTTTTGGTTTTTTTTGTTTTTTTTTGTTCAGTATGAGTAATGAGTATGCTCATTCTTTGTGGCTTTTTAGGGTTTGAGGGATTGTTAATCTGTGGACAGAGATTCAATTTGGAGTTAATTCAGTAAGCATGCCCTGAGCCAGAAATTCTCTGCAACTGTGTATGAGTATAGAAAGCACTCCTAATGTATCTCTGATGTGACTTTATAGTAGGGAACATTCCTCCAAGACAGGAACTTGTATGATCTGATTTCCATATGCAATGTCTTAGGCTGTGGAAGACAGTTTGGAACATTCTCCTTTGATCTACAGTGACATTAGAAAACAATAAACTACCGACCCTCCAGAGAACAACCTTGGCATACCTGGTGAATCTGTTATAATTATTTGTTATCTCTTAATGCCTGCACATCTGCAGCAGTGAGAAATTAAAGTTTGAAAGGAAGCTAAAATTTCAAAACTGATTACAGTCTTTGCAGTTTTTCAGAACTACATTGAGTTTGGGTTGTTTTTGTTTTGTTTTGAAGAAACTTAGGGGTCATACTCAAAGAATTTAAAACATCCTTTTATACAAATTAATCTACACCTGGAATACAGACTAAGAAGATATGATATCACAGCAGCTATTCCACTGTCAGGAATCTGTTTAGAAAAAGAAAACTTTCTGACCACACTTCTTCTCTATTTCGGCATTCTTAATATCCTACACCACTGTTATTAGGGTTGCACTTCTTTGGCATTCTCTCTCAATTTCACCTTAATCAAAATGTCAATGTGTGACTTCAGGTATTTGTACAGCAACAACTGCCATCCTGCATTCCTCACCTACCCAGCTTCAGTAAGGCAGCCCAGCCATTTTGCATTTCCATTGGCAGCTTGCTTCAGTTCCTCTTCCTTGGAGCTGTGTCCCTGTTACACCTTCTCTCTGACCTTTCTTGGCACAAGGCAGAGGCTGAGAGCAAAAGGAGGGTCATGGGGGTAAGCTGGCATGGTGGCATCAGTGCCACTGCTGCACCAACTAGAAATGGTCAGCCAGTGGCATCTCCACAGCCCTGGAGACCCTTTCTGAGGAAACCGCTGATACAGAATTTAAGGACTTGCTAAGGCACATCTCCTAAACTTGCTGGTTTTGTTTTGTTTTTAACCAGAATAAATTATGCTGTCATGGATAAATAAACTGATGTTGCTTTTAGCTGGTTCATCAGCACTACAGGATAATGACATCTGTTCAGTCTTATGTGTAATATTTCTCCTTTATTTCTTAGTGCAGTTGATTATCCTTGTTTCAGCCCATGTTTCTAGACAGTTCTTCAAATCCCTTGGAAATGGTTACAATTTAAATCTTTGCATTTTCTAGTGCTTGGAATGAAGGTATTTAGAAGGATTCTCTGGAGGGATAAAGTAGAAGCAAAATAAATGGTAGATTCCTAAACTCAGTTTTCTTTTGTTAATAATTAATAGCTGACGAAAAAAAATGCTTTCAAATGTAGCTCTCAAGAAAAATAACTCTTACTTTTTCTGTCTGGTGGAAAAAGCCTCTGGAAAGAAGTGTGTCTGCATATGTATATGTGATAATTTTCAAGAGAAAAGAAGGAATAAGGTCAAAAAGTTGAATAAGAAAAAATTACCAAGGTAGATACATTTTTCAGTTCCATAGACTGTAAAATACTTCCCAGTTTTGCAGGCTGCTATTTGCAAAAAAACAGTGACCTCAGTCTGGAGTCCTTCCAGGATTCAGCTCTTGAAGAACTGCTTGTCACAGTCTAGCATTTCCATAGGGAGATACAAATCATTAATTTTTAAAAATATAACACATTTGAGTGCTCTTGTTTCCACCTCCCAATATGGCCTTTCAGTATCTGACTTTGTTATGGTAGCAGGGAGGGGGAGAGCGGGAGACAGGGTCCAGATGCATCATAACAGCCTCCCAGTAATTTGGGTTCCACCCTGGAAAACTGACTGCATCAATTCTCAGATAAGGCTCTATGTGGTATCTTGCACCTTCCTAATTTAGTGCATAAAAAGTTAAAATATCACATATCAGATAAGGCCAAATTGTCAGGTATGTTAAACTTGAAAATTATTATTCTAGAATTATATATATCTTTCTGTGTTGTATTTAATGTCAAATTATGTGTCAGTGCTGCTAATATGAAAAGCACCTTACTGGCTTTGGAAAAGCTACTATTGAGTGAAAACCTGAAAATCAAGTTGGATTAACTGATAAAGAGGACCACTTTTTACCAGTGAGTTGTAAGCAGCTAGTGCCATAAACACTTGGGTTTAGGAATTGCAGTCTGTGAATTTAAAAAAAAAGCCTCTCCTGCTGAAAACAGCACAAGAAAAAATGGATGATGTACAGTCATTCCATCTTCAGTTATTTTCCAGCCTGACTGACACCATTATGGAACTGCATATAGTGAATTTATGAATGGGGCCAGAATTTTTTATACAGAGCAGTGTGCAGTATAGTTTGTTGTTAAGCTGAGGTTCATCTTTTGTAGTATATGGGAGAGCAAGCACACGAGAACAGTCTAACAAAAACCTGGTGACAAGTTTATTTCTTTCTGGAACTGCAGAAACATTTTGTCTATAAAATGTTTATATTTCACAAACATAACAGGAACTAAGTGTAAATAAAAATACACTGGAAGATACAGTTTCATTCCTACTTTCATTCCAGTGTCCCAGGAAAAAGTTGAGTGGCTAAAAAAGAAGTTCTGTTTCTCCAAAGCAAGGGAATTGTAGCCATAAAACAATAGTTTCCAATGCACAGAAAATCTCATTTGTGGAAAAAATGTCATTGTTTCCAAACAAAGATAATAGAGAAGAATATTTTCATTTTGACTTTCAATATTGTCAGGAATATTTATTGTATTTATAAGTATGTTGTAATATTATCTCAATTCTTCTTCTGTTTTGAGCAGATTTTGATATTCAAGTTCATTGCCCCTCTGGCCTCAGTTACTCCTCAGTTACAGAACAGAAATCAGGGGAAGGTCATTAATTTTGGAATTTTATTCATTTGGTTCCATCTTGGTTATTACCAAGGCCCACTGTAAAATCCATATCTATACCTACTCATATATTGCCATGTTTGTATATGAATAAACATGAAAAACAAATTGGTTTTCCCTGCTTTTATTATTGTAGTGTCAATCTACTTTATCAGTGATTCTTTCTTTTCTATGTATATCAGATACATTTCTGAAATTGTCATTCAGATAATAAAACTGTATTTTCTGAAAAAGAAAAATGCTAATTTTTCTTCCACTGGAGTAGCATTTTGTGGCTCCTCTGCAAGCTACTAATCAATGTCTCTACTTTCTGCCCCAAGCAATGTTTACAGATGGAATACATTAACTGTTCATAGTAAGAGTTCTTCTTGTCTGAACAAGAAATAGCTCCAGTTTTTTTTTGCTTAACTTTATGCTTAAACACTGCTCTCAGTCTGCAATTAATTAAATATATTTAAATTATATCTGTGTGAGGGAGGGGTACCAAGTAAGACTAATACTGATTTGAGGAAACAGGTGTTGAAAATTCATCTCAGAGAAACTGGCATTATAGGGGAGTTCAATTGTTTGGGGTTTTTTTTAAATTTCTCACAGAATTATAGATTTCAAGGTCAGAAAGGCAAGTATGTTCATATACTATATATGAAACCACCTCATAGTATTTTACATAGAGGCTCCCTTTCCTACTCATCCAAATTGTCTCTATTAAAAAAAAATAAATATTTTTTGAATTACAGTTCTGTTAATAGTCTCTTATATTCCTCAGTCATTTGCTCTGTATTTAAATGTACTGACCACTAAGAATTTGCATCTTTTCTGTTTAAACTTTACTTTCTTCAATTTCCTGACAATATGCCTTTTCAAAGTTATTGCTTCCAGTTAATAATTATTGTATTAATCAGAAAACTGTCTCAGTAGCTTTTAACAGGAGCAAATTTACCCTTATCAAGACATATTGATGAAGGGGCAGCACCATAAAATGACAGAAAAGTCTAAAATGTGGCATAATTGCATAATGTAGATGCAGCACAGCCTTGGCACTCCTGCCCAGCTGTGCTGGTACTCAGCTCTACAATGGTGCTGTTTGCTGTGCTCCTTTGGTTTGGCTTTTGCCTGTGAGTAGAAGCCCTTCCAACCCATTCCGCAGAATTTTAAAATCCAGTGCCCATCTTCACAGTAAGCCCTCCTTCTCCTGCCTCTTGTGCATATGTCCTTTAATCTGATGGGTGTTCTCCACCAGCATTTCAAAAGGTGTCCACTGGAGCAGGACAGAGAGGTGCTGCCTATTCCTGTTCCCTTAAGTATTTTCCAGAGGAGAAGGCATCCATCCAGTCAGCGACACACCTGCTTTCAGTGTGTGCCCTTGTGGCCAAGAAGGCCAAGGGTATTCTGAAGTGCCTTAGGAGATCAAGGGGGGTGATCCTGATCCTCCGCTCAGCCCTTGTGAGGTGTATCTGGAGTGCTGGGTCCAGTTCAGGACTCCTCAGTACAAGAGATACATGGGGCTCCTGGAGTGGGTAAAGTGGGAGGCAACAAAGATGATTAAGAGACTGGAGCATCCCTCTGATGGGGAAAGGCTGAGGGAGCTATATATACATTTCCTTCCTTCCTTTTCTGTTAATGAAATATGAACATCAGAATTTTCAGGTTTCTATCTTTGTCTTCTGTGTTATTGCTGTTGGTAATCACGTACATGGCAACAAAAACGTGGAGGAATAAAAACTAGAAGTAGATCAAACAAAGAAATAAGCACAACCAAAAGAAAAGCAATAAAAATGGAAACAAAAATAAAGGCAGAAGTGTAGCTCTGAGAGTAAAACCTTTGTAAATATACCAGAAAAGTCTAAGGAGCAAAACTAGGCTTGTAACTTCATATGGTTCTCATCTTTTGGCCTGACAATGAAATATGAATAAAGATCCAAGTTACTAGAGTTAGGCTAAATTTATTTCAGAATTATTACAATGTTTATTTTCAGGTAGGGTAAATAAGAAACACCTTCCCTTTCCCCTGTCCCCTACCTCCACACACAGAGCAAAATAATATTAAGTTTATTGTAAGAAAAAAATGGGTAACAGCATTTGGGGTTTTTTTACAAAAGCAAAGCCAAACAAACCAGATTAAATCCTCTTGCTTTACTTTACATTTTTCTTGAGAAAAATACCTAGTTTCCTAAGGTGCTAAAGGAAAACTTACCTGGCAACTTCTGTTGTGACAATCTATTTTATTCTCCTTAATTGTTATTCACTTGCTATTACTGGAGAAACCCTCCAGTAAAATAATCACAGATTTCCAGGGGATCTAGTAGAAACTGAGGAAGTCATTCTGTGGGGTTTTTTTACAAGGTTAAAATTGATTCAATCTAATAATTTTCCTATAAAATTGGATAATTTGTGGAGCATCTTTAGTCAAGCCATTAGCTTTCCTTCTCCACAAATGTTATTTTCCTAAATTAAAAAAAAATCAAAAAATATCTGGTTTTTTTGCTTATATTCATAATATGTAATTATGTTTTCTCAATACTATTTTTCTTCTGTCAAAAAATGTTACAAAGAACTGATAACTTTGCTTTTGAAGTTCATCGACAAGGATATCATCTGAAAAAAACAGTAAAGACTAAAGATGAACCCTTGAAAAACAGAACATCTGCCCTCAGTATTTTTGGAAATACACATTTGTTAAGTGCATTGGAAAAACACTTAGTTTGAAAAATCATTAGTTATTAAAAAAGAAATAAAGTAGTAAATTTTGCAAATTCACATTCTACAAATGGCAGCTATACACTGAGAGATTTCAGTTCTGCTGACTGATACAGAAACTGGCGAAGCTCTGGTGCTCCTAACACCAGTTCCCATACATTAAGTTATTAAGGGATGGAAGGACATCAGATAGCCTGGAATAGTTTTGCCTGATTGTTTGAATGCTCATACTTTACTGCAAGAAAAAGTAGTATTGGACGGCCACATTGTTTGGGGGCAAGAGGCTGTAATTCCATACACAGTTCACGTTTACTCAGATTTACTGTTACGGCTTTAATACTGTTCCAGTCTTGAGTTCTTACATGTGATTTATCACTGTGTTCTAGTTGAATGGGTCTCATTATAGCCAAACACCCAGATCTTTAAATGTTGTTCTACTTGTTACAGATACATCTTTAGCTTTATTCCTTTTTTTTTCCTGGAAATGGCTATAATAGAGTGAATTCTTTTTATCACAGAATGATTCATTCACGAACCATGTTAAACTGTAATCTCTTCCTGGTCTCCTCTTCATCTTCTCCATCCTGTCTGCTGGATGGACTCCAGTACAGTCCATCAAGGCATCTCAGTTATAATGAGCAAGCTGCTGATGGTTTGATCCTCTTGATCTGCTTCCAAAGTCCTCTCCTACAGACAAATGGGGAGCAGGGTGAGAGGGAGGATGAGAGTTATCCCAGCTCCCACAATCACCATCACTCTACTTTTCACCATCACCTTACCTTCCCAACACCATCCTTTTTGGTCAACACATGGAGACTCAAACTAAGTACTCCCCATTCTGTTTGGTTTGACTAGTGTGCATCAAGAGAGTGTTCCACGCTTTGTTATCATAACTTCCCGGCACGAACCAGACTTCCTAAGTCATAAAAGAACATTTACAGTGGCAGCAATATAATTGAATGAGTGATTGTCATCAAAAAATACACAAAAACTTCTATGATGCTTCTTCATCCATCTCATGCAGCAGCTGATAAGCTGTCACTGGTGGCTTTCCCACAGCATCACTGATGTAGCTGATATATTCACTTAGATGGCAATGAGAGCTGCTGAGGCAGTTCTTGAGGTCACCCTAAGTGGACATAAAAGCACATGCTTAGGAAAACTTGCACTGCATAAAGCACTCAGGAAAAAACAAATTCATAGTGTCTGGATTGTTAAAGTTCTGATTTCACTGACAGGCACCAATCAGCTATCAACATTGCTAAATAGTTACACTTGATCTTCATATTTCCTAAAATTTTCCATGCTTTGGGGGGAAAACACTAAACAGTTAATAGTCTAAAGAAAAGTTATTTCAAAAGAGAAAACTCCACTGCATTATATTGCTTTCATTGTTTCATAATTTTATGTTTAAATATAGAGAGTATGTAAATGACCATTTTCTCTCATATTCTCTTTCTGCTTAGTGACAAGAAAACAAATTCAAATTGTGTTTGGGAGGAATATCTTAACAAAGCCAATTTTATTATGCAAATGAATTGTAGGTGTTGCATATCTGCATTTTCTGAAATTGTTAACAAGTTTTTTCCAAAGCTTTCTCTCTTTCTAGGTGTGTGTATGTAACACATTATATTTAGAGACCCAATCAGCCACAAGAATCTTAGTTGTTTTAAGTAAAAGTTGTCTTGACTATACATTTTGGAAGTTATCAGTTCATTTTTCATTTAAATTTAAGGTTTAGAGTCTAAAGTTTTTCAAAAGATAAGCAAATAATTTCCTCAACAACTATTTAATGGAATTATGCTTTTCCTGAGGATATCATGGTGAATTAGATCGGAAGAGCAAATAGCTTCATAGGATAAGAAATATATCTTCCTTCTCCCTTACATTCTCATATTAATCATCCATTTGTGCTCCTGTGGTTCACTGGTTCGTTTCATTTGACAAGGTTGGGAGTGGACCAAAACAAAGCATCCCAAACAGTTGTGAGGTTGTAGTCCTCAGCCATGGGTTGTTAATGACAAAAAATGCTTCCAGTTTGCTCTCAACATGGAAGATCTTTTCTAAATTGCCATTTTACCCAAACTTTTTTTTTTTCCCCTGGGTCACTCATTATTAGCATTCTTATACTTAATATAAAATAGATAATAAACTGTGTTTGATTGGGGGCATGTAAGCAGCTACCTTAACTCTGGTTGATATGTTTGAATTCAGCAAAGGGAGATTAAAAGTCCTGGCTTTGGTGTGAAAAAAGTCTCTTTAGATATTAAAGAGTGAACACCCATAATCAGCATTAGTAAACTATTAGTCAAATGTGTAAATCTTGGTACCATTCTGGAATTCAGCCATTCCACTTTGATAACACTCGCCATAAAGTCAATTAAAAAAAAATAGATTGGATAAAGATCCTTTTATAGAAACTACAATGGCCAGAGTCACAAATATGCTGGCTGCAGCATGCACTATAAAGCTATCATTATAAAGCTAGAAAATATTTTAATTCTCAGTCTCAAACCTTGCAGTTCCACCAAGAATTTGTCACACTTCACCTGTTTCAGTTTGTCAGTTTAGTTTTTAGCAATTTTTATGCAAGTTATTTCAGTTGCTGACGTGAACAATTTGTTCCATACCTCAACACCCATTTTGTATAAGAAAATCATAAAAGTTAGGAACCTGAAAATTGGATTTTTCTTTTGAGCAGCTGCTGTCCACAAACGTGGAAAGACTGTTAAAAGTGAATAGCATTACTTTCTAACAAACTCTAGGTAAGTTGGATGCCTGCATCTCATTACTCATTATCGTGCATTACTGTGCTATCACCAAGCATCATTATGTTGGCATTCATAGATATATGGAAGAAAAAGAAAAGCTCTTTTGGGGTTTAAAGATGAGTTTGTACAACCATGCACGTCAATGGTCCTTCACTGTTGACCTACTCATGTGGAGTTACATTTATAATTAAACAAAATTTCTTGCTTGAAATTTGTTCTAAAATGTTCTTGAGAAAACATTACTGTACCTTTACAGAGCACTAGAAAAGTTTTGGTAGAGACAAATTGCATGCAAAAGAATTTGTTTATTAAAAACCCCACAACTTTTAGTTTAACTGACTCCCTAAGTGCTTGTGCTTGTACTTGTGGTGACCTAATGGGGATTGGATAGATTTCTGTTTCATTTATTTTGAAAGTAGTTTAATTCTAACTTTCATTTCTGTTCTACCCATTTTTATATAGCACATTTGTTTCCGTGTGCTGACATTCCAAATCAGAGGCATCTGGTCTGTTGCATCTGCTGTGCCTCCACCAGGGTGCCACTATTAATGAGATTTTATTCCTATGGCTGTTGTAACAGTAGCTTCTAATGGTTTCCACTTACTTTTCTGTTGAGGATCCAGTTTTACAACCTTACATACTTGGGTGAATTCATAAAAGTTTTTTAAACTATCTCAAGATAATAATTGCTTCTGATTTTGGTTTTCGGGGTTTTGTTCATTTGCTTAAGATCATTCAGCTAATACTTTAAAGCTATTCAATTTTTATTCTTCCCAAAAAATCATATTTAGTGGTCTTTTAGTTTGTATTTTTCAAAGCACTGCTCTCCCTAGCATAATTGACTATATTTTTATTAACCCACAAAATCAGCTTGTATAATCAGTTTATCCAGTCACAGAATATTTTTCTGAATATAATAATACTTTCAGTGGAACTCAAGTGTTATTGTTTATTTTCATGCTACAGGATCACAGGAAGACTTAGGAATTATATGTTTTAGCAGCTACTTTTGTCCAAATTTCTATCAGGGTTTGGTACATACACTGTAGGTACCATGTGGAACATGTATTTGCTAAATCTTTGTACAAATTGGTAAAACTAGAAAAGTAAACATTGTAACAATTTTGTAATTCTAACTGATAAAATTCTACTGAACAAAATAGGACATTGCTAGGGGAAAGCTCCCAGACATTTTGTAATAAATCAAGGAAAAAATATATTTGTTTGAGAAATGACACTTTTTCTGAGGGTAAGAAAAGAAATTTGTTTTATAATTATATATTACTGTCTTATGAAAGGTCCAAGAATCCTCAGACCTGTTTATAGTGTTAAGAGTTTAAGAGTGTCCTTCTGAACCTTTCAAAAAAACTCTCTTGTGCATCCAGCAGAAAATAATTTTATTCACATCAAAGGGCAGAGGGAAGGTTTTCCACACATTCCATACAGGGATGAGATTTTTATGTCCCCGAATGAACAGCAGAACTAGCAATACTCACTTTAAAGAGAATTTCTAGTTTTCCTGAATGTCCCATTCAGGAATTGCAGATGGGTCTTGGGTGTAAATCCTTCTGTGAGCCCCTTGGGCACGGATCAGCTCCAGTCCCTCATTTTGGTACTGTGCAAATCCTTTCTGAGCTGTCCTTACCTAGTGCTTCATTTCTTACTGGGTTTCATATAAAAACAGCTTTCCTTCATGCTATAAGCAAAGCATTTAATGTCTAGTTGGAGACTCAGGCTGGATCACATAAATCATTCTGTTTGAATATTTCAGTATAAATTTATATTTAGGAAACTTTAGGGAAGAGAGTCACTGTTGGCATAAGACTGTAGAATGACTTAATTTGCTCTTCCTCTTCTAAAGGTTTTCTAGGTAGGGAAGGAGAGAGAAAGGGAAATATGACTTTGGAAGCCACAGAATTATCTGAGCCTGTTGTGTGTGTTTTAGTGTTTCTTCTGCACCGTCCATTTTGGCAATATGTGTAATACAGATGTCGTTCAGCTGCACTGCGACTGCTTCTCCTATTGTAAAATTCATGTCACTCATTAACTTGTCTTCTTAGAAAATGGAGTTTAGAAGGCATATAGATATCTAGGGATAGTAGCTGCATCAGTAGATTTTATTTCTCTTTCTAAGGAGAGACTTCTAATGAGAAATGTCTTCTTTGCTTGATTATGCAAGCTGCTGTTTTAGCTGCATGTCTCTGTATGCAATTCAATCAGTATACAAGTGAAAAAACACCATCCAAACTTTTGGGTATGACTTTAGAAAGCCAGTTATAATAGATTTTCAAAGAACTGGTACAGAAAGTAAAGGCAGGAATTTCACAGGGTGTTGCTAGTTGTGTATCTTAAAAATTTCATTTTTTTCCTGAAGAGTTTATAACTGAACTGAATGAAACTCTGTGGAGCTTTTAGTTTGCTTTTGATAGTACAGGCTGTAGTTACTGGAAGCTATATTCTTATGCTCTTTTGTTAATCTTGTTGAACAGAAAATGGTATTAGGTCTTTATTTGGAACCTTCAACTTGGTAAAAATTATGCAACTGTAGTCTGAAGTTGGGTCAAATTTAAGATCGGATTCACAGGTCTTTTCTATCCAGAACAGTCAGTGAATAACAGCTTCTTAAAATCAAGTACAATTATTTAGAACAAAAACATTTTAAAGAAACATGACTCTTAAGACAATAAAATACTCCAGACACTTTATCAACAGCCAGGTGAGAATGTTAACAACAGGTTATCTAACCAGTGTCTATGTAACCAGCCTGAAAAGCAGAAATCCCTCTGGCATTTTTTGCCATCTTGATATTTGTTAAAGTGCAACTACTAACTATCCGACAGCACATTGTTCTGTTCTGATGACTAAAAATTGTATTTGTTCATAGTTTTGTAATAAATGCTGCTACTTTCAACTCCTGTGACTGGGAAATTTAATGAGCATTTTTTCTGGAAACTACACAATAGAAGGCTGAAGTGTCTGAATTTGGTCAATGTTTTTTAAATACACACTTGGATGTTTCTCATGTGAGAAATGATTGTGCGGATTCTTTGTTTTCTCTTCCCTAATCCTTCAAAATAAGTTAAATATATGCATAAACCTTACATGCCTTACTTTCCTTGAGTTTTCATTTTCATTTTATCTAAAGCTATTGTATTTTAGTTTTTATTGCCTTCTAAATAGCATGAAGCTCATCTTTTTCCCCGTGAGAAACTCTAAATCCACTTCTTACTTTCTAGTCAGATTGTCTTGGCTTTATATATTGTTTTGAGTATCATATTAATTATTATGAGTGTTAATTATTTTTCTGCTAGGTAAGAAGCAAGGACAGAAAAAAGTGACATTAACAGTCTTACAATGGTTTTTAGCCAATAGATAATAATTAAACAGTCTTGAAATATTAAAAAATAAACGTAATTTTTTAGACTTCATGAGTTAATAGGAAAAGCCTGCCTAATCTGGCAAGAATGTAAACTCTTGTATCTTCTTTTTAAAATACACAGTAAAATATCAAATAGTACAGAAAAATACTGCCCTTCCATATAGCTTTATAGAGCATAATAGTGTATCCTGCATAATTTGATGTTTTAAAAACAAAGACTAACTGCTATTTTGTATCTAGTTTTACAGGTTTTTTTAAAGTTATTAGTGCAAGTTGTACTTGGTATTTTTAAATTAATAACAACAATATTTAGAAGATCTAGATGATATTCTTTGTATTATTTGAAACAGCAAACAATCTTTTTTCTTTAAATCAAGTTCACATAAAAAAGTCCCTATATGTGGTCTTCCCAAGAGCTCTTTAGGCTTTTTTCTTTATTTTATTTTTGTATTTGTGTTCAACTAGGCAATACTACAGGATCTGGAGCAAAGACGTCCCCAGCTGGATGAACTTATAACTGCAGCACAAAATCTAAAAAACAAGACGAGCAATCAAGAGGCCCGGACAATAATTACTGACCGCAGTAAGTGGTGACTCTGCTATCATACAGCCTTTCAGCAGATGGGGAAAATGTTGTCATATCTAATAAGCACAGCATTCTGCAGATACTTTATGCCTTTGCCATGAGAAGGAGGGTTCCATCAGGTGACAGTCCTCGCACAGACTTTCCAAACTGCCCATAGAAGAAATGTCAGTGAAAGTCAGTGATCCCGCATTTTGGGTCTTTCACCTTAACTTCATATTTCTTGTCTTCATAGTGGAAGGACATTGTACAAAATATAGAATGTGAGCACTGAAGATAAAGAAATACATTTATTCTTACACAAGGAGGAAAAAGAAAGAATTCACAGAGCATAGCCACAGGCTTGTAAGAATCTTTCAATTCCATCCCCCGTAGTACAGCTGCAGGCTCTTCTTTCATCTCCCCTCAGCTGACGCACAAGTCTGATGATGCTCTGCATTATTCTGTATTATTTCTTCAGTTCTGTTTTCCCTTTTCAGATTTAACCAACTGGCTGTGCCTAAGGTGGAAAAAACAGTAGATTAACTTTTAGAAGAAGTCTATAGAAGACATAGTGTTGTCACCCTTGGGAGCTTGCATGTCCTTACACCTGTCACTACAGAATGAAACACATTCTCAAGGTCATGCTATAGGAGCAGCCCTTGTGACAGACTGCTATATGTCTTCAGTTATTATCTCAAGTTTTCAGGACTAGAAACTAGAAAAATGAATTTTTCATGGTCTTCAAGGTCTGCTATGGAGCTTAGAGATGACCCAGGCTAAATGTTTTGCATGTGGACAGAGACAATTCACTTTAGGTAGATGCAAACTGTTCTGTACATCTTGGCCTGGAGACCAGGGCTTGCTTCCTGAAACTGATGACTGTGAAGGTGTCAATGTAGGCTAAATTTTTCTACCCCCATAATTACTAACTTAATATATTTATATACACCTTATATCTTTATTACATCAGGTAAGCACATTCCATACTATGTCCAATAACAATGCATGTTTGGACCACATTTTTGGTAGCCACACATATAAATGCTTTCTAGAGCATATCCTATGTGCAGTAACATTGTTCAACTTCTATTGAAACGTGTTACTTAGAGAAGGAGAATCTTTATGTTGTAATTAAAGTTTGAGAAGGAAAGGACAGCATTTATATATTACATAAGAACCTGCTCCTTTTGGACATGCAAATTACTTTTAGAATCACCTACTCACTGGATTTCACATTAATTGTGTACATTAACCTTACAGTGCTTATTCAAAACCTACACAGGTAATGCTCCCATCAGTATTTTGGAGTATGTTTTAATTTTTTAAATCTTCTGAAGTCAAGAATTGTAGACTTACAAAAAATGCAAGCATAATACCTACATACCCTTGTGTGAATTGTATACACGACTAAATTTTATTCTTTTGGAAAACTGCACTTCACTTTAAGTGAATTTGCCTTCTAAGATAGATTAAATGCTTCTTTCTCATACAGCCAAGGAGAACAGCTATCAAATTGTAAATCATGAATGAGTTTGTGGTAACTCGACAATACTACAGCTTGTGTCTGTGGCTAGTAAACGTATGTACCACACTAGTAGTATGGTTAATACATTTTACATTATGATTTCTTGGTTTTTATCTATAGGAATTCTCAAAATTATCAGTTATTTTTGAACTTGAAGTACAAAAGTCAGTTCTCTGTGATTTAGCAATTAATTTTCTATGCTGAAATTTTCAATATCCTTGTCTACAGAAGTGCAATTTATGGTCCTATAGATACAGGTCATGTCCCTTTATATAATTTCAAGTACACCTTGGAGTATTATCAGCGCCATTTTTGGTCCAGTTTTCTAAGGCAGCAGACTAGAGCCATGTAGGTTTTTCATGTTTATTTAGTTTATATCTGGGCAATTCTAGGTGTTACTAAACACCACTCAGGAGGTATTTATTGCTTTTGGATTTTAAGGAGATCATTATATTACTGGGGTCACAAAGATGCTAGGACTTTACAGTGTGACACATGAGATATTTTCTGAATATTTGCCACATATGACATACTCTCATCTAAAGTACTTCTTTTAAAGAACAACAGTAATTTTTATATATTTAATTGCTTGATTCATTTTCTCCTTGTGTGTCATATGAAGAAGATGGGGATTGCTCTTTTTGGTTTGAATTAAGCCTGCTGAATATCTGTATGGACAGGATCTACTTGTTCTGGCTGCAACTACCTCTGTAGTTCACCTCTCTTCACAGTGCTATCCTGTCCTGAAATAGGGATCCTCCTTATTCCCAGCCCAGCTGGGTGTCTCTAGCTGTGTGCCCTCACCTACTGTATTCCTGGCCTGCACAGTGCTCTCACCTATTGCAGGTGTTTTGCCTTGTTTTGCACATACTGAGTTCAGCCTATTGCACCCAGTGTGTTCTCCCCAAGTGCATTCCTGGGAATCTTGTTCACAGCCAGAGATGATCCCTGTATTGGAGAACCTACTCCCATTGTTAAGGTTTCAGCATTCCTCAAAGCCTTAGCAACTGGCTGTCCACTCCCTTGGTGTCCACACCAGGGTCCTGCCGCAAGTCCTCCCTGAATACCTCATCCATTGACTGTTTCCCATTTCCTGTGTTTTTCTCCCTCCTCATGAGTACAGGTAGGTTACCATGGTTATGTTTTAGCAGTTTTGAGTGCATATTTGATCTTCACAACCTGAGCTTTGGCACATTTGTTCTCCTTTGCAGCCTTCTGTAAAGTCACACTGCCAGGGGCCAAATGCATCAGATCCCATCACGAAGGAAAGGGAGTGATGGGCTTCAGTGCTGTGGTCTTCACATAGGGGCTGATAGACTTGACTTTATCTAGTGCACTCCCCAGGCTGAAGCACAGCATCTCACACTTTGGGAAATGGAAAGATGAGATTAGCTAATTTGTATGAAGAGGTTGTTCATTGCCTTTCGCTATTAAAGTGCCTGTAAAGACCCCCAACACAATCATCTGGCCAGTATCACTGAAGAGATAAATATTAAATGAGATATGGGTAGTCTCCAAAGTAAAGTTAGCTGCATTCTTCATCATGGGGATGGGTTGGTGTGTCATCGACTGGAATTAAACCCTGAAGGCTCTGGCTTCTGTGCTAACATTGCTAACTCTTAAGTCTCTCTGCTTGCAGAGTGGCTGTTTGTTAAAGTCTAACTTTTAAACATATTTAGAAACTGCATTTCCTTTTTAAAGTTTGTATTAAAAACCAAACTAGGTAAACATTTTATACAAAATTAAAAAAAAATCAAAATACATTTGTTACAAAATGTCTATGATAAATTGCAAAAGAAATCTATACTCATGGGATTATTTTCCACAGAGTTGTCATGGTATTGCATTGATTTAGTCTTTCTTACAGTAGTTAAAGATGAGTTCATACAATTGAATTCGTTTCTATGAGCTTTTTTCTCCACCCTTACTTCATTGTCTATGTGAAACTTCTGGAGCTATATTACATGAAAAGACCTTGGCTCTATAAAGTAAAGCTTGTGTTATGTTTACATAATGTTATATTTAAATTTCTGTGTATTCTATGTAAATCATAGTTTGTTTACCACTTACACACTCGAGAATATGTAAGAATAATAATTACATTTAGTCTTGAGGAAGAGTTGTGGGAAAAAGCAGCATGCCTTTCTGCTCTTTTAATGCAGAAGGATTCTGTTCTGACAGAACCATATGCTGTACAATAACATTTTTCTCTCCATAATGCATCACAGTTCAAAAACATATTGCTTTACTGCTGCTGAAAATGTTGCTTCTTTAAAATGAATGAGTTTATAAGCAACTTTTAATTTTAAAAAGTAATTAAACATTGAAAATTCCTTATTTTCCATCAGTCCTTATGTAAGAATACACAAAGCTGGTAAGAAGTCAATATAGAAATATACTGAGAGGTAACAAAAACAAATTTACAGTCTCACAATCAGAAATACCAAACCAATATCAAAGACTATGTTAGATCTTGCTAGATCCTGGAAATAGAAGAAACTTTTAATAGCAGGCCTTCCTGCTGCTCTGTTCACACATGTGCAAGAGGTAACAGAGCATAAACTTTCTGAGGCTTCACTTGGCTAGTAATTTACATTCCAGTTTTGTAATGTGATTTCTGGCTGTGTAAGTGATTGAGGAGGTATGGAAATTCATATTTATAAAACTGTATGAAGAAATAATCTCTTACTAACAAAGTAATCTCCCTTTCAAGATTAAAAACCAAAGTAACACACATATTTCTTCAGTAATTTTTTGAAATTTATTGTATTCTCAAAATATCACTTGAGAGGTTAATTAATTGCCATTATATTAAATTCATAAATAATAGCAATAAATAAAAGCATTTCATTGAAGACTATTTTGATAAAGAATTATGCTTTAGGATGAAATATTTCCTTTTGAAATTTTCTTTGACAGTTTCAGAAAGCAAGTCCACAAGTATATGAATAATTTGTAGATGATGTCTTCAGAAGAGGTATTTTGGTTTTGTGATTCATTTTTTGTTCATTTGTGCTTGGTTTTTTTGTTGTTGGTTGGTTTTGGTGTTTTTGAAGAAAACCTACATGCTATAATTGGTTGCTAGCAGAGTTGCATTTGAACTAATCTGGAAAGAGTCTGAATGTCTCTGTGCCACTACATAAAAATGCCTTTATATAAGAGTTTGCTGTATTTGACAGTTTTATGGCAAAATCATCAACTTGTCATCACTCTCACAACAAAATATGTGGAAACTCCACAGTGAATTACAGCTGTACTGTTGTTCTCAACATCTTAATAAAATAGCCATTTCCACTGTACTGCATCCACATGGTTTTCTCTTAGAGCTATTGAATACAAATGATGAGTTTACCACTTGAAAAAGTAAAGTCATACAATCGGGGATTTGCCATCCAGTAGTAAACCCCCTAGATACCAAGACCAAAAAAGAGAAGTGTAAGAGAAAACTGCATTTGTATAATTTTCCAGTTATCTTGTTGATATTTTTAAGCTGAATTATTGAATAAACCCCAGTGGTCTATTCTCTGAATTTCACATATTTGAAGAACATTTCAAGAATTTGGATTCTGTATGTCATATACACGCAGTTTATTAATCATCCTGATGTTCTGCTTTACAGCTGACAACTTGTTTTTCCTATGAGAACTTGACGCCATAGAAACAAAGCAAGGGAGCAAGAATGTTTTTTTAATGAACTGTCAATAACAAAATAAAATCAGAGCTCTGAAATGGTTAGCATGATACTGAGAAGAGTACAGAGTTTGAAACCCCTTCCTTTGTGCATGTTTGCTGCTGTAGGACCTGTAGGAAAGTTATGGGACACTTTAAGAAGGAGTAGAAAAATATTTTGGAATACTGGGGAGTCTTGCCCTTTAAGAACAGGCAATAACATGCCCCAGAAATGTCTAAATGATTGGGGAATTCCAGTTATATATAACTTGCCCGTCTATATATACTAGAAGCATATGGTTCAATGGACAAAGGGCAAGATCTCAGCTGCCTCAGCTGCCTGCTGCAGGTGTTGTAGTCCTACCTAAAAGGCTTTGAGACTACAAGGTGACTATTCTTCACTTCTGGTTATATTCTTGGCACAGATATTTTGGTAGTCCCAGAGGTCATAAATGTATTAGATGATACATTGCTAATTGCCATAACTGCTGTGGCTTGCTTGCATCTCACCATCTCAATCAGGTAAAGAAAGATAATTACAAAACTTCATGTTGTTGGTAATTCATGTGGAACTGGCTAGTTCTAGGCCAGACATTTCTAAACAGGTAGGAACTCAGATAAGAACAGAATAGATAAGTTTTTTGTTGCTAGAAATCAGTCTGTGTTGGACAACAGGCAGCCTGGATTGCTGTGTTGTATAGAGGCACTTAATTTTAAGTCCAAATTATGGCTTAGCAACATTTTGTCATCTATCCTCCAAAAACAGAATGGTTGACCAACTCTCTTGAGAAAATTATTACCACAAAGTGAGTTCTTACCTATTTGTGGACTTGTGAACAGTAAAGATAAAGTCCAGTGAGGAGTGTAAGGCTGTGCTGCAGGAAGAGAGCTTTCAGAAAAAGTGATACTAATTTTCTTAAAAGCCTTTAAATAATTTCAGATAGGCCCAGAAGAGTGAAAACAAACAAACTCACAGAAGCCACAAACAAACTACCCAGAATAAGGACAGCATGATTTGGTAGGGAGATGTTTCACATTAACAGGCTACGTTTTGTTGTATGATGTAGCCATGGGTACCTGAAGTTAACTGGCTGAAAGACTTGGGATGTAGCCTCACCTGATGGAATAACATACTTTCCTCTTTAGCCTCAGGAATGATTTGGTACAACACTGGGGGGAGCTGCTGTTTGAGTCTGCTTTGTATCTTGTTTTAATCCTGTTGGTCACCTTTTAGGGATGGAGTTAGTAGAGGTGGTTAGTTGGAACACAGACGGATAAGTTCTTGTAATTTATAGTGTCAGTACAGCTTAAGCCTATTTAATATTCGTCAATTCACTCTGCTGTTCTTCAAATGTTTGGAGACTGAGGTGATAGAATTGATTTTAGTAAAAGAGCCAAAACATATAAATCTTCAGCCCTCTGGCCCCCAACCTTCAACCTACCCAGTCACCAATTAGGTGAAACTCTGGCCCAGAACCATGAGCAGACATGAAATGACAGAAAGTCCTGTCAGCAGGCAATTCCTTTCCCCAGGTACTACAGTCTGCTCCTCTACTACATGGTAAGTGCTGTTCACTGTTGTCAGGGGCATCTTTTCCTTCTTGTCTGCTTGAGAGGAGTCATACTTTAACAGTCTGGTTTTATATAAATACCAGCCTTCCTAGAGTCCTTGTGAAAAATCTCCGTTCAATATCCATTTAAAAGAGCTTTCTTTTTTTTAGTCTAACAAAACCAGTGCCTCAGTAGCTTCAGAAAGAATCAAATTTACTTGCAAACGTGTTAAAATCAAAATGTAAAGGGAAGGTAAGAAACTGCCACACAGGATGAGATGGCAGATCATGTAGGTCTCTGAAATTGTTAGTACCATGTCCTTCTGAAGAATGTTGAAGGATTCTATAGTATGAAAATCTGAAGTAAACTGAGATAACTTTTCAGGATACAAGACTTTCATATCTTAATTAGAGAGGTTAAAACTTTTTTTGAAAGATTTAATTGACCAAAACTGCCAAGAATAGGGAGTTTTTCAGGAAAGCAATCGCTGAGTTATTTTAGAGATTTCAACATATTTAACAGTATCTAATGTGAAGCTTCCTATTTACAGTGTTACAGTAAAAAATTTGGTTTTAATTACATTGCATTTCAAAACTGAATTCAGTCTCATTTTTACAAATGTTAATTAACATTTATATAAAATACTTTAAAAACTGAAAATAATAAATGCTAAAGAGGTTTTATTACGCCTTGTCAGAAGAGGCAGAAGAATGTTCCATTGACTTGTTTAGTGGCCAGATAACCAGAAAGGAATGTTTTTTCTCTTTGGTACTGGAAAGACTCAGTCAATTTTCAGTGTTAGAAGGGATAGTGTAAATAATTGCCATCAGCAATAAAGATGCTGTGCTCTGATAGCTCCCCATACATGGTGACTTTGGTCAGTGAAGTCACAGATGGAAATTGATGGCAGTGCTTCATCCTTAAAAACGAAGTCAGGGAACAAGAATTTGTGCTTTCATATAGCTGAAACAGGACCTATCACCCAAATGCAAATATAAACACTTGGACTAGGGAATAATTTAGTTGTGCCTGTCATTTTAATCCGTGAAAAAACAGGCAAAGTAAGAATAACAAAAAGGATATGCTGAGAATCCCTCATGCACATGGTGAAAAGTAGAGAGCTTGTTGTCAAGGTAGGCTACCACAAAAAAAAGTAGGACTTGTTAGTTCTTTTCTTGCAATGTATGATTACATCCAAGCAACATGTGCCATTCTTAATTTTTCTTCATAGAGAAAGCTCCCTGCCAAACACTAAGCACTGACTTACTCCCGTGCCTCAGGTCGGTTGTATGGTAGTATATGGATATTTTTGTTTGTTTTTGCCTTTAGATAGCAATGAAAATACAATAACCGCAAACATCTTGCATCAATTTAATTTCCAGATCTGCTACAGACTTTCTTCCTAATTCCAGAAAAGTCTTTTAATTTCATATGTTCATATCTTTAGCTGGTTGAGGTGGGATAATATATCTTATCCCAGCCTTTCTGTGCCATATCTCTTCAGAAGACTAGATTTTTCTACCTGTTTTGTTTGAATCTAACAAACCTAAGTGCTGTTTTGGTCCTTGTTTCAAGGTAGTACTCTGTATAGAAATAATAATTTGCATAGAACATTTTAAATCTAACTAGAAGCAGACATGTAAACAGCAAAAATATCCATTTTATTTTTATCTTATTCATGATGATACAAACAGATGAGCTGTGCTCGTGTTACAACACATTAGTCAAAATGAAAATATATGGAAATAAAAAGGAATTGTTCAGAAATAAAGTTTTAAGGATGTGATCAAATTATTTGTCCACTGACAGATTAATGGGCAATATTTGATCTCCACAGTTATTTTAAAAACTGTGTCAGAACAGTATATATTCATTTATATGAGACCATAATTTTCTGTAGTAATTAGAGGGCAGAAAGGAAACAGAGGTCCTGCTCAGCAGAGATTACAAGCTAAATTTAGATGTCACATAATAAGCCATATCAGGAAAATGCAGGTTTTGGAGTACATTGTGTCCCATCTCTTTTCCTGAAATGGATGTAATACACAAAGAACACATATTGGAACATGCAGTCATTCTCAGACAATCTAGTTAAGCACCCTGGAGTATGTTTGTCCTAAAGATTTTACTTTGGCTATCCTCAATATAAATTTATCATGATTTAAGTTTTTCTTGATTCAGGAATAAACCAATAATAAAATCAGTGTTTTACATAGCCCCCAAAGCTCCTTTGCAAGTCCAACCTGAGCAAACACTGGCTTAGTCTGTGTGAGAGAGGTCCTAAGACTTTGCTGAGTTGTTGCACCAGCTGATGATTTGATTTTGTTGTATATACAAATCATTGCTATGGTGACTTATGAAATACTGTAGGTAATTCAAAGAATTTTACTGCTGATTTCAGAACCAAATGTTGACTCTGAGGCTTTTCAGTCTCTCTTTGGTGGATAACAGTGTTTCAGCCTTTTTCATACCAAAAGGGAGGGAATGAGGAAAAACAAAGCATTTCTGGAGACTAGCTGCCTCTATTTCTTCTTTCTTATCCACAAGTCTACTGCCTGACAGGTGAGAGCATGACTCTCCAGGGGACAATCCCTCGCCAAGTAACAGCAAAGGAGGGTGCAGGAGAAGTACTCTGAAATGTGATGAGAAACTGGTGGCATTTGAGCTTGGTGAGACTTAGAGCTTGAAAGAGAATATTTAGGAAAAAGATCTATTTTGTTATATTTTAATTGGATGAGAACTAGTGTACAGTCGAGCAAACGCCTATGCTATGGAAATTTTTGCTGGAAGTGTCAGACTGTGTTTATGTCTGCTTCATCATCTCAAGTTTAGAAATGAGTGCCGGATTTCAGAGGAAGGGATGTAATAATTTTGCTGAATATTCATTACTTTCTCTCTGAATTTCTGTACTTTTGACACTTGGCTTTCTTCACTGCACTGCAGCATTATATTAGGATGGCAAAAGTAATGGTTTCATCTGTTTGTTGGATAATTTTCTTTGCTCCATTTTATGTGTTTTCCTGAAAATATAATAAAATACAGAGTCAAACATAATAAGCTACTTCAGTTTGAAAGGACATGCAGTGACCATCTAGTCCTTCTGCCTGACCAATTCAGAGCTGATCAAATGTTAAAGCACTTTTTTAAGGGTATTTTCCAAATACTTCTTAAATGCTGACAGTCCCTGGGCATTGACCACCTCTTCAGAAAGCCTCTCCCACTTTCTGTCCTCCCTCTCAGTAAAGAAGTGCTTTCTAATTTCAATTGAAACTTGTGCAGTGTGTTAGGTTCAAAATTTGCTGAGTTTAAGCCATAACAGAATAGTGACTTTAAAGTGTTTGCCTAAAGTAGATTAAGTTCAGTCCATATGTTTTAATCTGTGTTGGAGTAGCACAGAGAGCATGAACAAAGAAGCACTGACATCTGATTAAAAGAAAACAAAAACACCCCAGAACAAACACAACACCTCAAACAAAAGAAACCAAATAGTAAAAGGCAAGTTATCATGTCTTTCCTTTTCTCAGGATTGGTGTAATTGACAGATTTTATTTTTTTTCTTTATTAGCTAAAATATTGCACTAAGATGATAGATATGATACATTGGTGGTTGGTGGTATTATTATTATTATTAATGTATCTTTTTAGTTACTAAGGAACAAATACATGTGATGTCATGCCAGGTTCATGTGACCTTGAGAATTAGTCCTTTAAATTCAGAATAGGAATAAAAAGATTACCTGTTTTTTTCTGGCACACTCCTGTGCTTGCAGAGTTGTGCTCCTTTTAAGTTCAATTATCATCATTTTTATGACAGGACCCTCATTTTCTAATCAGTAATTAATTGAAAAAAGTGGGAGCACTTTAATTGTGTGGAGAATGCTCAAAATGTTTGAATGTTGTGGAATTTTGGGAAGAAATGTCTCTTTCTCCTGCTGTGCATGTTACCTCCTTAGCTGACAGTTGGATATTTACTCTGAAGTGTATAAGACCATTTTCAGTTTGAAATTTAACTACTTGTCTGCTTTATACTTCAACAAAGTTGTAATTAAGAATTTCAATTGTTAGGAAGCTAAGATTGACTTTCTCTGCATAAAGAAAGTATAGATTAACCCCCCAGTATCAGACTTGTGGAGTACTTAAAAAATCAGTGTGAGAGGGAAGACAAAATGGGGTGTAAGAACTGTGGAAATGTCAATCTGAGGAAGAAGCAGGAACCCCAGGGAATTAACTCATCTTTGGAAATAGTTCAACATTGGTGCAATTTATCTAAAAGACTGTGATTATCAGTCTAAAAAAAAAAGAAAGATTTTTGAATTTAGAGTCTTTTGGTATATGATACTTTTCTTCTCTCAGGAAGATTATTGCAAGAGGATTATTTTGCCCAAGTCACCAGTACAGTTCATAATCTGTCATGTAAATGTGACTTTCTTTTGAGTCTATAAACTTTTGTCCATTCTAGATTTATTCTAGTCAGCTTTCCCTGAAAATATATCGTGGGTGAAGATGCACATCTGGTATTTCACTGCTCTATTAAGTGCTGCATCCAGCTGTGGGGTCCTCAGTACTAGAGAAACACGGACCTGTTAAAGGAGGTGCAGAGGAAGCCCTGGGGGCTGGAGCACCCCCCCTAGGAAAACAGTCTGAGAGCTGGCATTGGTCATCCTGGACAAGAGAAGGCTACAGGGACACCTCACTGCCACCTTTCAGCTTTGGAGATGGACTTTTTGCAGGGACAGTAGTGATAGGACATCGAGAATGACTTTAAACTGAAAGAGGGCAGGTTTAGAGTGGATATAAGGAATAAATTCTTTACTGTGAGGGTGGTGAGGCACTGAAGCAGGTTGCCCAGAGAAATTACAAATGCCCTTTTCCTGGTAGTGTTCAAGGCCAGACTGGGTGGGGCTTTGAGCAACCTGGAAGGTTCCCTGCCCATGGCAGGGAGGTTAGAACTAGGTGATGTTTAAAGGTCTCTTCCAACTCAAACCATTCTATGAGACTGCGATTAAGAAACTGGTAATTTGTAAATAAAATAAATGTATACAGTTTTCAATCTCTTGTGAAAAAAGAAAAAATTACTAATTCAGTTCAGATGTACTGTTAACTCAGTACAAAATACCTGAAATTTATGCTTAAATTTGAATATAGAAATATTTTAAAAGAAGTACTAATATTTTTTTCCTTAGAGATCATGCCCATTTGGAGTTCTTGCTCATTTGGAATTTTTTTTTCACTTTCAAAGGAAATATAAAAATCTAAGATGGCATATTTTTGATTTGGCTCACTGGTTTGTTTTTTTTTTCCCGTTATGCATGCATGTTTTTTTTTTTTTTGGATACCGAGCTAAGCTCAGTGCTATTACCAGCATCCAATTTTCTGTCACTGTTTTGTAGTAGCAAAGCTCTGGAGTTGTCTCCCAGCTGACTTTGGTGAGAACTGTGTGCTGTGAAGGTGGAGCAGATTTGATAGTGTCAGAAGAGGCATAGGAAAAGATCCACGATAGTCTGTGCTTGTTTGGGTTTTGGATTTTTTTGGTGGAAGAAAATAGAAATATAAACAGTCTGCAAAACTCAGCTTCAGTAACTTGGACCCTGATAGCTGAATTACTAAGTCAATTTTAATTTTCTACTTATTTTGGTTCTCTTAACATCTCCCAAAGACTTACTCCTACATTTAGAGCTGGATCTATTAAATCAAAGCCAAAGAAAATCAGTGTACAGAGTAACAAATGCAGATCTATTTGGGAAGCAAGTCTCAGCCCAAACTCAGTAGGAGGTAGTAGGCTGATGACATTAAGAATATGCAGTGTAAATATGAATGCATAATAGCAACACAAAGTTATGTGGTACTAAGAATTCACAATTTCGTCACCTATATGCCTCATTAGGCAGGTAATGAATTTCACATATTTCAGGACTTAAACTACCCAACCTACCATTATGTTTTTGCATCAGTAAGTCTGTGAGAGCATTAGTATATGAAAGCTGATGTACTTTAATAATGTTAATAGCATTCTTGATTATGTTCAGAGAAAGTAGAATACAATATCACTAATTTAATGTCCCATTTTTAAATACAGGCACAGACAAGACATTTCTTCTGAAATAAAGATTTTCTGAAATATTTCGTAGGCAGGTTGTTTATTAAAAAAGCTATCATCCATGAGCAGAAATTAGATATATAACCATAAATTATTTTCCTTTTATTATCTTGAGTAACCAAAATCCTAGGAAAAAAAAACCCAGACAAACAGAAATTTGGGCAAAGGTAAATATTAAAATACCTAGTTGCCTCTAATTAAACCTTATAATAAAAAAGTACAGAAATCATTGCCTTTTTTCCTATTAAGTTCTTTGAAAACTTTTCTATAAATTTTAAGCAGAAGCAGTTGGATTTCCTACATATTCACTCATGTAGTTAATCAAATTAGTCTTAATCCTGTGGCTTCAGTTTGGGTACTTCCCATCACTCTAAATATAATTTCTAAACCTAATGTAAGTCCTCATAATTATATTAGGAATATTTAAGAAAGTAGCTAAATTCAATAATGCAGTACATATTTTCTACATGCAACAAGGGGAATAGAATAAATCAAACATTTGGAAAGATGATTAAATGATTCCAGCAAGGAAACCCTCTGTTTTTTTCAGTCAGTATAATGTTACAGTGAGGTTATATTTTTATATCATCCAAATGTGAGAGTTTCTGTAGAAAAAGGTAATTTAGTTAATTTTCAAGGGCATGTCCATATGCATCCTGCTTCTGGGGTCATGGAAGAATCATTGCTGACTCTGCATTCTGCCAGAGTAGTGGGATTTTAGTTTTGTCAATCCATTTCTCCATGAATGTCCTGTTCTTAAAGCTCTGGTGACAATAGAGAGGTATCAAAAAATTATTGCCTAATCTGTTCATACCCCTTGTCAATAGTTTGTGTATATGCAGATACATCTATTTGTTTCTGTAGGTTTCCAGCAAAACTTCACTTAGATTTGTTACCCATTTCACACTAAATCCTAAAGAATTCTATATCTCTTTAGTGTTTATTTCTCAAATCAGAATTTTACAGATTGTATGACATTTTAAAATGCAAAGTAAATGGTCTCCCACACTGTGCATACCATGATCTGTTCCTTTTCTCATTTAGCAAAAAAAGTCATGAAAACTTCATTTGAGAGGTGATAAGTAATAAATACATGAATACTTCTATAAAAAGTTGAGAAACTGGTGAATGCTTTCTGAGGGACCTGTTTTCCAAATAATAAACTCTTGCATGCCCTTCTCAGTGCCCAGTCATGGAAGTTAACTTTTTGCTTGGTGTAAGAAACTTATTTCTCTAGGTGTGCTACCAGTTTAATCTGGTCTCTAACTCCCACTCTCTATAGCAAGGTATAAAGCATGCTTAACAGTGTTGAAGAATTTCACTTGGTGCTTAGCAGAAACCACTTGACAGTTTTCAGTTCAGTCTCTTTGATCTGACACTTCCAAAGGAACAGAGCGACCTTCATTAATTTGAACATATGGAAGTGGTTTTTAGATAAAAGAAAATAAGCTCTGCCCTAGTGAAACAAAACAAAATTAAATCACACTTGCAATAGTTGGAAATAATTACCCCCCAAAAGTATCAAACTACAAAATGAGATTATGACTCTGTGTGTTTAAAAAAAAACCCCAAACACATCTACATCTGTTGAAATCTCTTATTGCCTGTCCTTCTTAGTCTCTGAGAGAGCAGGGAAAGTAACATTCTTCCCTGTCGACTTTCATGCCTTAGTGTGTCTTTCAAGTGCATTTTCATTGCTCTTCATGACCCCCAAAAGACAACTAAAGGCTCCAAGTACTTCTCTTCCTGGTTTCCCTTGTAATACCTTTTATTTTTTCATAGAAACTATAATATTACACAAGTACAGATTACAGTTCCTTCCTTCTTCCCATTATTCTTTCTTTCCCATATTATTCATTCTTTCCCATATTATTCATTCTTTCCCATATTATTCATTCACTTGTCTATAAGCAGCTTGGTTCATGTATATGCCTTCTGTTTTGCTTAATTTTCTGTAAGAATAATCTTTCAAAACCATATGTCATTATGTGTTATGATACTTTAGGATAAGGAATATTTCTATAAATACCTTAATATATTAATTGTGCATAAAAGCCACATCTGACATCTTACTGGCATAAATGGCAGACTTCACATTAGGGTAGATATTCTACATTGCCACCCCACTATTAATGTGGGTTTTATTGGCTAAATCTTTCATCTTGACTTTATTGACCATTGATGCATAAATTGTATTAGATGACACATTATTAGTGTTTTTCTGTATCTACATTACGGTTTATTTACATTGCCACGAGTTTCTCAGGTCACTGTTTAAGGAGTCTGACTTTTATAAGCCATTGGAAAAAGTTAAGAGAAATGCTTCTCTACAAGGAAAGATGAAGGATAGCTGAAGCATAAATCATTACCTGAGTAAGCTGGCTCCAGCTGTTCTCTGCTGTGTGCTCTGTCCTGTCTAGATCCATAATGATACAGGCAGAAACTTAGGGGATAACTGTTCCTGCAACTCCTTAAGTACTTCAGCAATTAAAAAAGAAATGGTTTAAACTTATCCTCACTTGACTCTGCATCTACAATCCAAACCTTCTCCCTAGGCCAGTCTCTCACAGATGCACAGATTGTTCATAAGAACATAGACAGCATCCTTTTGTCAAGGGATGTTGTATGATAGGCTTTATCAAAGTGATTCCACTTTGAAAAATAAGATTCAAATCAGACACCTCCTGTTCTGGAATGCAGCAGAAGAGAAAGTAGAGCACTTGCAAAAAGAAGTAATTGACAAGGGGAGAACTTTAAATAAATCCTTTCCTAGGAAAAAAGAAAATTAGTTTAGCTTATTTCCTTAGAACAAAACAATAATACAAAGAAAGGTAACCATAAGATAAGACAAAGTTTAAGTAATATTTTAACTGTGATTCCTCTAATGTTGTTTACAGAGAATTGAGCCAAAACTGAAAACCATCAGAAGGTTTTACATGTAATGTATGGTTGCTGTTCTTTCAGAATGGTCTTGTAACCTTACAAAAATATTTTTTTTTCCTCATGATTTGTTTATCCCTATTATGTGGGAAATTATACTGATTAGTGAAAGAAAGGGAAAACTGTAAAAAAGGTGGAGTAGCCTAGAATATTTCTGTTTAGATCCATATGTTCTAGTTTCTCCATCATGCCTCTTAAAGCCTGCTTTCTTAAAACTCTGAGGACTGGAAAAAACTGGGGTGTTGCACAGCTGCAAAAGTTTAACTAAACGGAATTTAATATGGATAAATGTATAGATTAGTAAAAAGCAAGTGAAGGAAAATGAAATACATAGCAATTAACTATCCAGAACAATCAAAAGAAAGTGTACTATTGGGCTGCAATTCAAACAAAAATTAATCCAACCTGAAAATCAGTGCATCAGCAGATTTGGTAACATGGATTAATACTGTCTATGCTGCTGTTCTCTGGTTACATTCTGCAGCAGATCAGATTGTATTAGTCCCTTTAGTCTTCAAATCTATGAAAACACAGTGAAAAAAAACTGCTTTTATGGGAAAATATCAATAAATTGACAATAATGCTTTTGAGAAGAAGTCTCCTACAGTGCAAAATTAGTGTAGTTTGTGTAATTTTTTGGACAAGGAAAGTAGAGGGTTTCTACCTCACAAATTCTGTTGCTGTTCACTTTTTTGGAGGGTGTACTAGATTCAATGGACTTTAACAAACCAGCATGGAATGAATTCTTTTTTCATCTTTGCATAGGCTAAATATGTAAAGTGTATGTTCTATTAACATGAACATTATTTCTCCTGTGACTGATAGCTTCTTCTCAGACTCCTTTTCTGTTGCGGTTATATTATAAACAGGAGAGAATAAATTCTCTCACTGAAGTTATGTTTGTCAATAAGATAAACTGATAAAATGGCATGAACATCTACCAGAGAAAAATAAATTAATTTTTGTTTGTTTCCCTATAATGAGTAATACATTAAAAAACCTATAAAAATTTTTGTTAATAAACAAAGCTGAATCTTAAGGATGCAGTCTCCTTCACTCTCCTTCACTAAGCATGTTCTTTCCTCAATATATGAAATTAATGATAACCAGATTGAAGAATACCTGTCTTGTGTCTGATATTTTAGATGCTGCTTTCTGCTTTGTTGTTGCTTACAGTAACTTCAGTTCAGCAGAATTTCTTTTGTCCATTTTAGTATATAATCACTATTGATCAGCAAGGAAGTAGTAGAGATGGAAAAAAAAGAAATTGAATAGCAACCTTGAAATTACATACTGGCAGAATCTCACCACGTCCTAAGTTACTCATTTGAGAGAGTTCAGTGTTGAACTGGGAGTGGTTGGAGCCATGCTGGGACACTTTCCAGTAAGCAAGCACAAAACCTGTGTAGGTGAGGTATAATGAGGACTTCTGCTGGAACTCTGTGATTGGGAAATCGATGGGGATTGGGTTTCACTCCAGGAAACAACCTGTTGTATCTGCTTTGTCTTTCTGGCACTCAGTTTAGCTTTGTCAAATATTTTTGTGGTTTTATATTCACGTAAAGATAATTTATGGCCACATGCATTAATAAAGTATTTCTTTTCATTAAGGCTGTAAAGAAAATTCTGTCCTGATCTTTCCAAATTGCCTCTTTGCAGTTAGCAAAAATCTTCTTGAGATAATTTGTAATACTTATTCTCACAATAAAGATATTGTGCTGTTGTCAAATTTAGAGTAAGGAAGGAAAGGAAGAAAATTGGATACAACAAAGACATGCCACACTAAAAAATAAGACACTGGGCTTTGAAATGTAGGTGGCATGGGACTTAGCTGTAATGAACAACATAAACTGAGATGCTTCAGAGACTACTGAACTATGGGGAACAAAAAGACTTTTTTCATTGTTACTTATTATTTTAAATTCCTGCGCTTCAGTGATATTAAAAGTGTACATGGAGCCCTGTTTGTTGTGTCTGTCTGGATGTTTCCAGTATGTAGTTGTCACAGTATGTAGTGCAATGTAAAACATAAAGATTAGAGTCTCACTTCAGAAATATGCTATTATAAAGGAGAAGGTCAGTTACATTACTTTATACTGGCAAAATTTACTTGTTTTAGTCAATTAGATGTTCTTACTTAACTTTCAGGATATTTTGTCATCCTTGCAATAGCTTTTCATCTGCTTTTGGTTTTCTATTATTATTATTTATTTACTGAATATTACTTATTGAGGGCCTTATATTCAAGGTAGGAAATTGTGATAACATTTTTTTCTTTACTTCTCCAAAATTGGGGAAATCCTTTTTCTGGAATAATTGCTTCATATGCCATTGATCCCTTCCATTTTTTGGGGTTTAGAACTGTGCTTATTTCTAAGGCTGTCTTCCTCATTCCAGGTAAGGGTGATAAAACTTTGAAAGAAATTGATTTTCCCTGTGCTGAATCCATTAACCACAGCCAGCAGTCAAGCCCCACAAAGCCACTCACTCACTCTCCCACCAGCAGGATCAGGGAGAAAATCAGAAGGGTCAAAGCTGGAAAACTTTGAGATAAAGATAGTTTAGGGAAAACAAAAGCCATACACACAAGCAAAGGAAAGCAAGGAATTCATTTACTACTTCCCATTGTTGGGCAGATGTTCAGCCATCCCAGAAGAGGAGGGCCCATTACACGTAACAGTGACTTGGGAATACAAATTCCAACACTCTAAACATTCTCCCCTTGCTCCTTCTTCCCCCCACTTTATACACTGATCCAGGATGTCACAGGGTCTGGAACATCCCTTTAGTCAGTGTGGGTCACCTCTCCTGGCTGTGTCTCCTCCCAGCCTCCCATGCAGCCCCAGTCTCCTCACCAAAGTGGCAATAGGAACAGCAGGAATGACCTTGGCTCTGTGTAAGCCCTGCTCAGAAATAACAAAAACATCTAATATTATCAACCCCTCTATGATGTTCACAATTTAAAAATTGTCTACTACTGTCCAACATGATTTAATAACAATTCTCGGACCCTTCTCATCTGCAGCCAGTAACTCATTAGCTGCAGGTGAAGGGGTTCATGGGTTCCTGGGGTCAGTTCTAACACAATATACACTCAATTTACAATTTCTGAATATTTTGTTTGGTCACTTAAATCTGAGTGACATTCACCTTTCCTTCTATGGGAAACATCCTGCTAAAGAGTGAACATGAAATAATACATCCTTAAGAGACACTGATTTAGACTGTGGTTTTCAGTTTGGAAGTGAACCTCATATTTTAAGCTTTAGAGCCTTGGACTTTTTGTTATTCAAAAATCAAACAAATGGGAACATAATGTAAAGACTGTAAATGTATACTAATGAAGGGATTTTTATGTTACATTAAATTAAGTGATATTGTCATCATTTTAAAGGCTTTTCTAATGAATTATTTATACATATTTTATCTTAAATCATACTTCACTCTTTGGTATATTCTACCTTAGAAAAGCCAGGTTAATTATGTAGATATCATGGTGTGTTTTACCACAAGTGAAGTACTTTGTTACTTGGGTTTGGTCACCCACTGATGCAAGAAAACCACATTTATTTTTCTGGGGTGTTGTTTTGTTTATATTACCTGCTACCTTTCTGAACTCTTCAATTCCAGTCTGTAATAAAGCAAAAGTAAATATATATAAATATAAATATAAAATAAGATATATATATAATTAATATATGATAATAATTAATATATATATAAAAATTTTATTGAGAGAGCTAAGCCAAGTGTTTTCACAAGGAAATGGAAAATGTTTTTCATAGATTTGGAGCTTGTGCATTCATAGTCACTTGTGTAAACGGGCTCCTGAAATATCCTGAATGCAGTTTTCCTTATGCAGCGTCATTGTCCTCTTGGGTGGGAGAATTGGTCATTATGGAATCCCAGGACTGTGGTATCTCCTGAAAAATTCTGTCATGCTGCAAAAAGCACAGTCCCTAGAGGAGGACTGCTAAGTATCTTACTTACATACAAATCTCATGAGACATTATGGAATCAATACATCTATAAATATTTTTGGGTGACTTCTTATTAAAAGCAGCTCTTATGAAAAATTAATATAACTGTAGATCCAGCTTTCTTTCGAAGCAGTTCTGCAAAAGGGTTTTCACTCATTTCTTAATCCACTCACCCCACTAAAAAAAAAACACCAAGAAACCACCCCCAAGCAACCCACACCAACAAGGGAACTTAAAATAAACCAACAATAGGTGGGATTTTTGTAGTTTGTGTTTTCTTTTTCATGGACATCTGACACAAACAAGCTGTTGTACTTCTGTCTGCAATGTATCAAAATCTCCATTTTGTCAGGAATGAAAAGATATTAATGTCTCAAAGGGGTAGGAACTCAAGTAGTGATTTCCAAGAAATAGGTAGCAGCTGTTGCCATCAGCACTGTGGAAGGTGTTTAGGCAGTTTTTGTCCCTAAGTCTCTAGCACAACCCTTGAGCCACAATCTGTGGCCATAGCAGGAAGATTTTGCTCAAGCTGCTCACTTCTGTTGTTCACCCTTCCTGAAGTCTACAGACTCTTTGTGGTTTCAGGTTTGCTCTAAAGCTTACATCAGAAATCCTTGCCCAGAGAGGGCACAGAAAGGAATTGTTTTGTGACATGAGTATACAACTTCCTAAGATGAGAGGTTAGATTGCTTCAGATTAAATTTAAGTATTTGGGCTTTAGGCTATCCTTGCTGTGCTCTGCCTGTGTTTTGTTTTCCAGTTCTGTTTCTTCAGTTCCTTTTTCTTTTCCTTTGACTTAAACATGCTGCTATGTGTGCTTACTCAATTTTTCTCCCTAGGCTTCAGCAGGGAGCACTGAAATTTTTCTTGTCTCTCTCTAAACCTCAGCTGAGTCCATGGAAAGATCTTTATCCTTTCTTCTGGAAGAAGGACAAGCACTGATAGTTAGAAGCCTCTTTTCCCTACTGAAGCATTTCTCATCCAGGTCTTTAGCCTGCACCATTCTGGAATCAACCTTGCAGTGAGACTTGCAGTGTTGGAACTACCAGTCAATGAATACTTCAATTTCTTTCTGATTACTCTAGGAATGTCAGCTCCTTTCCCTAGATGGCCTGTGAGTTTGCAATGTAGTGAGGAAGTCTTCAAGAAAATGTTGGGAATGCATTTTTGTACTGACTAACCTCAGGGAATTAAATACATATATATGAAATACCTATTCCTTCATGCACTGCACAGATTTTACTGTTTGTGGAGTTTGGGGTTTTTGTTTATATTGTGTCAAACTTCAGCTGCTTGGACGACTCTGTCTATTGGTGTTTTTATGCTACTGTGGATGAGCCTGGTGCTGGATCCTAGCCAACACTTATTATCAGTCATTTTAGTGAGTCTTAAGTTTCCACAAATCACATTTCTTTCAAATAGTGGATAAAGCTAATGTTATTTTATATTTAGCATGAGTATATGAGAAAGTTGTTTAGCCTTTGCAGTTTGCTAACATTTACCTTAATGAAATAAGAAAGTACAGCAATTAATTATATCTTGCAATAAAGCTTTAATGAATATTACTGTAGTCCCTAAAGGACTTGTTCTTCAGAAAATCCTAAACCTTGTGTTAGTTTGTTAAGAATGAAGGATTACTGCAGACTTTTTCTCAAATATGATCCTGTTTCATAAGGGCTTTTGAGGCATGAACCTGTCATTTCTTGCTGCATATGCATTGAGACACATGCTGTGTGTCATAAAGCCATACTGTGTGACCCAGAACAGTTTTATCTGTTCTTTTTTGTTGAACTAAACTTCGATGCAATTGCAGTTTAAAAGTACAGCAGCTTTCTGATATGGTCAGTTCTATAAAGACTTTAATACCTCTTTTTTACTCCCTTTAAAAATAGAATTAAAAAATAAAAAAGAGTAAAAGCTTTTAAGTAATTCAGCTTTTATTTTTCCTTTGTGTTTCCCCAGTTGAAAAGATACAGAGCCAGTGGGATGAAGTGCATGGATACCTCCAAAGCCGTAGACAACAGCTTCAAGAGATGTTGAAGGATTCATCACAGTGGCTGGAAGCTAAGCGAGAAGCTGAGCAGGTTCTTGAAAAAGCAAAAGCTAAGCTTGAGTCCTGGAAAGAAATCTCCTACACTGTGGAAGCTTTGAAACAGCAGAACACAGAACTTAAGGTCACTACTGATTATTAAAATATTTCCATTTGAGTTAATGAGATCGTTAAAGAAAATGTCCTCTGTTGTCCTCTAACTGTGGACAATATACACTGCAAAAAATCTTCCATAGCAAATTAGAACAAAATTAACTTGCAACATCTAAAATATGTGTCACATATTCCTTGAATATGAAACTGGTCTTTACTTACCAGATATAACAAATGTCTAGCTGATCTTACCAGAGGACCACCTCCCTTTTTAGCACAAGTATTTCACATCTCTTTTGTTCAACACCAGCCTCAGCAGCACTGGTGCTGCAGACTGGGAAATCACAGTATTGGTATGGCTGTCTGCACTGCTAATGAAGCTGTATAGGTTTTGTGGAACTAGTTGAGAAAACAGGGGAGAAATCCCAGCTGTAGCAAACTATATGGATATATTTTGGAAATCAAGCATTTTAGATTTGCCACAAGATAATCTCACCAGATTCAACCTCAACAGGGTTAATAACTGAAAAAAATAAACCTGAAATGGCTCCTCCTGTGATTTTAGCACATGTTGCCACATTATGGGTGCTAAAATGTGTTAACTTACATAGCTGAGCTCAGGTAGAAAATATTCTCTGTTGCATCAGCTTTTAAGTTTCTTATTATGGAAGCAGTCATACTTTGGTGACATTCTTCATGAATAAACTTTGAGAACAGCTGTTTAAGAATAATAGTATCTCATTGTCTAACTGAGGAAAACCAAGATTGAAACCAATCAATCAGCCTTTTAAGGTGAATCCTGCCTCTGTGGGAAAAGAGTTACACAAGTATTTTGTGATATATTCTCCTCTTCTGCCCACCAGACTTTGGATGTTTTTTTAACTCCTACCACTCAATTTTTTGTTGAAGTCTGTGGCCTTAGAGCAGTCTTATTTACATATCTGAATGGTAATGAACGGCTGTGAAGAGTTAATGGGGTCCTCACCAATGTTTTACTGCCAGAGAAAGTATATGTATGTACAATTTTATGATTAGTTCAGTTATCTCCATTATCAGTTATTGCATTTAGAAGTAGATACAAAATCTCTTGTTGTTTTTGCTTGCTTTTTTTTTTTTTTTCCTTTTACTTGCCTGTAAGTAACATAAAAATATTTGTCAGCCCATTGTTTTAGGGCTAAGCTGAGGTTAAGTTTTCTCATTTAAGATTGTACCAAAAGGGTCATTCCTTGGGAAGGGTAGATTATGGTAAACAAGGGCAATCACTCACTAATGTATTGGAAAGAGTTATGGATCGTGTATAGTACTGTCATTCAGCACAGAGGACTCCCATTTGTCACTGTCTTCCTGCTGAGATACAGTCCTGGCTTCTGCCCAGTATTTGTTTAAAAAAAGGAAAAGCTTCAACAGAGTCAGTCTCTCAGCTCTGCAAAGACTCAATTAACAAAAAAACAGTTCTGTGCAAGCGCTGTCTTATGTCATAGTGTTGGAGTGTCTTATGTCTCGAACACAAATTTCTTAACTAGGAAAATAATTGAAAATACTGCTTTAAAATGGATTTTTGTCCACTTTTTTTACAAGAATACATAAAGTTGAGATGAGGTCCATCTAAGGGTATAGGCTTCTTGAAAAAAAATTATGGGTTTTTTTGTATCGACATCATCCATTGAGAGAAATAAGAGCATGTCATCTTCTCCTCCATCCCCAGACTTCTAGAGAAAGGATACTAGTGCTCTTATTCACAGAATGCTTCTCTACCTATAAAGAGAATTTGGGAATGGAGACCTTCAGATTCTTTTGCCTCACTTTAAAAACACCCGGGCTATCTGTATCCTCAGCAATTCCTACCAGTCTGGATCCAACGGGATGTGTTGTGTCAAGTTGCAGCTGTTTACCTATAATTATAATTTCAGTGTCATAGCTAGTCCATCTTAATTTGTGCCCTCATGATGATTTAAATATCAACAAGCTTTACTCTTCCAGGGTTGTTTACCTTCATTTATTTGGTTTTGCCTAGCCTTTCTTCCTCAAGTCTAGAAGAAATTCACCTCTGTCTTAGAGAATCGGGAGTAGGAGGGGTGGGGGAATTTATTTTTCTTTCTTTCCTTCTCCTTTTTGTGTTTCTTTTATGCCAGCCTTCCTAGAGGAATTATCTTTGTCTGCCAGAAATTTCTATTTTGTCAAATCCCTCATCAAAGTTTCTCAGATGTGACAGCATCAGCTGTTATGTTCATGCTTGAGATAAGGGGTCATGAAGTCTAAGGAAAATGAAAAATTTTTTTTGAGTTAGCAGCTTTATGTTTCTGCTGTACAGTATTATCTAAACTGAAGGACCTAGAAATACATCAAGTTCTCAAAATAAATGCTTTCCAGGCTTCTGTGCCAAACACATATATTTTGCTGTCCCCCGAAGACGTAGAGTAAGTAGGCTGTCTTTTGGCTTTCTATTACACTGATGAACAGGAAGCTGTCATTTCTATTCATTTTTTTCTGAGGGAAAGAGAGAGGTCAGTGCGAGACTTAAATAAATTCTTCAAGCTTATTAATTTTGTCAGCTTTGTATCTCAACAGAGCTTGATGTGAGAAAGTAGTCACCAAGTGTTCTTCTGATTTTCTTGTTAAACATTGGAGGTCTGCCTAAAGACAGATGAATCAATGTGTAAGTTCCCTTCTGCTCTAGGGGAAGTTTTAATCAGTCTGTGTGTTAATGCATTTCTGTCAGGGCATCCTTATACATGAGTACATTGTAAACTCAATAATACCAGTCTTTCGATTATAATTTTTTTACAATGCCAGCATAAAACAAAAATCTATAACTGGCTTGTATTTGACCAGTAATATTTTTAATAGAATTTGACAATTTTTTTTTCTGACATTTAAAAGAGAAAAGTAATCAGGTACTATCACTAATACTTGAAAATATTATTCATTTGAATCAGAAATTAATTCAGAGTTAATTTGCAGAGAAACGACGCAGTTTTTTTCATTCTATTTTTTTTAGTTTGGTATTTGAGAACTAAACTGGTGTTATGTGTGGGGAACCAGAATATGGTGATCTGGCCAGTGACAGTCTTTACCCATTAAGTCCCGTTTTTTATGGTTCATTAAGTGATGACTGCAGATGGTTAACTCAGCAGGCTGAAGGTTATAGGTGTATTAATAGTACACAATCACACCTCAACTCCTTCCGTCACCACGCCATCAGAACATAAGCTGGTGTAAAACTAACCTTTTCTCAATAGGATATTGAGCTTCTGTTTAAAAGAGGAGAAAAAAAAATTAAAAAACCACCAAAACCCCAAACCAGACAAAACTGTTAGGATTGCCCATTCACTCTTTGGCTCCTCATGTTGGTAGGAGCTGTTGAGACATTTTCTCTCCCTCTGTACAACTTCAATTGGGATGGCCACAGTGAAGAGGAGGAAGGATGAAAACAACATTTCATTCCTTTCCTTTTTTGACCATTTATTTCCTCATTTACACGTGAAATTAAAGAGCAGCCTGATTACATCCCCTGATCTGTTGGAACTCAAAAGGCCAGGCAGCCTTCCACTGGTGTGAACAGGGTGTGAATTTTATGTCCTGATTTTGTGGATAAAGCTGAGACTGCCTTGCTTGCCTTTGTCGGTTTCTTGCAGGGTAGAAATTACTGGGGACACTTTTGCTGTTCCCTGTGTATTGAGATGAAGAACAAAATCAGCATTTTGTGGGTTTTTATTGTTCCAGGGCTGACAGTGTACTGCTTTGATTTTAGTGAAACAATTAACAATTTAGTTCATGTTATTGACTATGGTGCAAACACTGAATTAGAATTCAGTGATTAAAAAAATAAATTATTTAAGTGTATAAATAGAACAGGCTATAGATATACAGAAAAAGGACAGAAAGACAACCTGATTACCCAGATTTGTAGTATATACCCAGAAATGGATTATGTTGTACATACATATTGCTATATTTGAACTATTGTGCATCATTGATTTTGTTCCACTGGGCAGTCCTGGGATAGAATAAAATGCAGCTCTGGTTTCATTACTTTAAATTGAGGGTTCTTAATTGCACAGACTTTATTCCTAATAACATCAATTAGTGTCTCCCAATTAAGAGTTTAAAATAAATTTATACCTAAGTAACATGATAAATGCACAGCCTTAGTTCTTTAAGCCTTTTAATAAACTCAGCGAATTCCAGTGATAACACAGACAAAACAAAGAGAACACTTTAAAAAAAAAAGTCAAAAAGAAATTAAGGTAATGAAGCATTTTCCTTTAAAGAAAAAAAAAAAGTGATCTTTAGTAGCTAAAAGATAAATAAGGCCTAAATACATAAAAGGGAAAAGAGGGGGAAAAAAGGATGCTGTTGATGTAATTCTGAAGTATACATTGCAGTCCTGTAAGAAGACAGTTAATGGGCCTCTGGTGGGACAGACAGGCAAAACTTGTACCACAACACTTTGTTCTCAGTGTCTGGACACAGAGAGAAGTTGAAGCATGCACTCCTCAAAGCTGTTGAAAAATTACATAAAGTTTCCAGTAAAATAGAAAATACAGATTGTTTTCATCAGCAAATCTCTCTATACTCATAATTTCTTTCCTGAGTGATGACCTAGACTTGTAGTGTCAGGAAGTTAATGGATTAATGTGTAAGTTAGTGGTGAGAACAACACTTTTGGAAATAACCTTGTAATGAATCTTCCCCTTTTTTTTCAGTATAAAACAGCATTTCAAATCTTTTATGAGGTCATTTTTATTTACATGAGTCTGGGCAAAAAGATCTTATTTTCAAATTAAAGTTTACAGACCATTAATTTACAAGGCAGGCAAAATGTTATTGTAACTTTTCTATATAAAGCAGTGAACAGTTAGTGTGTTGTGATTCTTTGGCTGAGAAAAAAAATTACCTGCATGCCTGTGTAATTTTAAACAAAAAGAAAGGTAGAGTAAAACAAAGATGGGTAGACCTTAATGTAGAATAGATACTTGCTATGTAAGGCCTACAAAAATGAAATTATACTTACTCTAAAATTTTTAAAAATTTTGTATTTTGTGTATACATTATTATATTTATGTAAATATTAAAATTTGTATATTTATTGTATATCATTCTGGCAGGAAAGGAGCTCAGTTGGCAGACTATTTCCAAAACAACCGTATACCTCTTACCATTCTCAAAGAAATAGCAGTTGTTTTCCACAAAATTATCACGTCTCCCATCTATATCTCCTCACGTAGCAAAGGGAAATCACTTTAAAAAAAATTGTCTAGACAGTTTCATCTTAGGTGACCTTAACTGTAGCATGTTCAGATGGTTATCAGGATTAGGGGTTCATAGGCTCCTCTTAATGTTTGATCAGTAGAAATAGGATCCCTTGTACAAAACAGATAAACATGGTGCTGTCTTAGTACACAGTGACTGAGTGATCTGCCCTCTCATGAAGGAATAGCACAGGAAATGGGGCAAGTACCTCTTTTCAGTTTTAAATTATGGAGAGAACCTAGAGATGTTGATGTAACATCTTTTAACAGGTAAGAGTTTGGGGAAAAATCAAACCCCTCCCCCACCAAAAGTCCGCTTGGATTATTTCCAAAGATTTTAGTCCCTGTCTTAATCAAAATCACTTTACAGACTTTCTGACATTAAAACATAAATGCATAAGTTATTTAAAACTTATTTATTTTTTCTTAGTATTTAGACTCTTTCACTGGGGATTACATGTAAGTTCAGCTCTGTGTGGAGAATTCCTTATCTGAGTCAAAACAAGATTTCAAAAGGAATACTGCTTTGGGGGAATGAAGGAAAAAAAGCTATTTTTTTCTTTGCAGGCATTTCCCAATTTATGTATTAAAGCATGACAATAAAGACAGTCAGGTCTTACTGTTTGTTTTTTGTGCAATAGCTTCAAATGTTTACATGCAACTTACTATTTCTCTTTGCAAATACGAACTGTTTTTCAACTTGTATTGTCCATTTTATTGGCTAGTTGAAGTCCCTCTAGTACAAAAGTACAAGCAGGCAATCAATTATCTTTTCTCTTTCATTCTGTGGTTACACATTATGGATTAAATACGCAGCTTCAGTGCATTTATATGGAAATTTGCTCTGAGAAAGACTAACAGGAAAGGTGCATGAGAGCTGGCTGCCGGCTGAGTGAGTGCTCTGGATTTCCTGGCTTGCTTCTGCAGGGAGGCAGCTGGCCTAGGTGGAGAGGAGAGAAGAAAGAAAGGAGAGGAGAAAGTAGGGAGGAAAGGGGCAAACAAAGAATGACCAAGATTTAAAAAGCTTTTTAGTATTAAACATAAATTAACATTATAAAGGTATGGATAGGTTTACCAGTAGTATTTTGCTATATTGCAGATTTCGTGCTGTTCCAGTAGATGGCACTAATTACATAAACAATTTGTTAAAATGAACTAAATTAAAAAAAAAAAAGCAAACTGAAAGCACAAGTCCAAATCAGTATTATTTCACACTGTAAAAAAGAATATTAGTCAGAATATATAGTTTCACTCTATTTTCTATCTCAGTATAATTCATGTCACAAATAATCGTAGTTTCTATTATGCATAATAAGTCATTCATCTATTTGTGTCTCAGAAAAGAATAATCAACATTCTAATCAGTGTTTATCAATTTGAGCTGTCATGTCTTTTCCAGCATTTAGAAGTTGGTTGCTTGGTCCTCTCAGAGTGTAGCAGTAGTCTTGTGGTCTTATCGCTAAAAGAATTTAAAACATTTAGAAAGACTGATTTTCATTTCCAGTAAATGTAAGGAAGGATTTTTTTTCTTGTTTTTTTCTTTTTTTTTTTTTTTAATAGAGGTGGTGTAAGTTATTCAGCTCCTTCTCTAATAATCATACAATGTATGTGATCATTTTATGTTGTTCTGAGGATTGTTCTTTCTTTCTCTTTTTACTTCAGCAATTTTCAAAAGAAATACGACAATGGCAAATAAATGTAGATGTGGCAAATGACATGGCACTTAAGCTGCTCCGTGATTATTCAGCAGATGACACCAGAAATGTACAACTGATGACAGATAGCATTAATGCATCATGGGCTGCCATTAATAAAAGGTAGGACATAAACTCTGCTATTACATTTGTTGTTAAACTCCATTAACATTCATTGTCCAGCTTTGGTTGGAGATTATAGAAGATCTAACTTTTGCAAATGATGTGCCTGTAGTGAGAAACAATCTTGACTCTTCTGTAGAAATTGTGGAAATATGTCTTTGGAATAACATTTAATTCTCTCAAATAAAATTTAGCTTCCTGCCAATTTTCCTCTACTCTAAACAGTTGCCAACTAACTTAAGCTTGTAGGTTATATTTCAAGTACTTAAAATTGTTTCATATATCTGTACTATCTCCACATCACAATCACAACAGTGATTCTGACTCATAAACCAAATCTGAAAATGACAGGCATATCCTATTGAAGCAGGTTCAAAGTAGAAATGTTATCCTATATATTTGAAGCAAATCTCTAGTCAACCAAGTTTTTATTAATCCTTGACTACATTCTTGATTACAGTTCACAGGCCTTCAGTGTTTGGTTTAGATACCAATTCCTTATTAAAAGCTTTTTTTTTTTTTTGCAGCTTGCCAACAATTTGTGAATCATCCAATATGCAATCTATAAGATTAGAACATATTGCAGTAAAAATTACTTTCTTTGTAGTAGTAAAAGAGTTTCAAATCATTGCACATGAGATTAGATGTGTAAAAATTATATGAAAGTTGTTTTCATCAGTATCTTGGATTAAGCTTTATAACACAAACTAGAAATGAATTAGATCTTAACATGTTTTCAATTACAGGCTATGAACGAGGCCAGAAAAGTCAGTTTAGCCAAATATGCAGTAAATTCAGTAGATAAATTCTTGCATAATGGCAGTTACTTAAATCATTGGTGACTACAGAAGTTTAATTCCACTTTATGTTTAATTTGATGTTCATATGAATGAGTCACTTTAGCAGCATTTTTTCTGAAGCAAATTTACAACTGACTTAAAACCCTGTTCAAATGCGAGAAGGGATACTATTGATGTCCACTAAAAGAAAAGCACACAGTAATTTGAAAGCTTTTTATTTTTAACTAAACCGAGTTTTTAGTGTAAACATTCCACTAGTACCTGCTTGCAATTCTCCTGTCATAGTAGTAGCCATTTTAGCTTTATTAGAAGTAGCCAGAAAAAATGTTTTGCTTGCTGTGGCCTGAGAAGTTTGAGGGGATTGTCTCTTGCTGGATGAGAAAGGCTGGGAGTCTAATGCTCCAAAACCTTCTCCATGAGTAGATAAAATCAGCAGCTCAGATGGATTAGATGTGAGAACCAAAGGAATGTACTGCTTGGTGAGAAGTCCAGGATATGTGTGTAGCTGCTGTGGATGCTCTGCATTAATTGTAGCTAAGGGTGCATCTTTAAATCTGTTAATGCCTCAGGCACAAGCCCAGCTGTGTCTAATGTTGCCCAAAGGTGAGAATTGCCATTCTTGTATGGACTCTGCCAAGCATTAGTCTAACAGAGAGAACAAATTCTTCAAGACACATTCCTTGCAAATTTCTATAAAATGCACAGACATGTTAGATGAATTACTGTAGTAAATATTTTATGTCTAAGAAGAAAGCTGCTTAGGTGACTGAGTTGGCATTTCCCTTTAAGAAGTACAAAAAGATAAGAATAAGTATGAACTGTGAAGCTAATATTGTATGATGTTGTTATGTTTCTAATATTTTTTTAATTTTGTGTTCTTTATATACAGCTTTTGTAAGTTCATGATTTGGGAACTTGAAAAAGAAGCACACTGCAAACAGTAGTTGATAAGCTTCTTTAAGAGCTGGATCACGTTTTTGTTGGTCTTGTGTGAGACATTGATAAATATGGACATACTAAGGCATCAAGTCAGCATAAGACTTTTACTTGGAAGATTTTCTGCATGTGTAGATTTTTTAGGTTTCTTTGAAGCACTAGTCAGGCATTTTGCTCATGCAGCAGCTCCTGAGAGAGGTATTGAAAAAATGTTCTAAATTTCTAGAGGGATTTAAAAGCCATGTAGATGTGAAACTTAGGGACATGGTTTACAGGTGGGTTTAGCAGCATTGGGTTAAGAGTTTGACCTGATGGTTGCTGAGGTCTTTTCCACCCGAAATGATTCTGTGACCCATTTGTTAAACAGCACTGTGGAAAGAGATAATGGAGTCCATGGGCGTTAGGATAATTTAAATGCCGATTTGTTCTGGTTTTGGGGGGAGTAGTTTCACTTTGGATTTTTTGCCCTGCTTTTATGCTTCAACTCTTCAGCTTTCAGGTTATTGCATAGAGGGGGGGAAAAAAAAAAAAAAGGGGGGGGGGGGTTATGGTTTTGGGGATCTTTTGAACTGTAAGAGAATATTTACTCAGTAGAAATGAGACATGTGAATTGTTTTGCCCCACTCTTCAAGAAAGACTAGTTTTACACTCAGATATATATGCAATGATTTCAGATATATCCATGTGTATTATTTGCATGGAGGCAATGAATAGTGCTCTGATAACTTGGCCACTTCACAGTGATGTAGAAAGAGATTCCAAGTTATGTTCTTGACCATTTCTCCAGTATTTTACAAGCAGTTTTATCACTTTTTATGCATGTCTTAAGTGCGAACAGGAAATATTCAGCTAAAGTTTTTGCTTTCTTCTCTCTATTTCACTAAGTTAAGTGGCCTAATTATTTTGTGACTATTTAAGAGTTGCTTACATTGTTTTGAACTGGTTTTCCTTTAAACTGTCATTAATATCACAATTGTGTGTCAGGGTAAAAAAGATGTAAAACCTGCTTTTCCATGAACCAGTTTACTATGACAACAGGCAAGCAAGCAGTAGTAAAATTCCACTTTGCCTTTTGGTAATAGTTACCAAAGCAAGTATTTCAGACATTAAGGCAACATCTGCTAGCTTGTGTATTGTTTTGCTTAAGTAGATTTGCAGTTGATTGCTCTGTGTTTACCCTTTGCCTCACTGTTGTGTTTTATAACACTGAGCTAGAACCAGGACCTGCCTAAGTCCTTTAAGAGACAAGCTGGTGAATGCTTGGTGGTTGCTTCACTTTTTTTCACTTTACACTCTGAATTTTTGCTTTTGTTGTTGATACTGCAGAGATATACTAAAAAGCTCATGAACTGATCACTTTGGCTAAAGCCAGAGTGACTTGCAAACAGGCCTCTTCTTCTTTAGAAGCGACTTCCAAGAAATAGCCATATTATTTAAGCTGAAGCAATTAAAGAGAAAGTGATGTCTATTGCTTGCATTAACAAAAATAAATCTAACAGATGAACTGAAGTCTTCTCAAGAGGCAAAGGAGGGCAATGATAGAAGCAACCATTAGAAATTTGCTGTATAAAAAAATGTTTGTTATGGTAGTATTATGTTGCCTCCTTTGGTGGGCACACACATTTTATGCAAACTACCATATAAAAACATCAACAATTGCTTGTAGTTGCCTTTCCTGCCAATCCACCAAATGTGTTAAATATCATTAGCTTAAATATTAAGCTAAAAATAGACTTAGGTCTTTCTTAATGGAGTGTCTATTATGAAAATAATTGCATCACATACTCTGAGAATTGTTCAGGATACCAAACCACCACTGTGTAATAGACATCTTCAAATATTTGCATCACCCATCAGTTCCTGTGGTCAAGCTCAATGGAGGTCAGGCCAGGTCAGTAGGTGTTGGGAGCTTTCACTGCTCAAGATGCTTTTTTGGCTCCTGAGACAATGCAGAGGACACACAAGAACCTAACCATAAAAAGTAACTTTCTTCTCCCCACTACAAAGTATGAACAGTGAAGAATCATTGTAGGGAGAGGCAAGGAGATGTGTTTCTAAACCTGTTTGAAAGATCTGAGGTGCCAACTCCCATATTTAACTAAGAATGGTGCCAATTCTCTAATGTAGCCACAGCTGTATAAACACCTTGATTTTGCATGTCAGCTGGACAGTATGAAATGCAAATGGCCAGACAAACTAAGGACATAAACAGTAAAAAGGTATGATGCATATTTCCTTCGTATGTAAATACATAATAAAACAGTAATTCTAAGTGTGAAAAAGGTCATAATCTATATTTGGGGTTTCAGCAGGAAACTGTTTCTAATCAGTTGTGCTTGGTATACAAATAAAATTATTAGAATGTAACCTTTATCTACACATGATTTTTGTAAGTATAATTTTGTTACCTGCACAGAAAGAGCTCAATCATTCTGCTGCAGACAGGTTTTCTTAATATACTGTACCTGTCCTAACATTACTTTACTTTATATTACTTGTGGAAGTAATCACATTTGCTTTACAGTTGTATTGCACTCTGGGTGAGAAAAACTGCATTTACACAGCAGCAGCCAGAAGTGTGAATTGTCTTGAGTTATACAGAAGATTCATAGTTGGTTTCAGTACCTAGACTGTATCTAGCAGCCATCTCTGAAAAGCTTATTTGCTCATTTTGGCTTGGACTGCTCAAGTCAAGCAGCAAAGAATTCACAGTATCCAAGCAAACTCATCCTTTCCATTCTCCTGCTGTTTTGAAGCTTGGTCCACATTCCTAAAATCTGTATAGAGCCATGAGTACAAGCAGCTCCAAAACTTCTCTATGCAGGCAAACTTTGTGGCCATGGGAGTCTTGTTTACATGAGAAGTTTGTTTATACATCTGTGCCTGCAGTTGTTGTCCTGGTTATAGAGCTGCATGTGAGGGGGTGTGAGTAAGAAATCCTTGCAAATGTGACTTTAGATGAACATGAAAAATGTCATTTTCTGATGTAAATTTATTTCCCCCC
>VXAC01006739.1:1010174-1127098 GCA_013399225.1 Rhipidura dahli
ATGATAATTTTCATTTTTATCATCATGCTGTGGTGATTTATTGATTGGTTTTCAATATAATTTTGCTCAGGAAAATAGAAATGAAGAGAGACTGTTTCTTTACAACCAGCATGTCATGCTGAAGGTTGTTATTTACACCAGTTTAGCAATGGATTCTAATTTAAAATTGCAAAGTCTAGTGGAAAATATTGTAATTGTAGGGCAGTTCTTTTGTTTAGTGAGAGCTGTTGATAATACATTTGTCTTTATTGCCTTCGTATCTAAAGAAGAAATTTCCAGTCTAGATGTTTGTCAGATGCTACCTTTGAGAACTTTTCTTGATTTTAAATCTTTAAGGACCTAAGTACTTCATCAGTAAAACTAGTCACACTAAATGAAAGTGAATCTCTTTCATCTGAGATATCACAGTCGACATTATGTCAAGGAACAAATAATTTTATATGTCAACATGTTTGTTTTAAAGAACTAATGTATTTCTGTTGACTATAATTTTGAATAAAAGAGACAAAAATCTTCAAAAAAACATCTAATCTGGAAATCTTCTGAAAAGTCTGAATTTTATATGAGGTCCTCATGTCTTTCTTATTAGAGAAGTGGACATAAGAAGCCTTTCATTTTCATAAAACTAACTTGTCAGTAAAGCACTCCACACTTCTCAGATGTTACTCTCCTGCAGAGTTATAAAACTCTAAAGAAAAACTCTTAATTTGGTGATTGTGATGCAAAAATATTAAGCCTTTTGTGTTTAGAATATGGATGTATTTAAATATACCTAAGATTTGTTTTCACACAAAAGATTAAAGTATGTTTTGCTGTCTGTGTTCCATTCTTTTACCTTTATTTTAAATCCTCAGAAAAGGACTACAAGAAGGGTCATAACGGCAAGGTTTAGATGCTTTAATTTGTTGTTTATTGGTTTATGTTTTACTTATTTCTTAATATATCCATTTTTAAAAGCACACCTAAAAAAAACATTTGGAGTAGAGGGACTATTTTATGATGATAAATAAAGAGGTAACCTATTTGAAGGATATTCAACAAACTGCCTACAATTTCAAATGACTATTTAGGTACAAAATATAATATCAGTCTTACCAGCATTGACATCAGTTAACAATGCTTTGCTATTTTTTCTTCCTAATATCCCTCAGAATGATGACAGTTCATCACATATAAGAAAAAAAATTGTAAAAAGAAGTAAATGAAGCTGCCAGATGAAGCTCATATAATCAGGAGATCTAGAAAGTCATCTTAGCTGTTTATATTCTAGTTTAATCTTAGTTTTCCACTCAGCTGACAGTACTTCTTTGTGCAGTGCTGACATCAGTATGTGGATCCAAGATGAGAATTCAGTTGATGGTAGTGAATGTTTTTGGCTCATTTTTTAAGAAGATAGTCTTGGACATGCTTTCAAAACACTGGGAGGGTGCACTGAAAAGACAATGCTACCCAGAATACTGTGTGATTCATCATTTCCACCTTTGTGAACATATTCCTGTGATTTTTGAGAATCTCTTTTACTATTATAAAAAGGAAATAGTTCTTGAGTTATTTCAGGAGAGGGTAGCATCAGTAATACAATATTTGACAAAAGGTTCTATGGATCTTTGTGACTTCAGGGACGTGTTTCTTAAAATTTTTTACATGAGTCAAAAGAAGCTAAATTTTTCCACCACTTGAATATATATATAGTCTAGTACCTTTATCTCTAAATATCTAGGCAATAGAGCATCTGTAAGTCTGCTAAGTCCTCCCACAGACAAATAGAAATGACCTCACAGAGGAAAGTGTTGCTGTTTTTAAATTAAATTACTTTTTTTTGTCTGTTCCACAAAAGATTTGCTCAGATTTTTAGATGCCATGAATTCAACTCATTGAGAGTTTAGTTGTTTTGGGGTTTAAATCACAGAATCACAGAATATTCTGAGTTGGATGTTACCCACAAAGATCAACCTGTCCAACTCTTAAATGAATGGTTTATACAGGGATGGAACCCATGACCTTGGTGTTATTAGTGCCATGCTTTAACTGTAATCCAGTATTAATGATTTAATTGTACACAATTAAAAAGGAGAATAGGACTGGCATTTTGCAAAGAGGCCATCAGTTTCCAATAGTGTGAGCAAGTTACCAACAGAAACTAAGAGGAAACACACTTAGAAGACCTCTCCTTACTGCTCAGACTCTTGCTATTTCACTTTTTTTCTTTTCTTTATTTTTGGTTTTTGCTTTGGTCTTGAATAAAACAAAATTCTGTTTCTTTGTTCATGACTACTGTGTGTTAAATGCTCTTTACTCCTTTCTGTTGAAAATGAGGACAGTATTTAAGGGAAATTCAACTGGACAAAATCATTAAATAGTGTATGGAACAGAATTCTAAAGGGAGAGCAATTTTGTGGACAACTTGAATAATGACTGGAGCTTAATGTAGGCATATCAAAGAAATGCTCCATTCAAGAAATCTTCATTTTTTGCATCTGCAGGAGATGCAGGAGGTGCAAGGTACCAAGGAAGACTAAGTTTGATTTTGTGAGAGAAAAACAGAAATGTCGATTTTTGTTCCCATCTCACTAGAAAATTAAGACAAATGTGTTGTTCTTTCTCTTAAAGGTGAGATTTTCTGAAGTAAGTAGAGAATTTTAGTTTCTGTTTGAACAAGAACAGAAGCTAATGCTCTGTGGCCTGAAAGTCTAACCTTAAATCTATTTCCTATTAGTCTGGAGGTAAATTAACAAATTATAGCAAACTGATCATTGCTCTCATTCAAAGCTCATAGAATAAGTAAATGTCTTTCCATTCCCCTCAATAGACTTCTTATCAGGCTTCATGTCCTTTAAAACAAACTGAAGAGAAATGAATAAAGCTGATGGACTAGAGCAGAGTACCAGAAAAAGGAATTTGACCTTAGTTGTCATCTTTTTTTTGCATTGTTAATCTTGTGATAGCTTTTTTTTTCCCCCTGGTGTTTTCCCTGTATTTTTGTATTTCTTCAGCTGTTGTGCAGGCATTCTAAGCTTTCCCCTCCCTGGCCTGTCAGTCATGCTTGAAACTGAAGATAATTCAGTCTGCTATTAATGCTTAGTCTCTTTTTGGAAGTTACCACCAAATGTGTCAAGTTAACAACAGCAGCGCTTGCCTTTTTTGTGTGGCTGTTGTTTAGCTATGACTGGAATTTCAATCACGTTTTTATACAAAGTCACAAAGAAATCAACAAATAATGAATCCCCATAATTCCTGATGCAGATCAGTGGCACAGGAGGCTGATGGTTGTGACTGTTGCTGACTGAGGCAGAGATCTGAGGAAGTGGCAACTAGCCAGAAAGCAGTAGAATTAGCAATGGGGTTGCTTGTATGTCCTAAAATAAGCATGGTGAGAAATCACTGAGGAGAGATGAGATTCAACTGGTAGATCTTGAGGATAGAGCATTTATGGTGCATCTGATACAGGTGCATAGAATGGGAAACAGTAAGTAAGCAAGGAATTTGTGAAAAGGAGAGGATCAGTACATTCATGCTGTTTATCATCCATATCAATTACATTTTGACCAATACCCCAAGTTTAACTGACCTATGATAATTCCCTGACAAATTTAAGAAATACAGAGCACTTTCCCAGCTACTAAGCATTATGTTTCCGGCAAACTATAAAAAATATCATCTTCTGCAAATGATAACAAATAACAGCTCTTGCAACTATCACTCCAGCTGACATTTCTGCAGATTCTTCCTTTCTGCAAGGCACATAATCAGTTGCATATCTGAGATATATCTGCTTAAGCACAGTATTACCTTGTGGCAGTGCATTATATGGGTCCACTCTGTGGTATTATTTTTCTGTTTAAAATGTGTTGTGTATTTCTGAGATTCCATTTGTTTAATTAACACAGTGTATGGTAAAAGCAGTTTTATGAAGTGCCTACAGGGCCAAGCTTGCAACACCCAGTTTCCACTTTCTGCATTTTATCTTATTAGCATTGCACATTTTCTATAGTCTTTTCTTTTCTTTTCTTTTCTTTTCTTTTCTTTTCTTTTCTTTTCTTTTCTTTTCTTTTCTTTTCTTTTCTTTTCTTTTCTTTTCTTTTCTTTTCTTTCCTTTTCTTTTCTTTCCTTTCCTTTTCTTTCTCTTCTCTTCTCTTCTCTTCTCTTCTCTTCTCTTCATCATTTACATGGTTTCTTTTTTCAGTTTGTGTTTTTTTCTCTTTTATTTTTTTAATTTATGGCAAGTTAGAGTCTAATTTAGTGTTGGGATTTTTTTTTAAATCTAACTTGGATGCATCTTCTGTACCCCAAAACATTGCTTATATATACTGGGTTTGTTTATTTTTTGTCTTAAAATCTGAAAAACATGATGCTGTTTATTATAAGTAATGGTAAGCAGTTCCAAAATTTCCATAAGTTCTTAGTGCTTGGAACATGTCTGAAGTTGATGCTTCAGCTATGTTAATTAATTACTGGCAGTGTCAGTTGATGAACCATATACATCTACTGATTCCAAGAAGTTAGATTTATTTTTGAGGTCATTTACCTGTAAGTTCCTCAGTGAGTTTTTGCTCCAAGGGGTAGCAGGCAACTCTCCTAGGGCTTGTCTTCTCTCTTTTTTTCCAGTGGAAACACCAGCAAAATTCACTTGCCAAATAAGATGGCACTAAGAAACCATAGCTCAGATTTGCCTTTGGTGTCATCCTTCCTTTATACACTGTGCTACCCCTTGGAACTGTGGACATTTGCCACTGTTACTTCTTTTCATGTTGGGGAAAATAAAAGTAGAAATATGGAGTGTATTTATTAAATTTTGGTTTAGCTAAATTAGTTTTCACATCATGTCACTGCTTTAGTCCTTTTATGTCTGATATTACTTTCCTTGCTGCTGGTTGTGAAAAGGTACCCAGTCCAGCCTCAGGAGTGTGAGTTAAATATTGACATAAACATTTATTCCTTTTATTTTTACTATCTTTCTAATGCTAATATGTATTGGAACCATCATTAAGCTGTTGGTCTTGATTTAAAATACTTAATATCTTCAAGGCTACAGCTAGTTCAGAACCCAGCAGATTTTACTGAATTTAAATATTACTTGTAGTGCCTCTTGTTTTGAACACATCTACTGAATCTTTCTGCTATCATATTCCTAATGTTTTTTTCCATTTTGAATTACTCAGCTTCTTCTGGGCTTGACTAATTTCAATAAATTTGCCATTTTGCTCTTCATGCCTTTTTCCCAGTGGCTAATTACTGCACTTCACACCACCTTTTAGTACTCCCTTGGAACAGGCTCCTAATGCTCAGGGTTGAACATTATTTACATTGACTACATTATATACTCTTAATCTCAGTTTTGTTTTATTCAAGAGGTTTCTGTAACAAAACTTTGCATCCCTGACTTGCTTCCTAAATAGCTGTTTGTATGGGGGTTATAATGTACTCTGTGGATATTTTTGCATAAGCTGAAGTAAAGCTGAATCATCAGTTAAACTGATGAATGCATTGGTTATGTGCTTATTTCCATGACTAAAATTTGGAAAGTGGTTTGAGAACAGGTTGAGTGGTTTGAGAATATGTTAGAGAAAATAAATGCATCTCCTCAGATGTTGGATAAATTATCAATAATATATAGAAGATACTTGCATGACAGTGAGTACAAAATAATAGATCTCAAGCCAAATCAAGTCTCTTTTTAATGTAAACACCTGATAACTATTTCAAAAAATATTAAGAAGGAAACATTGCAAATCATGTACTATTTAAGATATAGATTTGGATGACTCTGCCAGAATTGCCTGTGAGCACACAAAGTTTCAGGTATATCCATTTTTATCTTGTCTCTTCATAGCAGAATAGTCTGACCTCCTCACTCCCAGACTTAGAGTTTTGGTGTATTTATGTCTCTTTCCACTCTGTTAAATGGTCCAGAATTGTTGTTTGAAGGGTTATGATTTCTTCTGCTAAGAATTTTTGTCTTTGAAATTCATCCAAAAAAAGAATTGATGTAGAACTGTCAGAGAACATCCTGTTCCCTTTGAAGTCATCTGAAGGTTAGCCATTCATCTCAGTGGAGTTAGGATTTTCTCTGTAAGGCTTTTGACTCAAACACATGCTCAAGTTCTGTTGAACTGAGAGTGAGTTGAACAGCATCTGAATTTGCTGAATTGGGCTCTGGAATTTCATTACTTAATTATTTATTTATATTTGCGAGATCCTGAGGAACAGAACTAGAGCTGTAGTTTCTTTCATGTTGTTGAATTTGCATAATAATAATAAATTATTAGTATTTCTATATATTATTATATTTCTATATATTGTTCTCATATTACCTCTGGTTGTAGTTCTTGTTGTTTTACCATTTTTATGCAGCAGATCTATTTTAATCAGATTATCTCCTTATAGCGGAGAACTTATTCTATATTTTGGTTTTCTGTAGCAGTCTGAAACCTTCTGAAGAGTAAAAGAATAAATATATACAATATGGAGTGGTTCTTTGTAACTAATATTTTTTTATTAGATTATATAAATATAAGAAGCAGTAGGCAGGCCACTTTCTTTCCTTCTAACTCAGATGCTAACCAGTTTTGGTTACCAGCTGCTTCTGACCTGAGTATTTCAGAGCTGTTTTGTTTTTTGCTGGTTAGCATTTTATGCTTCTTAAAATCTGTTGACAAAATACATGTTTTAAAATACATTGAGTCAGTCTGATCTTTGTGATCTTGAGTCAGTCAGCATCTTTGTGTAATGAGTATCAACTTGATGCCCATGTTTTAGAGGGGAAAAATAATATATGTGTTTATCTAAATGTTTATTTAGTGTTACTTAATATGATGCATGCTACAGTAAGAACTCTAAGTGCTGCCAGACAAGTTTTCCAGGCTGGGAACTGAGGCTTCCCTCTCTTGCATTGTAGCAAATCATTTTTTCGCTAGGCCATGGAGTTCAACCCTCAGAGGCTGGCACTCCAAATGAAAACTACACTAACAGTTTAATAGCATCCTTTGTGAGCCATAATTGATTTCATGTAATGCCATCAGTGCATTTCACAGTCTTATTAAATCTAGTTGTTTGTACAGTAAGTAAGGCTAAGAAAACAAGTGCCTTTAGAATATAATTAATTTCATAATCAGTTTTTATTATACTTCACTGTCTTAGAAAGCAAAGATTTTATCTTACTAAATTGCATCTGAGTAATTAATATGCTATTTATTAAATGGCACTGTTGACTGCCTTGGAATTTTGAAAGAATGATATGTTTTGGAATGCAAGGAAAAACTTATTTCTACATATTAATAGACCATGAAGTATGAAGAAGACTTAAACAGAACAATAATATTTTTGCATCTTTTGGTATAATAAGAGATTAGGTTTTGTCTGTTTGGTTTTAGTTTTGATTTTAGGATTTTTTTCTTTTTCTGACTTCTCTCTTTGAAGGGAATACCAGAATTGTTAAAGGTTCTCTTCCTGTGTCTTATTGGGCCATTGAATTATACAAGGATTAGACTGGAATCTGTGCCCTGAGTTCAGAGAATTGAGGTGGTGGGGGAGCTTGTGGGGTTGTTTGTTTTGTTGGACCTTATTTTGTTTTTTACTTTTCTTTGGACTTTTTTCTTTTTACTTATTCAGTGGTTTAAGATACTTCTTTAGGATTTTTATTGGGGGCTATTTAGAAACGCCTCTGGACTGAATTAATCAGAATATTATTCTGTGTCTATAAGTGATTTTTAATGATACCTCATATGTCTGGGATTGTGGAGTGTTGTTCAGATTCCCTTCTCTTTAACCTGGTAACAGTTAAGATTTATTCTCTGGAAAGAGATTGACTTTAATGAAAATTTATCAGGTAATTAGAAATCACAAGTAAACATAAACTGTTTTCAATAGTATAAAAGATAACCTGCAATTGATTGTAATTAGAAAGGAATCCCCTTAGTTCATTAATGATTGTTCTGTAGTAAATGTGGTAATCTATGGTTATGATGAACATAGAGAAAATGTACACTTATAATATTTTTTTTATATATTCTTAACCTATGCCAAGGCAAGCGAGAAAGTGACACAAAAGTGATGGAGCCAAAAAAAGCCTGTTGGAAAAAATTCCCTCTAACTCTCTCTCTCTCTTCTTCATCCCATTAAGAGGCCTTTTGGGAATGTAGAATCCCATAAGTGAATAGAGTATAAGAAGAGACAGAAATTATTTTTGTCAAGGTTGATGAGAAGTTTTCCTCCAGGATAAGGCAGGTCCCTTTGTGTCGATGTTGGCAGGAGCTTAATTAAAAAGTGGGTATTTAAAGGTCCTATATAAAAGTCCACATATGTGATTTTGTTCCTCCGGGGGTTCCTTTGCTTTTAGCAACTCTTCTCAGTCTCATAAAAAATAATATAGAAGAGATGGGGGATTAATATCCAAGGTTAATCTGAAACTTTATGAATAAACACAGGGTTTGTGGTGTTTTTTTTTTCTCTTTTTGCTATTCATTATCAATTGTGCTTTAAAAAGAATTGTGTGGGACAAACAATCTAAATTCAAATATATGTTTTCAAATTGATTTAGTGTCTTTAGTGACAAAGAGGGAAATGCTGGGAGAAGGGTTGATGATTTTTGTTATTTTCATACAAGTCCTGGCTATTTCAAGAAGGTCTATGAGGGCTATAAATCTAGAAATAAGCCATCCAGTGAATAATATCAAAAGAAATCATTTCCCTCTCTTGCTGCATCCATTTTCCTAAGTACAGAAACACCAGTAATATATTTTCTTGTTTTGAAGAGATTTACAGTACTCTGTTCAAAAAAACTGTTCAGGAAAAACTACTGGCATCTTGCATAGTAGAGTGAATTTATTGAAGCATTTCTCCCTTTGCCTCAGCAGATTTTTAAGAAAATACAAACTATGGCTTATCACTATGATCAGGAGATGCTTTAGAAGGTTTCTAATTTTCACATCTGAAGGCACTGTCATCATTAAGGAAACTGTGTGATTATCAGGGAAACAGCATGACTTTGTCCATATGAAGACATTCTGAGTTCCAGTTGGAGCATGGAAACATTGAGGGCTTTTGTTCTTCCTTCCTGTGGAACTAAACAGAATCAGCAGAGAGCTGCCTTTGTGTGTTTATTTTGGACCAGCTGTTGCACTTCATCTCTCTGTGTGCAGAATTAAGTCTGGAATTCAAAATTGTTTCACTGCTTATTCATTTGTTGTAAATATGGATAGTGCAGCCAAGGCAGAGATGCCTTTCAACTTGTCTGTGGACACCGAGTCAGCTCTCAGGCAGTAGATCAAGTTGTTGAGAAATTAGTGTAGGGCAGAGTGTTGAGGTTTAACCTCAGACTTCCAGTTCGTGTACTGGCCATGATGTTCTGTGGTGTGGAATGTCCCTTTGCCCAGCTCAGGTCACCTCTCCTGGCTGTGCTCCCTGACAGCTTCTTGTACCTGGCAGAGCATGAAACACTGAGGGCTTGACTTAGGGAAAGCACTGCTCAGCAACAGCTGAGGCATCACTGGGTTATCAACATTATTCTCATAGTGAGTACAAAACACAGCACCACACCAGATGCTAGAAAGATAATGAACTCTATCCCAGATGAATCCAGGACATGCATGTAGATATACAGACAGAATGATGTCACTGGTGGGAATCCTGTTGATATGTCTGAGTCAGCAGGGGCAGTACCAGTATGTTCCCACTGGGCTCCCTAAAAGGCATTTTTGCTTGTTTATTCAAAGACCTGCAAAATGAAATCTTTACTTCTTTAAGTTCTCCACATCATCCAGTCCTCAGGAAGATATTAGCAGAGATAAGATCAGGCAGAGAGTTCTAGAAAGTACTATTACCTTTTTAGAAGTAGATTTTTTCACCAGGTTTGTCCTTACAGTAACAGACTGAAACACAAAATGCCTTAAAAAAAAAAAAAAAAAAACCCTGAAAACTGTCTTTAGAGTACAAAATTCTGTACCAGTACACCAAAGCTTTCCTGGTTCCTCATTCCAAACTCAAGTGGTTTGGATGCTGATGTTGTAGCTCTGAGTTTGGTTGCAGTTTGAGGATTTCTAACCACTTACTATGAAATCATTTCAGAAGTAGAGTTGCACACAGGTGAGCAATCTCCACTACTGTAGATCAACTTGGTTAAGAATATTTTCCAACAAGCCAGACAAAATAGTGATAGTTAGACCTAAGCTTGCATATATAAGGATCACTCAAAAAATTTATATCCACATCCACGTGCCAGTGATCTACAGCAGACAAAACCAAGTACCTCTGTTCAGATGGTCAAACTTAAAGGCTCATTTATGCAGAAGTGTTACTGGAAAAATCCCAGGTGGCCCTAAATGTGGTGTTAAGTTATTTGACATACAGAAAACCAAAGGAAAGCAGTACTTAAAATGCTGTCTCAACATAGTTTTCCCCACTGCATGTTGTATCAGGAATGCCAGAGTTAACCTGCATATTAATCACTTACTAGAATGTATTAATAACTTTAACGGGTACTGTGGAATATAGTCCCTAGATTCTGAGAGAAAATTCCTCTAACGAGCATTCCCAAAATTAATAAATATGATTAATTTTGAATTTGCCTTTCAAAATTATATCAATAATAGTTATTTAAGAATTTCATTTTCATATCTGTGACATCTCTTTGTGTTCCAAATTTATCTGAGGTTAAATTATTCTGCTTCTTGGATTGATTCTTTATCAGTCCACGTTAAAGCAGCTGAAGAAGAGTTATGAGTGAGAGCTTAAATTTATTTAGTAGTAAAAATTAAATATTCCAATAAAGCTTTGCAATTGTTCCTTTGTCATATTGGTGCAAGGGATATCATCCTCATTAAAAAGGTGAAAACTTTTTCCAGCATTAACAGGAAGATGCACATAGTTCAAATTCTCTGTGATAGTTGACTGCAGATAAAGGAAATTCAGGTAACATTTTTTATTTTATTGTATTTTTTGTTGTATGGGACTGTACTTTTAGAAAAAGAGAAAATACAGTTAGAGAGAGAGAACCACAAGAACTGTAGAAGTAAAATTATTTCCTGATGCTTTTTCAGCCAGTAGTCCAGGGTATTTTATTTTATATCTCAGTAAAATAACTTAAGATCACTACATTCTGCAGATGGAAGTGTGATTTAGTGGTCTATTGAACACTGAATGATACAGAGTTGCTTTACTTTTATTGCTTTTAAAGAAATATCTGGGGAACAGAAATTTGTTACTTTGTGCTCTGCACTTACTGTGTGTCCTGTTATCTGAGTATCTCAAAGCATTATTCCCATGCTGACCCTCACAATGTATCTCATACTGTGAATAAGCATTATAACTTGAAATACACAAATAGATACTCATAAAATGTGAATGATTGATTCCAAATTATGTAGCAAACACTACAGTTGAAGAAAAATCTGATACTCTGACTCAGAGAGCCTCTACAAATACTGTATTCCTTGTGTTGTATGGGATTGGATGGTGCTGAACAAAGCACTGCTGTGATACCTTCGGTCACACAATCACAGAACATTCCGAGGTGGAAGGGACCCGCAAGGGTCCAACTGTTACTGAGACCATCATTCCCATACCTTCTGCTCCTTGTTTGATTCTATGCCAAGATACTCAGTGGTATAGAAGTTTTTTTTGGTTTATATATTTATTTTACATGTATGTCATGGTATGAACTCTGAGTTTTAGTTAAAAACTAGTACAATACCTTGCTTATGAACTTGAGGATAACACAGATTTAAGATGACACAATTTTCCCCTCCTTTTCTTCACAAGCATTTGTATACTGCTATGTTTAAAGAATATGAGCTTTAAAAGTTCTCAGCATGACATCAATGTCCCAAAACAGAGGCTGGTAACCTTCCTTTTTTGAGCATTTTTTAAAAAACACCTGGAAATATCTTCCTGTCAGTATTAATGTTCATACATCACTTGACTCACTTCCTCTCCAACCACTATCCCCTCCACACAAAGCCTTCAGCTGACATGTTCTTAAAAGAGCCTCATAACTTCTGTCCTGCAACAAAACTCATACAACAACTAGAGTTGGTGAGTCCACTGTCACTGATGCCACTAGTTCCTAAAAAACAAATTTACAGGGATGATTGGAGACTAGCTTGCCAACTTTTAGACTTAAAATATTACAGCTTGTGCAAAATTCAAATTATCTAAGTTATAGCTGAATTACTGTTGTAGTCAGGAGAAAAAATTTTAGTCTAACCTTGATCTGGTCTGACAGATGTGTATAGACACGGGAGGTTAAACTAAATTCCAGAGCTGCTAGTGTCTGTGTTTTCTAGAGAGAGTGTAGTTTTCCTGTCCTCTGGGTGTCTGGATGCAAATAAGATAAATCCCACCTTTAGTGTTTCTTCCTTGAATAAGAAGCTTTAGGTTACATCCTGTATGATTATTTTTATATCATACTAGAACAGATTAAATCATGATTATTCCATGAAAATATTTTTTTTAATTGTTATTATCGTCTTTTAGTATTTTAGGAGTACGTTGTAGTGTTTGCACTGTGCAGTTTTCTAATTACACTAAAATACAGTTCTGGCTACTTCATGTTATTTTCTTACAGCTTGCATTCCCTATGAAATGAAACATAGCTGGATGATATAGACTAAAGAGAAGGCATCTTTATTTTGGTTTTGTGCAATAATGTCCTGTTCAATATATGTATTTCTTTGTCCCTTATGATTTTGTGCAATTTATCATATGCTAGATTTGATGCTCAGTTTTATTCTTCATGTTCAGACCTTCTTTTCTCATTCTAACATTATACTTTTGTAGTGAGAAAGCCAAGTAGAGTGAACTTTACTGATATGCTGCAGAACTGTCAATGTAGCTGAATGTTTATTGCATGTTAGCTGTGTCAAAATTTAAAATGCAAAGTATTACATGTTTTCTCATGGGTATCTGTCTATGCTCATAGATAAGAAACATTTTTCTGTAGACTGAAAGAATCATGTGCCATAAGATTTCTGTGCATCATAGAAGTGACAGAAGATTCCTCATGATAAAAACTTTATTCTGTGCCCAGATCAATAAAATGCAATATTTTTTCATGAAGTCTGAATCTTTCTCTAAAACACAAATTCTGATGTTGAGAAATCCTTCAAATTGCTTTGAATATCATTTACATATCTGTGCTTGTGTTTTGGCTTTTTTTAAATCTCACTGTGTAGGGCAGAGTGTTATTACTAAAATATTGCTGTGTATTTATAGGAATTCAGGTGTACAGTAGTTAAAAATATGCCTTTCATGTTCTGAAGGAACTGCATGAAAAAAATGTTATATGTGCTTCAGCAAAGGCTATTAACTACCATGCTGCACACTGTAAATTGAATTAGAATAATGCTATAAAGCATACCTCATAATAGAATTGTGCTGTGAAGAACTGGAAAAAATACATTCAGCTCATGCCAGTGTATTCCATTTCCAAGTGGTGTTGAATAAATGTGATGCTGGTTTTGAGCTAAAAGTGGTAAATAGGTCAATACAGTATTTTCCAGGTAAAAGATTTTCTGTGTCTTATTATCTTTTAATGTATATTGCTAGTATATTTATGTATAATTTCCATGTAATTATTCTTTCGTTTAAAAAAAGAACAAATTCTTTCATTGAAGTTATTTTAAATTTCAAGATTAGCCTACCCACAAGCCATGTTTATGCCTACATAGAATAAAGTTAGGAAAGAGATCATGTTCACTATTCTTCAGCTGAGTGTTTCCTACTGACAGCCCCCTGGGGACACATTCTAATGCAGGCCAAGCAGTGCCATGATGTGGAGAATTCTTGTAGGTGGCAACAGGTGCAGCTGAGGTGAAAATCCAGTCCATTTTTAAGCTTTAAATTCTTGATAGATGAGTTTGTAGTGAGGCATTCAATAGCTTTCTCAGTTGTTGAATGAAAAAATAAGTCTTTTTTTTTTAACAAGATCATTGAGAAAAGCAAATAAGATGTCAAATGATTAAAAATATAACAGAAAAATGACAGTTCTTGTGGCATTAGTCTCTCAGGGAAGATATTTTTTCATGAAATGGTTGTCCTTGCCTGTACTCTGACTGAATTTTTCTGTTCTTACTGTCCTCTGCTGCTATTTACTTATATGCTTGTCAAAAAACATGTTAAATCAGTGCCAGTTGACAAAACTTGTGGTGAAGGGGTTTTTTTGTTTTCTCACTTCAACTAATGTGCTGGGTTTTAGAGTGATATCATTACTTTCCAAGGAGTACAACCACTTCATAACAGAGAACAGGATTAGAAAGAGATATTAGCACTTGGAAATTTCATTACCTCCTCTGATAAATTGCAACTTGAGAAATTACATCTACTTGAATCTAGTCTCGCCCTAAAAAACTATACAAGACAGGAAATCTATCGAGATATGTGAAGACCACCACAGGTGTGTAGACTTTACATAGGTGTGCATCAACTTGCATTCATTCCACTTAAAATAATGCACATTATCAAATGGCGTTACTAAGTATTTTCAGAGCTTAAAAAATTATTTAGTTATCATGTTGATATTAAACAATTTTGCATGTAGTACAACAGGTAAGTAACTCTGACAGGTTTGTGATACTGAGCAATGTCATATTTAGCTGCTAATGTTTCTAAATTCATATTTTGCTCAAGTTCAAAGTAAAAAAATCAGTGAATACATGACACCTGCATTGTACATGAATGCTGATGTAACACAGATCTGCTTTAATGTTTTTCAGCACCAGAATTGCTGAAATCTTTAGTGTTCTTTCCTAACCAGTGAGTTAGACCTTACACAAGGAAAAGATAGCCTTTGTCTATCTTATCCTTTATTGTCTAAAATACAAGAAAAATTGTATTTTATCATGTGACTAATAGAGATCATCCTTGTAATTTATCACATTCATATTAAAAATAAAACAGTAATTTAAAAAAAGAAACCACAAAACCCACCACAAACTTCAGTGTTATTAGGGTTTAAGGTGTTGAACACAATCCCCAAAGGTTTCAGGTCATGAAAACTAATCTTCAAATTTATCACATCATGCAGTGGGCAGGAATTATTTTGTGATTTCTAAAAATAAACAAGAATTTCCACTGTAGTGTAAGGAAATAATCTTTTATTAAAACAAACCAGGCAATTATTTCTGATTTTCAATTGTACATGTTTTAGGTATAGCACTTTGAAAGAAGTGGTTTTGCTTAATTTTGTATCAGATGATTTCCACTTACTGCTTCTCAGGTGAAAACATGCAAAAAAGAACCCTACCTGCCAAACCTACAGTGCAAGTTCTGTAGCTAATGTATCAGCACACTTACCTTTACTGGTACATGAAAAAGATTTAGTGTGTCTTTGTAATATTTTGATTTAATGTTTAATGTTTGTTTTCTTGCAAAGAATGCTGTATTTGATTATTTGTACTTGTGCAGGGTTTTTGAACGTGAAGCAGCCCTGGAATCAGCCCTAAGAATGTTGCAGCAATTCTACCTGGACCTCGAAAAGTTCCTTGCTTGGCTTACAGAAGCTGAAACAACTGCAAATGTCCTGCAGGATGCTACACACAAAGAAAAGACATTAGAGGATGCCAAAATGGTTCGGGACCTCATGAAACAATGGCAGGTAAGACAAGCACTTCAGTATAGAGGCATTTGGCAAACATGAGAGTTTATCAAGCATATCTGACATTTATAGAAGTTATATAATTTGCATAAAGTTTATTCTTTGTAGCTTAACTGAATTTGTTTTTCTCCATTACTTTCAAATACATGAGAAATGTTAATTTGGTAGTCTATTGTCAACATGTACTTTTGCAGTAATAAAAAGAGATAACGATGCAAATTTTCATAGTAAATGACTGGACAGTTTTCAAACAGTTATTTTCCTCTGGGGGAAAAAAAAACTTAAAGTGAGATCATATTGTATTTAGTGTTTCAGAGAATCTTGAGGAGAAAGAAAATTGATTAGTTGAGATGGTGCTGTTGAACTGTGTTGTTATACTTCCACTGTGTTTTCTTCACTACAGTTATTGAGAGGAATACAGATATGTCTGCTTGAGGCCTTAAATTCCTTAAATATGAAGTTGATTGGCTCTTTGGAAGTCAGGGTCCTTTCTTCCAATATTCATAGAATCATAGAGTACTTTAGGTTGAAAAAGACCTTTAAGATCATTGTGTTCACCATTAACCCAGCACTGCCAAGGCCATCACTAAACCATGTCCTTAAGTGCCACATGTACACATCTGTTAGTAGCTCCAGGGATGGTGACTCAGCCGCTTCCCTGGGAAGCCTGTTCCAAAGCTCAGTGACCTTTTCAGTGAAGAGATTTCTTGTATTCCCTCATAGTGCATGATTTTACTGTTGACAGGAAGTTCAAAACTGGAGATTTAAGGCACTGGAGACACTATGAGTTTATTTATTTATTTATGAAAACCATACTGTGAAAAATTTATTTATAAGTGATTTTAAAAAAGGAACAAATTTATATAGTAGTCTAAGAATTCTTAGCTATAAAATAAATTCATTTATTGTGATGGGTAATATGGTAATAGTTGTGGTAGTCATAACCCAGTGCTCTTTATCAAGTCTTTATTGTGAAAGCTTTTTGTTCAAACAGGTACAGTTTCCTAATAGTGGTGCAAATATTGTCTATCAATTTGCTAAAAATGGGTAATGGAGCACAATTTTATCAATAGAACAATTTTATTATGCCAGCTGGATGATCAGGAAAGAGAGTACAGCTTTTCATTCTGTTTCTCAGATATTGCCACATTGATTCTTCCAGGCTTCACACCCTGCTTGTAGGAGCTCTTTCTCACAATTCACTTTGATATATAAGGATGAAAAGCAAGAACATGACATAAATGTGTAGTTTGCACACAGTTTATGCATATAAAAGATTCAGACAAAAAGGACTTTTACTGAGTCACAGAAGTCTCGGGAGTATGTACTTATGTGGTTTGTGGAAAGGGGTTATTGCTCACTAATCCATTCAATCAGCCACATAAAACAAACAGTGATAAGCTTTTTTTTAACTCTGTGTGGTGGGTCAGAAATATACTTACCCTATGCAACACATCAGGCAGTGACTGTATTCCAAGAAACTCGCTATGTAAATTGTACATGTATCAAAACAGACCCATTCAAATACAGTCCACGTCCTCATATGGTTTGTTATCATCCAGTATATGTAGTAAAACTGCAAGCCATGCCCCAACATAGAAAAGCTCCTAAGTGCTTTCAGTCAGGATTAGAATTTTCCAATTTACTTTTTTTTCTTTTTTCCACATGAAGTCTTTTTTTTTCTTCTTTCACCAACCAGGCTGAATCCAAATCCTAGGAGGTAAAATAAAATGGTGCTTTCTGATTAAAGATTAGTGTCTCATGAGTATTTGGAAAGAAACTTTGACTCCCTGGGTTTAGAGATTGCATAGATATTATGAGCAAATATAACAAATGGATTTTGATCTTCAGTCTCTGTCTTGCTCTTAATGCAGTTTCATAGACTTGAATAATGTGAAAATAGTCACTAGGACTCTTCTGTTTTAATCTGATATTGTTTACTACTAGGTGTAAAGCAGTGTTTTGATAAATAATTTTCTACACAAATAATGAAAAGCCTAAATTTCTGAGTTCAGTAGTACCTTTGTATCCTTGTCAGTACAGATGTTTATCTCACTTTAAGTGATCCATCTGTTTTCTGCTTTACACTCTCAGACTTTATTTCTTTAAACAATGGGGAAAATAATGACTTGCTGTACAGAAACTTTTTATACAGCAGCAGTTGCTTGTCTAGGAAAATATCTTGTTTTTAAGCATTTGTTTTCCTTTTCATGTTCAGAAACCGTTAACTCAGTTGTCACTAATGAAGATTAATCTTTCCTTAGTAGTTAGCAGTTCATTCGGTAGCAGAAGGAGAAAGGTGAGACATATAACTGCACATTCTAATTACCTGATGATGTAATTATATTAAAATGTTGCATTATAAACACTCTGTTTGTTTGTACAAGCATGCATTTGCATTCATCATTTGTCTGAACTGACAGCAATGTAATAGTTGAGGTGATTCATACAGTTAAAACACTTTCTGGAGAACTTTCGGCGATAGAAACCCATTACTCCAAGGAGTTGCGTAATTATGTGCTGCTTTTATTTTCTAGTTGAAATACATCATGAGTCCTCATGCGGCCTGGTTTGATAAGTAACCATATGAGGGAGAGGAAAATTAATTTCCCTTTCTGCTTTCATACCTCCAGTGATATGAACTCTCAACTGTGTAAATTATAATCGTGGGTTGGTTTACATGACACCAGGCCTGCTGGTGACAGATGGGGTACACCTGTCTCAAAGGGGGAAAAGAATCTTTGCACAGGAGTTATCAGGGTTTAGTGAAGAGTAAACTGGATTTGAAGGGAGAAAGATACAAAAACCAGGCTCACTTGAAATAAGCCTGGGGACAGCATGCCAATGTTTGAGGGATGGTGTGCCAGTGAGGTCCTTCTGCCTGACATCTCAGTGGAGGTGGGGGCTGGAAATCCGTGTGGCTTCAAAGACAAAAGAGTTATTGATGAGTCAGACACCATGGAATCACCTGAGAAGGGTCACACAGGAATATGGGGTTCTTCCCACAGAAAGATGGTGGGATCAATTGCCCAAGGTCTACCTACACCAATGCAGACAGCAGGGACAACAAACAGGAGGAGCTGGTACCCATTCTGCAGCTGAAAAACTGTGACACAGTTGACATCACAGAGATATGGGGGGATGACTCACATGCCTGGAGTGTGCAGTGGGTGGCTATAAAATCCTTAGAAAGGATTGGCAAGGCAGGAGAGGTGGTTGGACAGCCCTGTATGGAAGGAAGTGTTTGGACTGTCTCGAGCTTGATGCTGGTGACAACAGGGTTGAGTGTTTATGGTTAAAAATCAGGGGAAGGCCAACAAGGCAAATGTTCTGGTAGGAGTCTATTATAGACCTGCCACCAGGATAAAGAGGAAGATGAAATATTCTATAAGCAAATGGGTGAAGTCTCATAGTCACTAGTCCTTTTATTCATGGGGAACTCCAACTTACCAGCTGTCCTCTGGAAATGCAGAAACACAACAGAGAAGATGCAGTGTAGGAGTTTCCTGGATTGTGTGGAAGAGAACTTCTACAGCATTCTCCTCGAGAAACCATGGCTTGGATGGGTGTGCTCTTTGCTGGATAAAAACTGGCTGTGCGTCCAGGCCCAGAGAGTTTTGCGGAATGGAGTCACATCCAGCTGCCAGATGGACACCTGTGGTGTTCCCCAGAGCTCGGCTTTGGGGCCAGTCCTGTTTTCTGAGGGGTGACTGAGGGAGCTGGGGGTGTTTATCCTGGAGAAAAGGAGGCTCAGGCTTTCAGCTTGAAAGGAGGTTGTAACAAGATGGGAGTTGGCCTCTTCTCCTAAGAGGAAATGACCTCAGGTTGTGCCTGGGCATGTTTAGATTTGGTATTAGGAAAAATTTTCTCATGGAAAAAATTGTCAAGCATTGGAACAAGCACTGGCTTCCCAGGGAAGTAGTTGAGTCACAATCCCTGGATTCCATGTCACTTAGGGCCATGGTTTAGTGGTGAAATTGGTGGTGTTAGGTTGATGGTTGGACATGATTATTTTAGAGGTTTTTTCCAAACTTCAGAATTCTAGGATTGTATGAAGTATTTTTCTGGTCTGTCTTTTTAGCAATAATTGTATGTGACATTTTATGCAGCTTATGTGATATTAGATACAACTTTGAAGCTAGTGTGGATTTATCCTGTTACTTTATGAATGCAATCAGTTAATATCAAGCCTGTAGATGAATACAATTGCAGATTTTTTTCACTGAAATTTGACCAAGAATACTGCATGTGACACCGAGTGAAACAGTACCTAGAGAATGCTTTTATACTATATACACAGCTTACAAAATGTTTCTGAAATAATCTATGATGACTGACAAATTATTGGTGGTATAGACCTGACTAAAATTATGCCAGGATATGACAAATGAAGCTAAGTTAGTATTTCAGCATGAAATACATAGCAGATTTATTTTTATTGCCACCTTCATGCTCACTTAGCCTATAACCTAAGTAGTTTTCCATTAGAGGCAGGAGTTTTGCTGCTCATAATATGAAAAATATGCAGTGCCTCAAGTTATACCTAAGAATATACAGCATGGGCAGTACCTTTCTTTTCTCACAGTGATGTTTTTATCTGAAGCAAGGGACATGAACAGCAGGCAAGGCACTCTTGTCTCTTCTATTCCTATCAATACTTCAAAGGTGCTCACCTGTTTTTAAGGTGTCCAGGCAGCTGTTTTTTATAGCAGTACAAGGCTGAGGTAAATACATATTCCTGACACTTCTCAGTTATTTATCAGAATAGGTTCTTTGAAGATAAAGCATTGTTTCCAAATTTATTTCAAATGCAATTTATATATAATTGTCCAGCATGGTTCATTTTGTGACATGATCTATGGATTAGAGGATAAATCTCTTTAAAAGAGAAGAGAGAATGTATCCATAATATTCTTGCTCATTTCAACACTAAAAACCATTTAATAGTAATTAATTTTCAAGTACTCCCATTCTCTGTTCTGAAATACTTCATCACTGTCTATTTTGAAACACTTTTTCAGTCACTTCTGCTTACAGTTGTTCTCTAAAAGCTTTAAAAATAATACAAAATCTTCTTCCCTTACCTGTTTTTTAAAAAAGTTTAATTCTCCATATTTGCCTTTTATACTGACTTGTTTCCAGTTCTAAAATAAAATCTGTTCTACAGTACCTGGAATAGAATAGCAACTGTCAGAGCCATCTTACCCTACTGAGTAATAGAAGAGAATTTCCAAAATCTTGAGTTTTAACACAAGTGCTCTTACAACCTAATCTGAGACAGGGCTAGATAGTATCTCAGAGTGAATTTTTTCCTCAGAGTGGATTTTTTAAAAATTGGATAATATTACTTTGAAAATACGAACTTCTCAGTATTGTAATTAGCAGTCACAAGGAAGGGGAATAATGTTCCTTCGTTGTTAACAGCAAGTGTCAAATACTGAATACTTTCACAGAAGGCTCAGGTGCTGATTCTCAATGGGAGAGACAATAATACAGCTGCTCTTCTTAGCTGGATAGCAAAGAGAAGTGGTCAGAAATCAGCAATAATTTTGTCACAGCTTTTTGTCAAATATTTGGCTTCAGTTTGTGTAGTCTGGATGGTCTGTATCATGAAAACAGAAATGTATTGCTGCTGTAGCTTGCCTAGGCATTGATACATTCATGTGCATTCTGCTTCTGCCCTCCCCATTTCTGAACTTAGAGAAAAACCCCTTATCAACATTAATACTCTTTTAGGAGGTAAAAGGCTTGTTTAAACAAGACATGTAATACTCTGTTACTAGAATGAAAGTGCTCTTAAACTTATCTCATGAAAATAAACAGCTCTCAATTGTTGGAAATCTCACATATAAAGTGGGTGTTTTCAAATAAGAAGATAAATTTCTTCTTTTAATTTCTCATTTGCTTATGTTCTCATAATCAAGGTAGAAGAAAAATCCAATTTTTAAATGTGCTAAATCACCTAGTATATTCTCAATTGATTCATGTATTTCCTCTGTAAAAGTTTATTGAGCACACCAGAGGGATGGTCCTAATTTTTCATTAATAGATTAACATTCAAACCCTACCAGCTTTAAACACAGGTTTTCAAACACAGATTAGATGGGAAAAGCTTTTGTAGCAAGAAGTGTGAGGTTCTGTTGTGTTGAGTAAGATTATTAGAGGAGAGCATGGAAAAATCACAAGTAGAAATGGAATGGAAGGGATAAGATGGTTTGTCAATTATTCTGAGCACGTTCCAATTCCTACATTTTCTCCTGGCCTTATAATGTCTACAGGATCCCTCTCTTTATGTAGACTTTTCTAAAGCAGACTGTCCCACACCCAGAAAAAGGGCTGGATGGACTTTCTCATAATCTTTCTATGTCATATCCCACTGTAGCCCATCAATTTTAAGTGACAGGAATTAGACTGAGTGGTTGCCAGAACTTTGAAGACTTCTACCATTCCACCTTCCCCTGACCATCACTATTTACAAGTACAGTCTAATCTGCCATTTAGTCCTTCTAGTCACTTTGTATTGCTTTTAGCACATTTATTTGAAAAATGAATAATCAGTGAAAACTAGGCAAAAACCCAGTGGTAGCCTTTAATACATTCCGATGATGAGTTTAAAAGGGTATCTGTGCCTTGTGCAATTATGCCTCCTACCAGACTGTTCAATACACTTTGTTAAAGAACACATAATTTTTCATTTGGGAGACCAAATGTGTATTTTCCCAAGGCAGGTAAAAAGAAAAAAATATTGTATTCTAGTTATCAACATATTAATATAAAAAGGATAAATTGTACAGTGCATAACTGAGGAAAAGTATTAATTTTGGCTTAGGGCAGATATCTTCCTGAATATGTAAGAAGTCAATGACCTAAAAAGAATACAAATAAGGAATAAAATAAAAATGTACAAATCATTTTCAGAGAAAAGTTATACTGGTTTTGTGAAAGGTTTTCAGACAGTACTGAGAAAAATAATTGTCTTCTAAGAAATGCCTCCAAATTTTCTTTTTTTGTGAGTATATAGCTGCCATGTCACAGGTTTTCTGCATGTGAATATACACTTTTTCACAACGCTAGCTGTTCTGTACATGCACTGTGCAGCAGTTGTCTACTGTAGCAACTCCCACCATCTGAACCGACAATGTTTGGCAGAAGTAACTTTTCAATATCAAGTGTCCCATTTCATTTTCTGTCAGAAGTTTGGACTTTCTTTATTTCAACTGCTGAAAAGAATTTGAATGTCTTCTGTCAGCACAAAGTTCCACATGTTCATTTATCCTTGCATGTCACATTTTGCATTTGAATAATTTATTTTCATTGGATATCATTTCATTTTTTATGTTTTCTCTTGAGTGGATGATTCCATTTTTTTTTGATGTTCACCATATAAACTGCCATTTATCCCACATATGAATCAAAGAGTATTTTTTTGGCTATTAATGCAGAATTATTATGTCAGCCTGTTTTGCAATTATTCCAGTGGATTCATCACCTGTTATCACTGATAATATTAGCAACTTTCTGGAAGGGGACCTTTGTCCTTCTCTGTGGCAGTGTTGTTTATGTTAGGAGATTGTAAACTGGTGTTCAGGATTTTCCATTTGGTTAAAACGCATGTTGTTTGAGAATTTGGAAAATCCAGCCTTAAGTTATAGTTACTTATCATAGCTTTACTGTATTTTATCTCAGTAAATGTAACTAGATTTGGGCTTAGCTTCTCTGAAGTTGTTAGTAAATAATTGCATTTTTAGAGGTTTAATAATGTAATGAATATATATAGCTACTTAGTACTCTTTCTGGGTTATAATTGCTATTTTTGTTGTCAGTTCTCTGATATTTTATATATTTTTAGGGGGGGGAAGTCATCTAATGTTATGATGCCTACCAAGTACCCTAATACAGCAGTACTGAGCTGCTTCTCATGAGATTGAGTGACATTATTTAGAGCCCGTGGCACTGGAAATCAGATGTAAGCTCAAAGATTCTATTACATAGGTTCTTCTTTTATATGTACTGTATTTATATATACATTCTCTTACCCTTCATATATATTCTCATGAGGTTTATGTTTATACAGATAACCTGTTCACCTTGTGGGCTATGTATTTTTTTTCAAACAGCTGTGAATTTTCCTTAGGTGAAGTTAGCAGGATGTAAACATTGGTACAAGCAGCCACAAGCTCTGCTGTTTGTATCCAGGTATCAGTTTAATGTACTGAGTAACTAGAGGGGAATGCAATACTGTCCTCTCTCCAATGTTTTGTCTGCCTTAACATTATTTAGAGGCCATGTAACCAGTTTGTTTTGTATCTTCCACCTGTTCTTACTGGAATTCTAACTACAGGTTGACTTCTGACACCTACTTTTAAGTGTTAATGGTGTGTGAACTGTTTAAGTTCTGATAAGAGCTGGTGGAATCTAGAAAGTTATGCAGCTGGCCAAATGCAGTGATCCCATTTTCTTCACCTCCCTAGCCATGCCAGAGCAGCTGTGTTTGTATCTCCTCACACCATGAAGAGATGTCCAGGAGCTGTTTCTGAATGTGTTTTGCTGCAGGAGTTTTTGCCCCTGAGCTCAGCTTGGTTGCAGTTCCTTGTCTCCCCAGTTCTGCACAGACGAGGATAAGAGGACAGTTTAGTCCAGCTAAGCTGAGGCTGTTTGCCTCCTGGAGAAACATATTCCTCTCCTCTGACTTTGAGAGAGCCTAGGAGAAGTAGCTAAATAACTCAGACTACACTAGCAGCTAAACCTGGCGTCAAATGTGTTTGTGTTCCATCTCTCTTGTGTGTAAATGTGGTGGTGGTTTTGTGGGGGTTTTTCACTTCATTTGGTGATCTTTTACAGGTTAAAGAGCTTATATTTTCATGTAGGTCCTGCCACTCTGTGTACTTCTAAATCATGCAACTGCCCATGAGGCAATAGAAGAGAAACAAGATGTAAACTCAGATCACTTTTTCCCAAAATGATGGCCATGAATTTAGTCATAGATAGCCATGAAGATATGTGAAAATATATCTAGAAAATTTCTTCTGCCACATCACTCCAGGTTTTAAACTGTGACCCTCCTGCCCACACAAATATCTCGTAAGTGCTGAGGCAGTGATATTTGTTTGGTTTTTCTCTGCCTCTCTGAGAAATGTTTATGCTGATGTTGTTCTGGCTTGTCTTGCCTCTGTTGTCACCAGGTGGGAAAGTGTTAGCACTTTCTGTCCTTTGTGTTTCTTTTCCATATAAAATGGGTTGAAGTGCCTGCAGTAACAGTAGTTTTACATATTTACACTTCAGCATGGAATAACTGTTCTGAATTGGAATAGAGGTGGAAGAGACTGTAGAAATGGCAGGAGAGTTCAGAGATTTAGCTGTCCATTTTTGCCTCAGTAAATTAGCAGCTTACAACTGACCAGATTATGGGTCTAAAACAGAACACAATATTTGTGAACAATTGTAGCAGAGAAAATGACACATTGCTTATCTGATTATTTAGTTTGGATTTAGTATTATGCACTAAGAGTCACCAGAAGCGTTGGTATGAGAGTGAAAATATCTGGACACAAATTAAAATTAATATCTTCTTCTCCATACTTCTATGTAGCTGAAAAGATAATGCAAAACTAAAAGAGGCCATGAGAACCAAGAAGCATGCATATTAATCAGTTCTGAAGATGAACATTTTTATTTTCTTACTTTGTGTAATTTTTTTCATGTTAGCAGTCTTCATAGCTTATAGCAGCTTGATTGAAAAAAATTGTATCAAAAAGTCAAAAAGAACTTATATCAGGTTACAGTGATAATTTGTTGTGCAATAAATGAATTGACCTTAAAAAGAGACTGTGCGACTCCTTTTTAATAATGCCAGAATATTAATTTCTGGTATCTGAATCAGATATTACAGTTTTTAGCTGAACTTTGCCAGTGGAGGATATGTGAGCACCAACTTGTAACTAAGCAGATTAAAGATATAAATTATATTGTTCCCAGAAATACCATACATTGTCTACTATATTAAACCTACCTAATTTTAATTTCTACCTCAGTCTGCTAGGTTGATACAATTTTAATAACTTTTTAATTTATTTTTTTTTTGCAACTGCTTCGTAGTTCGACAAAAAAGAATAGCAAGACACGCTTCCTAGAGAACTAAGTACAAAACCCAAAAGCCTGAGTCCCTTAATTTCATTGTTGAACTTCAAAGGTCTTTTGCTGGGAAAAGCTTACAGTTGTCCTGCTATTTTTTGTACTGGTTATATCAAAGAGTATTTCCCTGATCCATAAATGAAGTGGCAAATCCTTTCTTTCCAGAACCTGGAAACCTGCTGGAAGCTGCGAGATCAAAGCTGTGAAATAAACCTGTTCTCACTTATGTTACACCTATTACAGTCACAACAGTGCATTAGCCTGAACAGATCATCTCTTTTCCTTTTTAACTGTGATATTGTAATTCTATGCCTCATGAGTAAGACTTGCAGCAGTGTTTAAATCCCAGCTTGTTGATTTGCTTAAAAAAAATAATAATTTAATCATTTCATTTTAACCTTTGATTTGTGGGACATGGAATACTATGGAGGGTTAGCACCACCTGAAAAATACAGCCAAAAAAGGTAACTTCTGCAAGGGGAGCTATTAAGTGGCAGCTTGTTGTTTCATTATCTTGTGTTCCCTGATAGATATTGAGCACACACGTTATACACCCAGGTGTTGCTCAGCTCACACTGCCTCAGGAGAAACCAGGATCATTACCAGGTTTGATCCAGTTCTGTGATCAGGGCATGGAAGCAGAAATGCTGTGTGTTGTCCTTGGAGTAAACTTGCAGCTACATTTCCACAGCCACGAATTCCCCCTAATCCTGGGAGATTCAAGTCCTGTTGATAGCAAAAGGAATTTTACTGATCATCAACATTTATTGTCACTGACTCAGGAGAGAAATTCTTTACCCAGGTGTTTGAATGAGATGGAGGAAAGGGAGAGGAAGCTGTGGAGATTTTTAAATTATTTAATTCATTTCAATTTTGAGGCTACTTTCTTATTTTAAATATTTTATGGTTTTTTCCTAAGATCTTCACAACACAAGGCTGGAGGTTGACATTTCCACCATGAGATGGGGGCAGATATTTAGAATATATACTAATATAAATCAGATTTGCTTAAAATGAAAATATGTTTTATTCTCAATTTCTATGTTCTTATGTAGTTTCTGCTTTTTCATTGGTATGTAATTTTCACTGCATGTCTCAATAATTGGGAACAAATAGAGACAAGCTGGACCTGAAAGAAGTAGAAAAAAATTCATTTTATGAGTTTAGTTAAGAAACTTTGTAGAAATCCGTCTTTATTAGCATGCTGTTTTGATGATGATTTCTCTGTTTTCATTATGGCTTATAGCACTGTAAATTAATTTAACATGAAAGGATGAAAATATTGCTTTTAAATTTTTTCTCATTAAATTATGAAAAACTATTACAATAAATAATAAAAAAGAATGCCTCTGGTAGAAGCTTCTGTTTACTCAATCATTGCTGTAGCAAGAATGAGTTATTGCAGAGCTAACTCAGAGGCAATATTTTTGCAGCCACATTACATAAAACAGATGATCTCAAAACTTCAAAAAACTGCACAGAAAAGAAAGCACAGTCTGGATCCTTTGAAAGTTAAACATCTTTTTACATTTCTGTGAGAGGCTTCAGCAAGACAGTTGGCTGGAATTGAAGCCTCTCACATCTCAAGTCTTGTGGTAATGAAGTGAAAAGTAAATTTCATTGATACACCGCATGCACCAGCTGGAGGTGCTGAATTTGAAGTCAGGATATTCCACATACGTGTGTGATTATAAGGTGTCTGGGAGGGTAGAAAGTAATTCTGTAATTTTCAACGGGGGTGCTTATATTCTCATCAGCCTTACTAAAATATCTGTAAATTAGCATTACATAGCAAGAGCATCTTTTGTTTTGTTTTGGTCGGTCTTGGCTTTGTATTTTGGCGTCCCTATGGCCCATACAGGATATTTTCTATACAGCTCTTTGTTGCCTGGGGTGCTAAAAACATTCCTTCTGCTTAGGTCTCTTGCTTCTCATTTGTAAATCAACATTTCCAAGGTATCTTGCACATCTCAGTTCCATCCCTTTGCAATTATCCAATTTAGCTTCAAGCCTGGATTGTTCCAAACTTATTCTTCTACAGCCTTTCTGTTTCCTCCTCACATTTATTTAAAGAGGTGTTATACCATTCAAGTTGGGCAGTAACCATGTTATACACTGGGAAGAACAGGACCTGAAATTACTGATGTTTTGTCTGTCTCACCCACTGGAAATAACATGATGGAAAACATTTTAAACCATTGACGGACATATATCGTGGAAATTAACACAAATGCTCTAACTTTCTGTTATGGTTGACTTTTTTTTTTTTTTTTGTTTTTTTTTTTTTTTTTTTTTTTTTTTTTTTTTTTTTTTTTTTTTGGTAAAGATGACCTACAGAAATGCTATACAGAATAGCTCTAGTGATACCATAATGCATTTGGGTTTTTTTTCTCTCCTTATCTGAGATTTCTAATCATGTTTCTGAAAGATGCCATGCAAATGCTGATTTACCACTGAGAAGTAGGAGAGCCAAGAAATTGTTATATTCCAGGGCATTTCTTGGTGATTTAGTAATCTTGTGATTTCTTAATTTTCTTCTGCAAGAGAGGTAGAAATGTTACCTTTTATTCTGTTGTTGATGTTAGATACACTAAAGAGGTGTTATTTTATGGAGCATTTGTGAATGTCACCTAGAAAAACATATATTGAGCATATTGTTGTGTTAGGTTATGATTGTCTGTGTTATGGACCAATGAAATAAACTTATTTCGAGATTCTTTAGACATTTAGTGTGCCAGAGATGTATGTATGATAGACTTGCTATATACACACGTGTTCATATGTGTAATTTTCTGTGTATTTAGCTCTAGAATACAGTATTTACATTTGGCTGTCTGTTTCCAGAATGTATTCTAGGTTTCACTTCTAGGTTAGTATTTATAATACAGGGATGATACTGAGCAAGCTGATCACAAGAATAGAGCCAGTAGAGGATAGAATATAATTTCTTCTGGATTGTTTTCTACAGTCATGAAAATAAAACATTTGCAAGTTTTTCAAAATGTTGGGCTCAGTTGTGTCTTCCTCCAGGCCCTCAGGAGTTACTGCTCTGCAGTAGGCAGTGGTGAGAAAATAAACTGCCACAGATGCTACTGGGAAACCTTGAATGTTTTCCAGAATTTACAGGCGCATCATTCCCATGCCACTTGCTTCCCACTGTTTTATAAAAGGTGCTAGCGTACAGTTGGTTTGGGTTATTCCAAATCCTTTTAAGTTTGGCTGTTTTGGTAAATGAGGGAAGAAGAAAGAAATTTGTATATTCCCAAAAGGTTGCTCTTCTTGTTGACTTATACCTGGACAACCAAACAAAAAAATCTGTTTACACTTGGCTGTCTCCATGATCATATTTTCTGAAAACAAATGTGTGAAATTCTGTTACACTTATGAAATCTTACTTTAGGAGATACACATCCACTTAGGCAGAAAAGAAGCAGTGTTCTATGGCTTCCATAACAAACTAAATGATGCTACTCTTGTTAGGCATAATAAATGGTGTTAATAAACTCTTTCAGCATGTTCTACAGAGCAAATTTATTTGCTAAAATTATTTTGTAATTTAAATAAATTATTTTGAGTCTATCATAATTGTCTCATGGAATATTAATGAATGGAGAGAGAATAAATTTAAACAATTCCCTACTCATCTCCCTTTTCAGGCACAGAGAAATACTGTTCTATTTTAAGTTATTTTGTGCTACACTTCTGACACCCATTTTCAGTTAAAACAATTGTAAAAGTCATATCCTTTCTTCTTAGTTTTTTGTCTTTGTTCCTTAAATTTTGCCCTATCACTTGCATTGCTGAAAGAAACAATTGTAGAAATGAATGTTCAAATCTTGTTTAGTATTTTGCTGATGTTGGTGTAGATATTGTCAGAGTAAATTTGTCCTGCAAGTGCAAAATAGTGCATACAAAGGGATATGTATGGTTTTTATAAATGGGTGATATGAGTAGCTGATATTACTCTTTATTTTCAGGATAGTTGTTTAGCTGCTGTTAGGGCTTTCCCATCCTGGGGGGATAGAGGGAATAGCTGTGATACTCATGCTGGCAGAGGAAATAGATGCAGCAGTGTTGGAGAAAGAAAGTAAAAAAATCTACATATGTATGAGACTCTAAGGACATAAAAGTTTCCTTTCAGATTAAAATTTTATTAATTTTTCTTAAGGTTGAAGGCTGTTTGAAGCTCCAGCCTCTGAGTACATGATGCACCCAGGCCAGACTTGGTTTGGGTATGCTGGGTACAGCCACAGATACATTTGTTCATTAGTGGGGGTGGTTTGCAAGTCCAGTATTCTTGTTGGCTTTACCCTTAGCTGGACTTTGGAAAATGCTATTTTTATGAAATGCTCAGCACTTAATTCTCTGTAAAGAAGCCATACCTTTGTTTTGTTTTATATGTGCTTCATTATTTTTGGAGAAAATCGGGACTAGGGTTCCCTGGGTTTAATTTAAACCATTGTTTGTACTAAATGAATTTGGCAGTTCTGAAATTGGATTTTTTTAATTCCTTTTACATTACACTCCCAAACCATCATGCTGATTAACTGTATTACCATTTTAAAGAATATACTTGGGCTGCCAGGTGTGGAAGGGGAACAGAACAAATTGATGTTCCATAACCTCTAAACCAGTCTTCTGACATTATTGAGATGAAGTGGAACTTTCCACAGAGCTGGTGCCCAGACCTGAACCAGATGTCAGCAGTTATTTTAGTGTTAATGGGCTGGCAAATTCAACAGAACCAAAGAAATCGGAAGTTACAAACTCCTCATGCTGTCCAGAAAGTATTTCAGTCTTTCATATCACAGTGATGTTGCTTCCCTGAATCTGTGAATTACAGAGGCAGTGATAGTCTTAATTGTTTGAATCATTACTGGTTTTGTAGTCAAACAAGACTTTACCATGATTGACTGATTTCCTATGAATTTAGAGATGCAATTAGATTAAGGGCTGTTCTGTGCTGTTACAGCTGAAGGTAAAGAGAGATAATTATGATGTATTTGTCATTAATAGGGCAGGAAAATTGTTATTATAAGAGGGTAAAGAGGCAGCAAAGTGGCTATATCATAACTTCTTTTTTAAGCAGTGAGGAGATCTTTTATAATTAAGATCACATTTGCTTGGGATGGTTGCATGAGGTCTGTGTGAGCTGTTCAACGTGATTCCTGAGGCTTTTTTGCTAGACTCTCCTAGTTATCTCAGGATTAATTTTTTTGAAAAGTACAATGAACACTTGAGTGCCTTATGGTTTAAGTTAATCACATAAACTATCAGAAAGATAAGTTCTAGAATGTGAATTAAAATTAGACAACACAGAATTATCTTTACCTTAGAAAATTGATTCTGAAAACATGTAAAGCTCATTGGCTTTAGTACTAGGGTTAGATAAATGTAAAGATTCAGATTTTGGCTTGTCCAGACTAAATCAGGTTGCATTCAGTCCCCAAATGTATCACTTAGGACTACTTTTAGAGCTGGTTTTGTTCCTTTGATAGGAATAAATATTTTCAAAATTAAAGCTCTTCAGAGCAATAAATGAATTTCAAAGCAATTTTAATACATGTTGAATAATTTTCCTTATGGTGACTTGGTTTTAGGAAATATATTACTTTTTCATGTGATGTTATAATCAAATTTCATTTTATGGCATGTATACAGTATATTAATATTCTGTTTTATGATTTTGTGATTATATCAAAATAAAAGATGGCATAGTTCTGAGTCATAACTCTCTCCCTCAATCAGGGTGATAGTGTACTTCCAAGATTTCAATAATTCAGTATTCATATACTCAGAAGTCTTATTCACAGAGCAGAAGTCTTCTTGAAAGTCCCTGAATATGCTTAAATGAAAGGAAGAAGTCACAACAGACCAAGAGTGGTGTTTAATATCTAATTATTTATGTGTTCTTCCAAAAGCTACAGAGAACTAGGGAGTAATGAAGCAGATGAATGAAGATGGAATAAATAAAACTTAAATCAGGTCAGATAAAAGCTGGTGAAAGGAGGAGGATGGTTGGGGATGCAAATAAATAACTAAACAAATTCTCCCCATCTGTCCCTAGCACTTAATCTTTGTGTAACAACTGGAAAGGCAATGTCTTTTATGCTGAACCTATCTTTTAAAAAAGCCATGAAAGCCAAGACACATCAGTTGTGCTTTTCTGAACTTAAAATTTGTTTATATGTTCACTATAGAAATAACGTGTGAATTTTTATGTAAAGTCGTTAACCTGTCTTTAACATAGCAATGACATAACAGCTACCATTTTAGTCCCATTTTAATAAAGTCACTTTTGCATACCAAGATACTGCACATAAGTAGAACTAAGAGGAACATCAACTTGTGGTTTTATTGATGTGTGAAATCTCTATACCAATGTGTGAGTTGTCTTCGACAGGGGAATAATTATTCTTGCATCATGAAAACATCACTCAACAATCCTTGGTCTAGAATATAAATGCCAGTTTTTAAGCACACAGTAGTATGGTAAATAACTAAGCAATTCAAAATCTTATTTTTTGAAAGTATAAAGCAGCTCTGGTTATTTTTTTTTTTTCTGGATTTCCAGTATATTTCTTTTAGTTGGTAGCTGCAAGCAATATCCCTTCATGCTTCTTTTGCTGATTTCTGAATTCCAGTGTAGAGATAGCAATAAGCAGGACTTTTCAAAGTGTGTTTTAGCAATCTTTTATGTGTATACAATCATGTGTGTCTAGACCTATCACACTGCATTCTGAAACTCCTGCTTTATAAACATTTGGGGAAATGTGACTGTTAAGAGTAATTTTATCAGACCTAAGAGGAAAAAAGCTATGAAATTTAACAGTGAGAACTAGTACTTTTTGACTTTGAACTAAATGTACAGAAATCTTTGGAAGACCATGATCCTGCTCTGAGCTGCTGGAACATGGGTTTTGGCCTCTGTGGTCTTTGTTTATGGGGTTTTCTTAACTTTAGTTAGGCTCTCCACGAGAACCTGCTTTTACACTGTCAGATTGGAAACTAGTGCTACAAAATTGGTCTTGTAAGTCATAGTTTTTTCATAGGTCTGACTGCTTCTTTGAATTGCTTGCTTGCTTGCTTTGCAGTAAAGGAAAGAAAATGTTGAGGCATTTTCGTTTCCCTTCTCAAAGGGGCACTGCATATCTTCAGCACTTGGCAAAATGATGCAAGCTGGTTTGGGTATTAAACCCACCAAGCTCTTTCTGACTCTCTTCAGATAGTCAGAAGTGTTGAGTTCCCTTTCTGAACATGCCATGTTCAGCACTAGGGCTTTTTGGTGTGATATCATCCATTGCTGGTGGCACTGGAATTACAGAACATACCCACAGTGGAAGCATATGGCATTTTGTAATGCTATTACATTGAATGCCATTGAAATAAGAAAGATTTAACATTTCCTCCAAAGAATCACTGCCATGGAGGCTATTGGAAACCTGTAACACTACAACAAACAGATATTAATTAATGCTGTGTGTCAGAGAGATTCCTATTGAACTGTTTATTATACATACATTAGAGTGAAGCAAAATGCTTGGCTTAATGTTATTGCAGTCAATTATCAACAAATTAATAGTGATTAACCTACTTTGAGAACACCTTTTGGATGAGATATTTCCTCTGGTTTATTAAACTGTAAGGCCACCAGAGGAAAGATTTTAACATGTACATTCTTTGCGTTGTGAGATAATATTCACATTTTTTCTATCAAAGTAACTTCAAGGTAGTAATGTTTCCATTTTGATAGAATAAATCTATTAGCTTAATTTATATTTATTCCCATGTAGAAGAGTTGATGGAATGTCTCAAAGCTGTCAAGGCAGTATCAGCTGATTTCCAGGAGAAGTGAAAATGGAACTTGATTTTGATACTCAGAATCTTAGAATATGGAACCAAATCTTAAGAAACGTCAACTTAGAGAGTTGACTAAAAGTTATAGAAGCAGAACTAAACCGTTCATATGCTGGTTCTGAAGTGTAATTGAGCATATAAATATGAAGGTGGATATAAATTCAGGCTCTTTCAATGAAGAGAGCTTTCTCATGAAAATACAAGATTTGAGAATTGCCATAGCAACAGTGCTGTTTCAGAAAGGGACTAACACTATATATTTTCACTATTATATTTCCATTTCAATATGTTTTCCTTAAAATTATGCATTTTCTGAACTTTGTAATGTTAAGAGAGTGTCATACAAGTGTGCTGGCTCCAGGGTCTCTGAAGGAAAATATTTAGCTAAAAGGAATTGATGTTCAAAGCCATAAAATGGCAAATCTAGCATTTCAGAGGCAGCATGTATCTGAATAAGAAGCAGTGGTAATAAGCAGTGAAAAACCAGAGTAAGATTTTTAGTATAAGTAGTACCCTATTTATTTAATTTTAAATTATGTAATATAGTTTTGTGATTTGTTGGAGACAAAGGGAAATCACTTTCGGCAATTTGTAATAATTTTGAGTTTGAAGAGGAAAAAAGAGATGATTTTGTCATTTAATAGTCTAATTTATTTAGCTCATAAAACACTAACTCTTGGCATATTTGAAGATATTCTTTGCATAAAGATGAGATAATTTGGTTTTTGTGATTTTTATTTTTTTATTTGGTTTTCATAAGATTTAAATAAATTATTTTTTCTTAATATTTGTGAAATGTGCACTTTACCTTTATTCTGAGGAAATATATTTCAAATGTATTCTCTCTAATTTTGCTGTCAATAATGTATTTCTTTTACTTTCTTTTAGACTAGCAAGGCTTCTATTGCAAAGCTGTTCTTATGTCCACTCTGCCAGGAAGCTAAATTATCTGAAGACATAGCAAAGAGTATTCAATTAACTAGAGCATCCTAATTGCTCTAGTTACATTTTTAAATTTAAAAGGGACAGCAACGACCATCTCTTTTGATGGCCCATAGAGTGGTTCAAGTGGCACACAAAATGACACTTACAAAAACAAAAGAGATATGTCTGATTTTTAACCACGTTCTATATTTACTATCCTACTATCTGGAACTGTTATCTCCTCCATTAAGTAGGTATGTGTTTAATTTTTTTTCTTTCTCACAGGCTTTACTTTGGTGGCTTTATTACATCCCTTCTGTAGTTCTAGATATCCAAAAGTCTTGTCCATTTGCTACCCTGTGGTGCCTCTGGTGCTATAAAAAGTTACTTGCTTTTACAAAAGAGTCTGATTTCCATAAGATATAAATAATGACTGAACTGAAGTTAAAGAGTTGCAGAATTATAAAATAACAACTTTAGTGTTCTTTTAGAGACACCACCAATACTGAAGTAGCAAGGACAGAATAATCTGAAAAGACAGCATTAAATTCTCTTTAATTTACTTTTTTTATTATTTTTTTATAAAGTGCAAAGGGAAATTCCACAATGGGAAACATTTTAATGTTTATCCTAAACAGCAACCAGAACCTCCTTTTGTCCACCGAGAATTCTTGTTTCTCATCCACAAAGGTTCCTTCTTTTGAAATCTGTTTTCTGTGCTGAGATGCAACAGATCTCAGCTGTCTGCTGGTGCAGGATATTCATTCAGGTGAATATTCTTTTGCAAAAGGCCATGACCTTCAGATTCCTGAGTTTCCAACTTTGTATTCAGCATAAACCTGACATACAGCAGCTGTTGATTTCCTTGTCCTGAGCACAAGTTAGCTTGAGTTAGATTTCCTGTTAAAAGACAACTGTCTTTTAGAGAGGTGAAAAGTCATTTCCAATCTATATAAATTGATTGTTTCCCACAGCGGATACAATTGTGTTAAGGTAAGTTGAGAGGCAAAAAGGAAAATATTTGTGTATTTGGTAGTGTATTTATATTTCCAATGAGTACAACTCATGACCTTTAAGTAAAAGAGGCATGCACACACAATACCTGATCGAACCAGAAACTGATTAGGTATAACACCAGACTGAGCTAAATTCAATTTTGAATATAAAAAAGTGTCCTTTTTACTTTTAAAAGAACATTCACTGACTGTGTGAATGCACGTGCTTGTGCACATGCTTACACTAAGAATGTAATGAAAGCAAATGAAATTAAGAAGGTTTGAAAAATCATTTTAAAAGGTCTATCATAAAGCATGTTCATTCCTGCTGTGTCACATGAGACGGTGGAAGAAAGACTATTTTGTTATTAGTTTGCTGGTTCAAATGAAACCAGTACTCCTGGTTTCATTATCCTCCTCTTCCTCTGCATAACACAGCACCACTGCAGCTATTGTGGAGTTGCAGATATAGCTAATCAATAATGAAACACAGCACCAGCCTAAGAGAAGACTTTCTGTGCCACCAGTTAGCAGATCCTGGCAGTATTTGTGCCCTGGGCAGTTTTTACAGCTGGTGCCAAGTGTCAGGACACTGATATGCCCCCGTGGCTCTCATGGCATTCAGAAAGGGCTGGCCCTTTAGGTTTCTGACCCTTTCTGTTTCACTTTATGTCCATGAAGCAAGACCCCTTACACCTGTCTGGTCTGGCCAGTTGCTGCTCTTCTGTGAGACGAGGCTGCTGTCAAGTTGTGTTTGCTCAGTTGACCCAAGGCTACCTGGGTCACTCCTACTTTTTGAGCAGCTTTGAAAGTTTTGTTTGGTTATATTTGTAAGTGATACGCCACATGCTTTGCCATCTGTTGTTTGCATGCCTTATTTTAAGGAAATATGTAGACTATTTTAAATAAAGGCACTTCTATTAAAAGTATCATTATACTCATGTTTTTCAAGTTCACCTTGATAGGTAGAGCTGAGCTAAGACATAGTCCTCTTAAAATCACTGTGATTACAGCAGTCTTAGTGGACAGGAAAAAAGCAAAGAGTAAGAGATGGATTAGAAATCAGACTTTTATTTCAGTGGGTGTCAGTTTCACTGTCTTTGTCTAGATTCAAAGCAGGTATTAGAATTCTAAAAATGGCTTTAAAACATCCAAAAGGTACTTTAAGGTATCTTTTTTCCACTTTTCATCAGGAAGGACACATAATGAACTACAGAATGTAATTTCTTGGCATCAGCTTGAAGCTGAATTTTGTCATATAAAGATATTAACTTTGGAAAAGTATTTTAGAGACTTTCCATTTAGTATGATTTTGGAAGTTTCTGAAGATTAAACAGACAAGGAGTCTTTGACTATGATTAAAAAAAAAAAGAAGGTTGGTTATTTTCTTTGCTTTTTTTGTACCTTAGAATACACTGGTAAGTAAATGGGAGCAAGAGGAGAAGAAAACAACCAGCTCCCATACTATCCCAACCCTGAAAGGGTATACATTTCCTGTGGTTGGGCCTCAAGGTTTGGCCAAAACAGACTTTCCAATTCACAGAGAAAATTGTCAATTTGATATTAGGCTGAATCAGACCAGAATGGAAAGTACTCTAAATTACCTTGAAATTAGGCATGCTTTGGAGCTTATTGATTCCTCTTTTCACTTTCTAAAACCTTTATTAATCACTAGGAACTTCAGCAGGACAAGAAATCACAGATTCCAGGACTTTCAGTTCCAGAAGAATACTACCAGCCTTCAGTGGTATCATTTTTTCTCCCCTACATTGAGGTGACCTCTGTATAAGGGGGCCTCAGCAGATGCTGAGCATGGGATGTCCTGGTGAACCTGTGGTCCCCAGAAGGAGAGAATTTGTGTTTGTGTGCAGTTTGCCAGCAGCCAAGACAGGGTTTCATCAAAACCCCATCTTGAAACTGGCAAAAGTTTGTTGAGAATGAGGCCTTTCTTGAAAGGCATTTCTGGCAGTGTAGGTGGTGAATGGCTATGAGAATGCCAGGCTACAGGAGATTTTGTGAGCAGGAAGCATACTGCTTGATTTCCCAAGCAGGCTGCTTGGTCTTCTCTTTTGTTTAAATAAGATGAGTAAAACAGGCTCTACTAAGCTAGTAAGTTTCTTAATAAGATAATTGTACATATTTTGGCATCTTGATTCAGTGGGAATGATGGAATGCTGACAGACTGATGTCAAATAAAACAGTTTTGAGCATTACATTAGTGTCACACTCATGGATTCAAGGCTGGACAGGCTGAACAAGAATTGGGATTTCAGAGACCCTGGAGACACTTTTAAAGATATATCCCTTTTGCCATCCATTTCCAGACTGCTGGATGCCCAATTCTGGAGTTAATATCACTACTGGTGTTAGATTTTAAAAGGTTGTGGGTACATGCCACCTTTTAAGCTGACCTTGTAGAGATTTCATAATGTAAAGCCAGTGATTCCATATTGCAGCATATTCCTTTTGTTCTCTGTGGGTTGGGTTGTTTTCTCATCTTTGTTACAAGTGGTATCTAAGCTACATTTCTGTTCTTTGTTGCCCTTCTGCTTTTTGTTGTTTCTTATGCAATAGCTGCACTACAATACTTTTCTACACAGAATAAGGATATCATTATTAATTATTATTATTTACTTTTTTTAGTAACAAACCCTTTCTTTTTAAGTATAATAAAAATGCATTTTTCCTTCTCCTTTTCCTGGTTTATGTGTTGAAAAAGGCTTTAAAAATTTATCCTTATTTTCTTTAACACAAAATAATGGGAAAGAAAAAATAAAATTGTAGAGTTTGAGTAGCTGCTGACTTAATTCTACTAATTTCTTCTGTAGTTCCATTTGTAAGCAACACTTTTAAATGTAGTATGTTGAAATATGAAATATATGGGATTTACTTTTTATATGTACATTAAATATTTGAGTTAAGTTTGTTTCAAAGCTTTTTCATTACATGCTGCATCATCAGAAGAAAGCTCTTAAAATGTATACTCTTGTGATCTGAAGTTGCCTTGCTTCCCTAAATATGCCAGCATCTGCAAGATATGCTTTGAAATTAATAATATTGAAAAACAACTCAGCAGTTGTATTTGCCTTATTTAATTCCTGCTGAGATGATTATGCCTCTATTAGCTGTGCAATTATATTGCACAGCTCACTTGAAGTATCTCAAGCTGTAGCTTTTTTGATTCTGACTATTTTAGCGCTTCACAGAAAACATCAAAGGTTGAGCCACAGTGAATAGAGCTTACCAAACAATTTATGTTTCTTACTTGGAATTACAATGGCTAACTTCTGCCTTACTTATTTTTAATAAGCGTCATGTTTAAATGTGATATTATTGCATGTGAAGAAATGTGTTTAGACAAATAAAACACTAAAGAGATTAGGTACATGGAAATAGCCATGTGACAATTTAGGATTTCTATTAATTTCTATATGAAACTCAACTTTGAACAAACATTCCAAGTTTACAAGTTTTGTCTAGGCTTGGTTATTGTAAATATTGCAGGTAGAAGTGAAGGTCTAAAAGAGTTGCTGTTTGAGGAAAGAATGAACAGAAGTGGAGGTTGGCAGGCCTCTTTAGGAGTCTCATTTAAAGCAGGGATAATTTGTGGAAATTCAGCTTTGAAATGTTGGCGCACCTTGTGATTGTACAACTAGATTCCATTGATTAAATGTCAAAGTACCAAACTAATTGGATATTGGTTTGGGATTTGTGTTAGTTTTAATTTAGGTGAGTACTCCACATGGAGGAATAGTGGTAGCCAATTTAATCTTAGTCTTATATAGTAAATTCTGTTTTTAACACATAAACATAACAATCTCTTAATGAAATGATACTGCATTTCTGAGGGGCTTTTGTTGGTGTTTGTTGGATTGGTCTTTTTTCCACCAGTTTCTGTCTTTTTGTTCATTTTATTCAATACTAGACAAAAATGTGAGTCCAAGCAAGAGGAATAAGTATTTAAATCTCTGACAGACATAATTTACAAATTCTTTAGCAAAGATATCAAAAATAGCACTGACATGAAACAAGCTCTATAGAAAGTAGTTAGAATGACTTTTAAAAAGACAGTGTAGAATATTTTACTGCTTCATGACACAAACAGCTAAATTTGCAGTTTCTGAATTTTTTACAGTGAGAAAAAAATTTGATGAAGGCATTTGTTTACTCCATATATGTTACTCCATATGTACTGATATGATCTTAGCTTTAATACCCAAACAGAATCACCTTATAAAGAAACTATCTGAAGGCATATTTTTAATGTGCTGTCAAAAATAGTCTGTTCCCATTGGATCTAACCATCTGAAGCTTATGCCCATTTTATATTGAGTTGTATGTACTTTTGAAAACGTGTTGCATTTCAACTTGCATTTTGAATGCATCTGCAAATTGTGAGTGCTAAACTACTAGAAGTTATGAGAAGTGGCTCTAAGCAAATAGTGCCATGGCAGTAAGAGTATTACAAATAACAGAGAATTTCTAGTTCGCAGTTCACAAGCATTTTCAGAAATTCTGCGACCTTTCACGTATGAATAGAGTAGGCACAGTATCTCACGCAGAGTAAATCCAACATTTCTTTGCTGCATCAGATTTACTGTGCATATACTTTGAGACTACACAGCACATGAGTAGAGGTTATTCAGGATTTTTGTCTGTGCTGCCCTTGATGAAAACACTTAGACAAGCAAACTGCACTGCACAGTACATACAAGATGTCACTGTATATTTAATCTAAACTAAGGTGATTTATCCCTGCAAACTGTGGAGAAGAAAAGTGGTATTGTCACATTTACAGGCACAGATTTCACAGTGGAAGTGGAGAATACATTGGAGAAAAAAGCTGGACTCAACCAACATATCGAGTCCCTTTGAACAATGTTTCCTTGAGACCAGTAAGTTTTCGAAAGCTTCAGGGTGGAAATTTTCAGTTGAATCTTCTGGGCATAGAAAAGATCAGAGGCTTATTTAAAGAAAGAATACTTCAAGTGGGAAGGTGGCTAAAATACAGTCAAGAGCAAAATGTGCAGAAATTTCTGCTGGGAGTGACAGCTTTAGTGAGAACTTGAAGTCAACTGCATAGATTTTACTTTTTGCAGACCCAAAAAAATGTACTCATGCATTCATCCTCCCCTGTTGCCTGGGATTAGGGGACATTTTGGTTGTTCAGGTTATTTAAAGAGGGCAGAACATGTGAGTGTGCTGGGAAAACTTGAGGGCTCTTGGCTTTACAGCTACTTTAAGAACATAAAGGAACCCCTGACAAGAGGGGTTCTTGGGAGCACTTGGGTGGTTGAGAAGCTCTGTTGAACCACCTTCAGAGATATGTGGCTGAGTAGCAAAAGTCCTGGTGTGGGCTTTGAAACACCTCAAATATCAAAGAGGGAGTTTTCATTTGAGAATACCTGAGAGAGGCTGGACTTTAGAATGACATCTGCCTTTAAACATATAAGGGATGTTAAAGGGATCCTTTTAAAGATATGAGAAAATCAAGGGATGAATCTACTCAAACTCAACCCTACCCTGAGGCTAAAACTGCAGTGGGTTATGAGAGTGTTCATTAGTTCCAGGTGTAGGAAGATTTTGCTGCTCTATGGCACAGATGGCTACAGGAATAAAAATTTGGAATGTGATATTCATATAGATGACATATGTATGATGGGTCTTTATTGATAAGGAGAAAAAAAATTCTAAATATTTGTCTAAGAGTTGTCTAAGCCCCCACAGCAGAGGAGTTAGAAGTAGATTATCTTCTAGGTCCTCTTGCAACCCAAGCCATTAAAGCATTAAAGTAAAGTAATGAAACTGGATCTGAAAAATATGGAAGGCAAAGCCCAAACTGGTGTGAGAAGTTGTCAGTGTAGAGTCTTGCTAAAGTGAGGACAACTATTGTGTTACTAATATATCCTAATAATGATCAGGAGCATGAACAAAGGAAGAGTACTTTACACATTGCAGGCAGAAGAATCAAGTAAAATATATCACATCAGGCTTTTGCAATGTGTGCCATCTTTTTAAATTAGACAAATTACGAACTAGCTAGAGGAAGAAAGCAAATAGAATATTTTATGATGCTGTATGTGGGAGAGTTTATTAATAAATCTTATGGCAGTGTACCTACTTGCTTCCAACATGCAATTTTGTAGTTGCAGAGGATAACTTACTGCTGATGGTGAAAAGGAACTCTACTTTAATAAATCATTTTGCAAGTCAGTTAAAACAATAACCTGATCTTAAACAGTTGTTAAGGAAGTAAATTTTATGCTCAGGATGAGGTCCAGGATAGTTGTCAGAGCTTTATTTGAAAATAAAGAAAATATTTTTAAAAGTTTCATATTGTGAAAAAAGTTAAAATAGGAACATAGATAACCCAAATTAAGAAGAATTAACAAGATGAACTCTGTTATCCAAGGCAGGAACATATCACACAGAATATTTATAAAGTATAAAGCTTTATTCTCCTGTCTGTACAAGATATTGCGTAATATAATGTGTATGGAGATAATATAAATTCATTTCCATACACATATATTTTAAAAACTGTACTTGCTAAAAGATGATGTTCCTGATACTATTTTTTCTGCCTGCCATCTATGGTGTCAAAAACTATATGGATTTGTCTATTTTTTATAAGTAAATAAATATTCCAAATGGTCTTCAGAACAGATTGCTAAGATTCAACATTAATACTAAATGTTCTTTTGAACATTTTAATGAAGTTTAAAATAAATCTTGAATTTCCAATAAGTTGCCAAATACTGCAGGGAAGAAAAAGTCCAAAAGCAAGTGTAAGATTAAATTGTTGCTGAAGCTAGTACATGCAAGTAATTAAAAAAGACAGTGGTTGCCTTTTTCATTTCCTTTTTTTTTAAGCTTAAGAACCCACTCCTGCTGTGCAGAGTTAGAAGTCCATCCTGCTACCTCTTTTGTCATCAGTACTTTTGCATGCACATACAGACGCAGATTTAACTCTTTAAGGCTACTGGCAGAGCACACAAAGCTACAGGGCCCCTGATCTACAAAGATGAAGTGCCTTGTAAGCAATAATTTCTTTATATCCTTGTCATATAAAACTAAGCCTGCTTTAGACAATGAAGTAAACTACGTGATTTATGTGCTGACCTCCATGTACTATCTGCAACCTTATTGGGGTTTTTTGGGGGACTTTATGTGCATTTAGTCTTTTTTGCCTTGAATTCAGTTCCTCTTCATAGAAGACAAACCTCAAAGATTGATAACAAATGCAGTTTCTCGTAACTCCCTTCTCTCTTTGACTATCCTGAATGAAATATGCTGAATTAATTTTCTGTTTTCCTAATTATTTTTTCAATTCCATCCACAAAGGGATACAAAGACAAAGAAAAATTAGTTTCTGCTCTGTTACTTAAGTGTGTACCTGCTATCAAACAGTAGCAAACAACGTGGTCTGAGCAAGTGTGTATAAAAAAGTAGGATTAATAGTGGTAGGCTTTTAAAAGATCAAAAACTTGACAAGGCAAAATTGGTTATTTGACAGTTACAGAATTGGCAATTAAAAAGAACACAGTAACTATCCTATTTCTGAAGACAGGAACATGCACTGCTGTTTGATTAAAACTGGCTTGTAGACTCTATACTTCATTCAGCCCATGCCACTTGTATAGAAAGGTCCACAAAAGAAATAGCTGTCCACTGATGTTTGAAGGGTGAAGCAAGAAGATGGAAGAAAAATTGTTTACAGTGAAACAAGAGGTCAGTAGAAGCTAAGTGGTTCTATTGTGAAACAAAAAGAAAAATATCAGGAAAAAATTACCAGACAGGCTCTTACCAAACTGTAAATAAATCTTCTTTCTATAAAGGTAATAATTGTTTGCTTATAATATAGACTTATTCTGGTTTTTTTTTATGCAGTGATGGCATGCTACAAGCTTTATCTAATTTCCTTTTTTACACTTCTCTCTGGTGTGAATTTACCGATGTGCTAAACTGTGGATTATATTGTCCAAAGGAGTCTGTTTGGATGTTTCAGGGTTATGCTTTATTTCTTCATGAATTCTAAACTGTCTTTCTTCTTCAGCTCTTTAGATACAGTAGACATCCACTACAAAATCTTTGTTTTCCAGCCACCTAATCCTGACCCAGAGACTGTGCACCACACCCTCACACAGTAGGGGTGTGCAGTCAAACCTCTCCCTTTCATGGCCTGAGGTGTGACCCCTGCACCTGGCCTGGGCTGCCTGTCCCTCCTGAACAGCCTGGAGTTCTCCATCCCAGAGCTCCAGTCCTGGGACTTAAGCTTAGTGGGGAAAAAAACACATAACAGTGGTACCAAGAACAAAATAGGTCTGCCTATCTCAGAACCTGGGCTTGAGAGCCTGTTGAGGTCAAAATTATTTTCTCTCTCAGATATGTTCCCTTAGGAAATTATTGGAAAATCACTGAGCAAAGAAACTTAAGGACATCTTCACTGCAATTTATCAGAAAAAACAACCAGACAAGCCAAAAAAAAAAAAAAAAAAAAAAAACCCATTGTTATTTGTACTTGCATCTTTCCGAAAGGAATTTTCCTTTTTTCTGGTGAGACTGGGATGGTCAAACTTCCCTTCATGAGCAGTTGCAGAAAGGCATGCTGGTGAAATTGAAGTATTATTTTTCTGTTGTAACATCTTCAGTAATCCTCCTTTTCTGTTTTTATAAATTTGAGAAAAAAATATTAATGACTAATGAATACTGTGAACCCAACACAATACTGATCTTAGTCATGAAATAGCTCAGATTTAGATCTCTGTTATAGGAACATGTAACTTCAGTGATGATTTACATATTAGTAGTCATTTTAAATTTTTTTCAATCACAGGTGAAAGAAATTTCACTAATGAAACAAATCAGTGTCTTGCTGTTTATTTGGTTTGTATAAGATGAAAAGCTGAAAAAATTAAACAGTCCTAAGGCATTCTTCAGATTTTTTTTCCACAGTTTATTATTAAAGGAAATTTGAATTATGTTGCCTCTCCAAGTCAGTAATTCATAAAACGTTCCTGTCTCATTCTGGGTGGGATTTTCAAGTGCAACTTCTAGTGAAATTCAGAGAACGGTAGTTTCCAGATCTGAAGTGCCCCAAATGAGTCAGTTAAAAAGAACTGAGTACTACACAGTAGTCTAGTAATTTCCCTCTTTTCCTTTTGGGTTGTATTTTGTGATGGTTTTTTGGTCTTTTTTCTATATACTAGCAATCAATAATAACTTCAAATACCTTCATTTAAGTGTCAGCTTGTAAAAAAAAAAAAAGTAGTACTAATATTAATTAACTTTTAAAAAGAAAGATCTGTGTGAACTTGGGGTTTTACATAGGGTATAACTGAGCCATTGACTTGCTACCTCTCAGGGTGCTCTTTGTAATTTTCAGGAAGGAACTAAAAGTAAAATGCCTTAGGTTAATTCCAAGTCAAAGGGAATTTTGAAAGTCTAGTTTTTTCTTGAAACAAAGTTGCTGAGGTTTTACCACTCATTGCCAGAAATCATTCTAGTACTGTAACTGCAGCATTCTGATTGCTGTAAATATTTCCCCATGACTTTTAGGGTATGCAGTCAAATAAAAATGTTGACATTAAATAACTGGGAAACAGTATTTAGACTAATTATATTCTTTAAATAAAGATGACATGCAAAGTCAGATTATAGAGAACAATGAATGTACAGTAGACTAAACTTTTTATTGTCCCTGTTTTGAGAGGACCTGCAATGACATTTATAGAAGTCTATTTTGTATTTTAAAGGAATTAGACCAAAGACTTTTCTGGGTTATCCAGGGATGTAAGAGATCTCCTTGGTTTAAACTGGCATTGCCCTCCAGGAGACCTGAAGGATGATTTGCACAGGTCCTGATGGTGTTCTCCTCTGTAATAGGCAGCCTACACCTTTCACATCCAGGGACAGCTCAAGTTTTGGGGTTACTACAAAGGTAGAACAAGACATATTGCAATAGCAGGTAGAGTACTGCCTGTCTTCTAAAGCAACCTTTTTGTGTAGGGGCAAGTTTGTCAGACAGATTTAACCTGAGGAACTGGTATGAATAGCAGGCAAAAGTTGGTCCATCCAGTTTCACAGTTCCTTCAAGGAACCCTCTTTTTGCTGCAGAAACTTGGCTTGACTGTTTAGTGCCCATCAAACATTTTCCTTCTTACTCTTGTATCCTTTTAAGCAGACCCTTAATCCTTCTGATTTGATAGTTTTCACAACAGAGATTAAAGCAGAACTGATTGATAGAAAGCTAATCCTGGGCAATGGTTACTTCTCTATCCCTGAATTTGGGATGCTGTCTTGAGATTTTAGGGATCACCTGATGTTGTTGGTAAGTCAGTGCAGGCTGTGCTTCAAAGCTCACATCCCATCTGTATAGAGCTTGGTGTTGTGCTGAACAGACTGTGTGTGTCTGATTCTTGGAATTAACTGTGACAGCAAGGTCATTTTGGCAGATGGTTGCTGTGGCATGTGTGTAGGTATATTTGAAGGATGATGGTGTTATTCTATTTCCTGATGATCATACATTTATTTATGGAAAAGACTTTCCTTTTGCCTGTTTTCCTTGGTTTGTTTTTTTTGTTTTTTTTTTTTGTTTGTTTGTTTTTTTTTAAATATGCAAATATATGAATTGTAAAGTCATTCCCTGGTGGGTCTTTTTTTTTTTTCATTTCCTATAATCTAAGATAATTCTGCATACCAAGCATGTCCTTTGGCAAGTAAATGAATGTAAAAAGAGGAAATGTAAAAGGTTTGCCATATTTCCTTTTTCATCAGCTCCTAAAATTTCCTCCTACAGACTATTTTATTTCATTTTGTTTCTTATAAGGTTGCATCCCCTTGAGATATTGTTTAAGCAGCAACTCATGTCTGTCCTCACTTGCGTGTGCCCTTGGCAAACAGACGCAATTGCTGAGTAACAGGCATCAGAACTCTGAGTGTCAGTGTTTGGTTTTCAGGCTTTAGCAAGATTGCAAAGGGAACACAAAGCTCCACTGGGAAACTGAGCATCAACATTTCATTTAGTGGTACAGTTAGATTATGAAGTGCTGTATGTGAAAGGGTATTTTTTTCAGAAAACTCACTGAGAGTGGAAAGAGAATTCTGAGTTTTCTCCATTACCAAGTCAAGTGCATAGAGGCTGCCTGAAAGTTACAGACAAAGTCTCAAATTTGAATTTCAGATCAACCTTTTTTTTCTTAATTTTATAAAAAGTACTTTGGTAAAGAAGGTATGATTGATAAGAAAGTTGCCTTTTCCAGGAAGCTCCTTCTTTCTTATGAGGTTGGTCAATCATGAAGTTTTCTCAAGCTTAAGAGAGGAAAGTAAGCTTTTCACTGTAGAAACAGAGATTTTTATACTGATGTTAATCAGATGAATTTCAGTTTAACACAATAGGCATTTCAGATACAAACAATGTGTCTGAAAGGAAGTTTTGATCTCAATGAGACTGACCCTTGAATGAGTGCATGATGCAGGTGCATTATTATCCCTTGTTCAGTGGGTATTTGCTGAATAGGGACATTACTCTGTCAGTTATGAATAGGTCCAGGCCATGAGAATTCTTTCTATACCAAATTGATTATATGTCAAATATGAGTAGATAGACAATAATAAGTAAGTGGCATTACCCTGAACAGTGTAAGAGTGACTATTGCTATGAGTCCCTAGAGGGATATTACATTCATCCTGTTTCAGACATAGTTCACCTAATTTCATCTTTTAAGTCTCTGTGATGTCTTATTTTCATTCCACCGGGATAAGACAATTCCCTAGGACTTCATAAACTACTTCTGGGATATAAGTTATATTTTTACCTAGTCTCTCTCTGTCTCTTCCCTCACCTCTAGAGTGGATTTCCTGTTATTAGGAATTCACATGCAGATGCTGGCATATAATCATTATAGGAATTATTTTACCTCTCTTCTAATAAGATAGGAAATGTATCTTTTTTTTTTTCAAAGATACAAAACATATCATGTGTGTCTTCTTTTGTGCTTAGTTTTCTGGGCTTAAAATCCATACACAGTTCTTTTTAATTCTCTCATGAAAGCAGTAGTGATACTTCAAAGAGGATTATAGGAAAAAAGGATATCTTATTTCCATAGGGAACATGTAACTTCTGGTTTTGTTTCTGTAAGTAAACTGTACTCCCTGACACAAAGGTCAGAACTATCCCTCTGTGATCATTCACATGCTACACAGTAACCCAGATACCCCTGTTACCATTTCCTCACATGCCTCTTCATTCACTTTTTTTATGAACAGAAGTCCTTTGAACAGGTGTTAAAATTTGCAGTTTTCTAGAAATCCAAACATGATATATTGCAATTGACAACTTCATGAGAACAGTAAAGGCTGTGTATGTAATATGAAGAAAGCTACAAAGTTGCTTTAAATGCAGAGTAGAAATAGTGTGTGTTAATCCCCAGGGAATGCAAAGTTGGTTTGGTTTTTTTTGTTTGGTTTTTTTTTTTTTTTTCTAAAAGTGATGCTTCTTTCTCTGAGCTTGCTACAGGTAGATGTGATAACTACTGAGTATTTGTATTGGGTTTATGTGGCCAGGTTTTGGTAGCAGGGGAGCTCCCAGGTGGCTTTTGTAAAGGTAGATTTAGATTGGAGACAGGGAAGAATTTTTTACAATGAAGTGTTAAAACACTGGGAAAGGTTGCCCGGAGAGGTGTTGGAAGCTCCATGACTGGAAATATTCAGGGTAAGGGCTCTGAGCATCCTCATCTATTTGAAAATTCAGGGAGGTTGGACTAGAAGGTCTTTAAAGGTCTTTTCCAACCTAAGCCATGTTATGATTCTATGAAGGAGTAGGAGGAGGATGTTCTAAGAGTTGAATTAATTCTTTATTACCCTAATCTGATTCAATTTATAATAAATTAAACTTACTTTCCCTAACAGACTCTTTTCTGCCTCTGATGGTAACTGGTGAGGGATCTCTCCATGAGCCTTTTGTTTTATCTTCTCTCCCCAGCCAGCTGAGGAGGGCACCTGGCAAGCAGCCAGGGTCAACCCACCACAGTGTGCATAAACAAGATATAAGTTTTTTCAGAATTAAATCCAATATGGGGTTGGTTTGTTGGTTGGTTGGTTGGTTGGTTGGTTGGTTGGTTGGTTGGTTGGTTTTTAATGTGTGTTGGCTTTTTTCTGATAGAATCCGAAGATAATCTGGGAGGACCATTTTCAGATGGTAGCAGTCCTGTTTAAACTGAATTTATCCTGCTTCTCCTGCCTACTGTCAGCAGGGTTCATACAAAAGTGGGCATTGTTGGTAACTTTGGGTGTGTTACATGAATGCCATTCAGAAGCCTCTTGTATATACAGTTGCTGCAAAAGCTGCTGTGGGAGTAAAACAGTTATGGCAACCCAGGTTTCCACAATGCTTTTTGCTTTTTTTTTTTTTTTTTCATTACAATACAACTTTGTCTCTTGAGAGGTATTTAGCATTTACTATGAGCAATAAACTAACAGTCAGTTCTTTTTTGTTGCAATCTAATATGTTGTTTTTGACCGTGTCATTTCCAAGATTGCCTGTGGTACTTTGCAGTGTTCTTCAGCTTTGGGTGGTGTAACTAATGTGGCTGGACTGCATGTTTGAGCAAAGTCTTCAGTTTTCTGAGATACTTGAGCCCTGTTTCCAAGTGTATTCCTGGATTTTATGAATATGTGAGACCTTAGGTTATTTTATGAACAGATTTCTGAAGTATCTCTCAGCCACATGTTTGTGTCACATTTAGTGTATCATTGAGACCAATGACAAAAACATATCAAAAACTTCTGGATATGAGAGTGACTTTGATGTGATTAGCAGTGAAGTCAAGTACTTGAAGTGTCCTGTGTCAGCAATTTATAAAGTGTTTGATAAATAATCCTGACTGAAGAGCCATAAAAGCAATTCCAGGGTATAAACCTGGGATTGGATAGCATACTTTGGAGTGACAGTAGAAGAGGCATATTTGATCTCTACAGAAATTTAAGTAGGAGCACATGAATTTCCTGCAGTATTTAAGATCTGCCTGATATATTGACTTACTGACAAGAGTTTATTGTGACTTCTGAGGGCATATCTAAACCCTGAGTCCTTATTTAAGTTTAAAGAGAAAGAGTCCGATTCTAGATGGGAAGGGTGGTTTTTGTTTGCCTTTTTTTTTTTTTTAATTTCATATATATTTTCTCTGTTACCTCTATACTGTATGCTCACCTCTATCCCTTCATTAGTACAAAATATACTTTAAGCTTAAAAGTGTGCATTTCACTTTTTTCAGCTTCTTGCCTTTGGGCCTTGGAGCTGATTTTGTTACCTGGATCTAGATGAAAACATTTACATGACTTGACCAGTATGACTTTTGAATTAAAATAATTTAATTTTTATTAAGATAGTGGAATTATTTTTCCATTACTGGAAGGAAGGGAAGGTAGAAGAAACAAGTGTATTTCTTTTGAAATTGGTGGATTTGAGAAAGTCAGTGATCCAAATTAATAGATTTTTTTTAAAATCTCAAAGTGGAAAACATGAATAGAAGTTAATTTTCACTCCCAAGTAATTTGTCTCCTAAAAAAAATCTTAAGATACAAGTTTATCCCATGTCAGAATTTGTTGGTGGTCTCATTATCTTTTTCAGTGCTGTTTACCATTTTAACCTGATATTGTATTTACTGTGGGAGTAAATGCATCTTGCTAGTAAACCCAAAAAATACCAAATAATTATTTTCAGAATGTAAATCTTATTCAAAGACCCCTTGATACAGGAATTCTGTTCAATTTTGCTTTTGATTTCTGACTTCAGCAAAACACAGTTAGACTGCCACAGAGAGACCAATCAATATGATAGTTAACATTGTTATTTGGAAGGATTTTGTTTAAAATGTATTCCTTTTTCAGATTCTGAACTTTTGCCAGTTATTTGCTTATTTCAAGCCAGTCAACATACATTGTTAAAGCACCTTAAATAAATCATGCATAACATGATTCTGGTGTGGTTCCGGTTATTCAGAAAAACATGGAGTTAAGGAACTTGTTAGAGCTGAAGACTAATGAGGATGGGCTTTTCTGTCAAATTCCTCATGATGCAGCTGTCCAGCACAGGAGCAGGCAGAATGGTTGAACAGCTCAGAGTGCAGGGTAGCAACAACAAGTTAACAAACAGAAGTAGCACTGTGCATTTTAATTCACCTGTTGAGTTTGGGGTATTGTCACAGTGCAGGTTTAAAGGTGGAGGCTCTGGTGCTGTGGTCAGTGTTGGTGTGAGCAGGCAGCCAAGGATTTGGGCTTCCAGGATCACAAGGGAAAGGCCACAGAGAAAGGCAGCAGCATCACCTTCCCCACACGACCTTGAGGTTGGTGGCAGCTCCTCTCTGCAGCTGCCCTGGTCCTGAGCCTGACTGCTTCCTCTATTACTGTGCCAGCCCTTTTGGCAACAGCTCTTCATGAGTTGTTGCATTGAGAGGGGGTCCATTCTCACAGGGAGGTGCCATGGGTGGTAGCTGTGGCCTGTTGGTTTCTCACCGGGCATTTAAATGTGTGGTGCCCCTCATACTGAGCAGGCTTGTGGTTAAAACATCAGCAGAAATATAAAACTAATGTTCCTCATGGCAGTTTAAACCCAGCTCGTGTTAATGAGTAAACTGAGCAACACTTGGTGAATTCTGTTTTGTTGTGACAGGAACAGCCAACATCAATTGTTGAAGTGACTTTGATAACACTTGAGGGCTGCACAGCAGCTTTCTCTGTAGTAACTTTACTGGCATCTCTTGCTTAAAGCCTAGGAAATCAGAAGAACCTGAGGCCACATTAGCATGACCTGGATTTCCACTGAAAATCAAGATGAAATGTATTTTTGCCCTTTGTGCTGCCCAAGTGCCTGCCCTTCCTGGCCCTTCCTCAGGACATCTCCAGTAGGGAGGATTTGACACAAGTAATGAAGAAGGACTGGACCTTTTCTCTCATTGTCTCTTGCATAATGCCCACCGGGTCCCAATTAACCTGGCCTTGATTAATAACAGTTAATTGCAGTGGATCTTGCATGCTGATGGGGAGGAACACCTGAAACAGTATAAATTCTGAATTGAAATTCCATTATCTATGAAACAATGAAAACTCCTTCTAAAAGGAGTCCTAAAACCATTGCAGTTATTGTTCTGCTTGAACCAGTTTTAATAATGTGTAATGTAGGAGGCCTCTATTTTCTGCTTTATGTTTTGGGTTTTTCTCTTTTAATAAGATTTTATGGTTTTTAAATTAATTGATCGTTATGTTATGAAACTGGTGTACCAATTATTTCTCTCCAGACATCAATGATGTTACCAAGAAAAATTTTAAATATCAGAATTTTTTTTAGAAAAGAGAAGAAGATTGCAAAAATTATTTGTGACAGAAGGGATTAGGATAATGCTTTGCACAGAAATAATTTACTTTAAGTATAAAATGCCTTCAATTTTTGTTTAAAAGGATCTGAAAGAGGATTGTATATATTTGTGTATTTGGGGAAGGATGAAATAAGTATGAAGCCCATAAGTGCTAAAATATGCGATACATTATTGTAACATGTTGGTGTATCATTTCTGTAAAACACATATACAGTTCTGTATGTAAAAATAGTTGTTCTTGGAAAGGTTGTTTGTACTTAACAGATATCAGGTATTTTTCACTATTGGTTAGTGAAAGAGAAAAAAAACCTCCCCTTTCTTCTTTCATAAGACTTTTTTTTCCTCCAGATCTAGAGACAGTTGTGTAGTTCAGCCTTTCCAGCTGTGTGTTGTAAAAGGAAAACAGTATTATTTTGACATACTGGAATGTCAGCAGAATTAATAGAGGTAAATGCTCTCCAAACTATGCAGCAGGACTTCAAGACCTTGCCTGAGTAACAAAGTAGAAGTTCTTGTAGAGTAAGATGCTCTTTGTGGTGTTACTGTTTTGATTTCTGGAAACCGGAAAGAGGAAAAATTAGACGTACTGAAAGCAGCAATGAAATTATTTTGCCACAGAGAGATTGCCAAAAGATTGACAGGGTGAGTGTGGTGACAGCCTGTGCAGGTGGAATGGATCAGACATTCACTGAAGTGTGGGGGTCAGGAGGTGCATGTTTGGTGGGAGCAGGCTGCCTTCTGCAATCTAGAAAACTTTGCTCGTTTGTAATGAGCCTTATGGTTTTGCTTTCAGAAAATTTTGTGTATGATTCTATGCACATTTATGCTGTTTCCCTCCTACTCACTCACCCCTCAAATACAGAGTTTTCAAAGGCAGATAGCTAAACCCATTCTTAGACATTTCAGTAGAGGTGGCTGATTTTCTGACACACAGAACACTTGCAACTCCTACTTGAAAAATGTGCTTTGTTTGCTCTGTTGGAATGGCTTGCCTGAAAGAGAGTACAGGCTATGTTAATAAAATACATATTTATATTTTACACCATACAGTAAAAGTTCTTCATTGCTGTGGCTACAAGGAACTTTTCTGCTTTAGTTTAACCTCAGACTAACACCATGTTTCTTTCTATTTAGGGTTTCCATCCTAGATGTAATGACAAGAAAAGTAAGCAAACAGTGAAAATAATAATTTCCATTGAAGTTACTATTATCAGAATAGAATATATTTCTCTAGACAAGGATCAAATCCTAAATGAAACCATAAAATCAGGAAAATTTGTTTCTTTAAACATTGGTTTCTTTATTTTATCTACTTATTCATATTTTCAATACATGTAAATAAAAGCAGGGTTTTTCTCAGTCTACAAAAAACATATACAAGAAATCCATAAATCCCTCCCAAACACATGGAATTAGCTAATAATGGAATACAAATTAATTGCTAGAGGTCTCAAAAAAAATGGTTATTTCCCTATGATCAAGGGAGAAATGTAAGACCTTGTGCTATGGATAAAAAATCAGTTCTATGAATAAATATCTGCACACTAGAGAAAAGTATATGTACAAATGACTGTGTTAGTGCTCTTAAAGAGTTACTATTCCAAAGCTCAGGCAGCCTTGTAAATGTAAATAAAATCCAGAAGCTCACACTGCATTTGCAGTTACTGTCAGCAAGAGATTGCTGCATCCTTAGATGCACTATTGTAGTCTCCTGCAATCTGAATATAACCTCAATTGAAGGCTCTTTTGCTTGTTTATAAAACTAATATTTCTGAAAACAGCCCAACTTGCTAAAGAAAGCTTTTTTTATTATCTTCTGTTAGATGAAAATAACATTTGAATATGAAGCTTGGTCATATCTTTATCTGGGACTTGTAGAATTGTAAACCATAACAATGATAGATGCAACTTACACAGATTGTTTTCTGTAGGGCAAAGTTATAGTTTTGGCTTCCATTCATCAGCACTTGATTCTCTCTTGGAGGAGTAGCTCTTACCCTTTTTTATCTTGAAAAATGTGTTGGGAAACCAGAAATGCCTTAATTATATTCATAAGCTTATCTTTACAATGGAAAAGACCTTTTTATCGTTCTTTTTAATCAAGTCATTAGCATGAAACTCAGAGATGTAATCATACCAGACTGGAATTGGGGTCATGCCATAGGCTAGCTGAATAGGAGGCTTCTTGGCATGATGATGTATAGCCATTTCACAACAATGCTTTTAACTCAGTAAGTCTGCCCTTTAATTATATTTTAAATCTCATTTGAGAAGTTTTTATCATTATGTAAATTGCTCAGTAAATGGTCTCATTCTAAGACTCAATAAAAGTTTTGCTTATGGACTGGGAGAGAAAATTACTTAAAAGCTTGATGGAGGAATGGGGAGCATAAAAAAAAAATAGATAAACAAATTTAATAATCAGTTCTTAAAAGAACTATGACATTTAAAAGAGAGAACTCCCATGGGACCACAAATGCCTTGCACACCAGCAGAAATACTTCACTGGTTTGTTCCATCATTAATCTAAATCATAGTACCTTCAGATACAAATGCTATCTTTCAAAAAAGTATACATTTCTTTCTGTTCAAATGCTTTGATGGTAACAACCAGCTCACAAGGAGACTGCCATAAAGCCTAGTGCAAACTGGTTTTCTTTTGCCAGAAACAGAAGAAATAGATCAAGTGCACCTTGCACTGAATCTATCACTCAGGTGCTTACAATGCATTTGACTTGCTGTGCTGTAGCCCTTAATTCAACATCTCCATAACTGTAACACTCACAAAACCATTGCTCTGTCTGCAGAGAGGAGAATAAGCTGTGATCCCGAGAGCAATGCCACGTGCATGGATCTCTGTGCCTTCGAAGGCTGCGGGAGTGTGCCAGAGCTCTGAAAAAATGTCTCAAACTTTCTGAACCCTCACACAGAGTTTATGCTTTAGGCAGAATCAGAAATTTAGTGGAGCTTAAATGTAATTAAATGAAATCAAGTGGGATGATTAATTTGAAATCCAATTGCTAAACTGCTAAGATGTGCTTTACAGAGTTACAAATAGAGGAGAATTAGGGTCCTTTAGTTTCTTTAAATTATTTCATAATGAATTTTTCTACCTTGTATGAAAGATAATATTTTGTCAGCTGTGCTGCATTGATTTCCGTTTTTAGTATGACTCATCTATATTCCAAGAAATATAACTAATGCCTTCTTTCTAGGATTTCCCTTTATTCCCAGACTACCAATTCCTCTCTGATCTATTGCCAAAATAATGGCAGATTTTGACAAGTGTCCTGTCCTTTACATGTTATGTCTATGTACTGCATGTGGGATACAAAGGATATTGACACTGTTTAATTATTTCTGCTAAGGTATCTCAAACCATATTGAATTCTTGTGGGATTAACTGTGTTGTGTGGAAGCTGACAGAACTTTGAGTGCATTGGATTTCATAGCAATAGCCCAGCTGCCCTTAGCAGGTCTCTGTGTAAAATAAAACCCACAGATCCACAGGTGAATTTCTTCTGCCTACCAAAAGAATTAGGGTAGTGAGGATCTGCACTTCCATGGAGCAGTAATTCCGAAGGTGAATAACTGAATTGAGCAAGTGAGAAATATATCCATCCTCTAGTTTTGGCAGCCTTGGGTGTGTTCACTCACCACATTACTGTACTTCTCTGAAATCATGCATTTTGAGGTGTTTTTGAGGGCTCAGGACAAAAGTGAAACAGCCAGAGCAAATTTCCTCACCCTGTTTTGTCCAACAAGGTTGTTGTCCTCAAGACAAAATGCATTTCATCTCTGTATTACCCTAGTTCTGTGTCTTAGTTGCACACTTATTCTATATAATAAAATAATGCAAATACACCTTTTTAAATGTCTAGAAACTTCCAACAGGTGTTCAGCTGAGTTTCCATAAACAAATATCATGCTGCCTTTTGTCATCTAACTGTATAGTTCATCTTAATAAAGGAGGACTTCACTCAGCATCTAGTGGAGTTGCAGTTCTTTCCAGACAGCTCAGCTCACTCTAAGCAGCAACTTTTGATCAAAAAGATGTTTTTCATTTTTTGGTCTCTGTTTTTTATAAAAGCAGATAGCCAATCTTTTTTAACACAGTCTCAATAATAACAACTACAGCAAAAACACAGTATACACTCCAACTGTAACTCAGTAGAATTATACCAAGATTGATTTTTTTTTTTATCCTCTGTAGTCTTTTCATGTGTTTGAACACATTGGAAAATATGAAAGTGCAATAAATAATATATTTTTGGTCTATATGCAATGCTTCATGGTACATCTAACGGTAGCATACTTCTGCAAATATTTTAGCAATTTTTGAGATTAAATGGCTCTTCCTGCTTTATTGTTGTCAAGAAAAAGAATCTAGTTCATATTGTGCTTTTAAAATGTGCATTTATTTATTTCAGAAGACAAATAAAAGGTGTATAAATCTTTTTCTTATATGGTCTGTGTTTCTCTTGGGATGTGTAAGTGTCACAAGGAAAGGTTCTGACATGCGCCAACCTAAATGGAGCAAATACCTTTGTTGTTGTCTTGCTTCTTTGTCAGTGTAGGCTTCCTGTATAGTTGCAACAAACTACTTTTGTGAACATTAGAAGAAGTGCAGTATACAAAAATAATTTGGAATAAGGAAAACTAAGTCTTGAATATTGAGCTTTTGATAAGAATACTTCACTTTTCATGTTCATTGCCCACTTAACTGTCCAGATGTGTTGTGATAGTATGTAGTATTCTGAAATAAAAAAGAGCGTGGCTTGCTTTTATTTTCAGAATTATGCATGTGTCAGGAGAAAAACATAAAATATGTAGGCTATGAGACACATTTTCTAACCACGAGAAAAATGTGGAAAGGTTTTTCTCTTAAATTTTGTCTTATGTAATACTATGAGTATATGTGGTAAAACACCAAGAGGGCATAGATTTGACAGCTTCCTACTGTGAATAGTCATTCAACATGTTTCATGGCACGTGTTCTTGCCAAGGAAAAGTAACAAGTTTGTTAGTTTGGTGTTTCCATCACTACCCTGAAAATGAAGAACTTTGTGCAACAGGTAGTGCATATAATTCTTTCATCCAATAATAGATTTATTGTTTATTAAATATAGAAGGATCTTAGAACTATACAGACATTAACAGTTAACTTTTTTGCTGTGAACTTTATCCTTTCTTACACATTGTTTCAGCTGTTTACATCACTATTGTTAAACTTAACCTAATTTAAATAATATCTCCAAATGCATACATGGAAGGAAAGAAATTTGGTAATAGAGTATTCTTCATTCAAGCAAACAAAAATAAAGTATCACAGCTGGAAACTGGGGCTAGTAACATTCAAACTTGAAATAAAATACCACTTTTCAGGTAAGGACATTCATACCTGGAATATTGTACATTTTTATGTACCGTAATAATGCAATTTAAAAAAATATATAAATTTTCTGAACAACAGTAAGTAAATACAATGTTTATAATATGGTTGCTTTCTGCAGAGTTAACTTTGATGTGCATCAAACTCATTCCTAATTACTTTACTGCCTGAATGACAATAGATAAGTAAAATAGCTGGAGAAGAATTCTTACACTGGATCAAAGACATTGTTAGCCCACCTTAAAATTTCCCCAAATATTAAGCTAGTCATTGCTGTGAAAGCAATAGGTATCCAGTTAAGGACATTTGGAACAGCAGTAGGTGAGCAAGGACAATCTACTCATGATTGAGTAGATGAGTGGAGCTAACATTGCACTTAAAATATCAAATAAAACCAATTCAATTAAGAACACACCAAGTAGACAGATTGTGTGCTCCCTCCTTCAAAGTCATTCCCCTGAAGAAAATTGAAAAAAGTTTCCACTGGGGACTATCTGATGCTCAGTTAGTACTGGGTTTTGTTCTCAAATGCCATCAATCATTTCCTCTTCCCCACTTCATCCCCAGCACTCCCATTTCGGGCAGAAAGAAACCACCACCAGAAATCTTAGTGCCCCAGCATCCCAGGAGAAAATGTGGAGCTTTATTCACTGTTCATTATTTATTTGTGTCTTTGTGTGCTTCTGTGTTTGAAAGTAAAAGTACTTTTGTGCAAAGTGGCTGCATATAAAGTACATGTGTGCTCATTCATGTACGTGTTGAAATTATTATTATTATTATTTTCTTCTATTAAATGACCTTGATTCAACCACTGTTCTCTGCAAATGAATCTGACATTGTGGAGCTGCAGCATGCAAACGTCTTGGGGAAGGGCAGCCAGCGTACAAAGGCTGCATTGAGTGTGTGGGCAGGCAGGAATGCTGGTACCAGGCAGCTCTCTAAAGAATGTTCTTTTGGCAGAAACAGCCGTGCTAAAAATGAGGGGGAAAAAATGAATTCAAAATTTGGAGCTGGCCTGCAGTTACGAGGCGATAAGAAAAGTTGGCTGTTCAACATGAGCTGCCAGTTGCATATTCTAGGTCCTTGCTATTCTCAGGCCCTCCTACAGCCGTGGCCCCAACCAGTGTTTTGATATAGCACAAAGTGGCTGTTTATTGCTATTGACTGCTGAGGCCTGTGCTCCAAAACGCGTTCTGTCAACAGAATGTAAGTGAACTTGGCATTTTCAAGCCTGGCTGCTGCAGACGCCTAGATTTCTTGGAATTGCCATGCAGCAGGACCGGTGTTGCAGTCCCCAGCTCAAACTGAAAATGTTGCACAGGAAGACGTATCATGTGAAGGTCAGATTTACCTGAGATCCTGAGGATTTTGTGTTTTCTTGTTTTTCACCCATCAGCACAGCAAATACGTTTTGTCCTTATTTTGTTGCCTGTCAAAGGCTACACCTTTTGCTTTCTAAATTTTGTTCAATATGATCCGTGTGGCGAAAAGGTCGAATTCAATGGTAATGGCCTTCATGTGAAAGGGAAACATAGCTGTGTATACAGGACATGATATTGCTGTAAAAAGAGTAGTCAAAATCTGTGCTCTGTGTTGCACTGAGAATTTCTCCTGTCATTTGAAAAATCACAATTTCTATGATTTTTTTTTAAGAAATCAGATATACTGTTTTCTATTCCTTCCATAGGAGCTACAGGCAGAAATTGATGCTCACACTGACATCTTTCACAACCTGGATGAAAATGGGCAGAAAATCCTGAGGTCCTTGGAAGGCTCTGAGGATGCAACCCTGCTGCAGAGACGTCTGGATAACATGAATCTCAGATGGAGTGAACTTAGGAAGAAATCTCTAAACATTAGGTAGGACCTTAACCTAAGCAAAAGCCTATCATTGGTGTTTCAGATGGAATGCTGAAATTTGCAAGTAAAAAGGTTTAATTTTGTTTCTGTTAGCACTTTTTTTGTCTATTTTGAAATTATTTGTGCTACTTTGAATGTTGGCTTAACTTTGTAAGAATGATTAGGGTTTTTTGGTGTGAAAATTATAGTAGAGGATTAGGATTTGAAGGATATGATGAAGTTTTGTAATTACAGAAAGAAAGATTACCATGTTTAAACAGTAACTATATCCCCTCTAAATGTGGGCTTTTTCTAGAACTGGGTATGACTTATCAGTGAGTCATGAAAGAAAGTGATTAAATAACCAATATTTATGATAAGCTTTATTTTAAAGGCTGCTATTTCCAGTGCAAAACTAAAAATATCCTCGCAAATGAGAAGACAAATTATTTAAGGTTTTAACTGTTGTCAGGAGAGTGGACAGAATTGCTAAATAAAATCTAGGGGTAAAAAAAAACATAGGCAGTATCATGAGAGGAAACACTTTTGCTAGCAAGGAAAAATATAATAAATGGTAACATTACAAATTATCAAGTGGTCATTCAGGCTTCAATGGACTGAAGTTTTCATTTCAAAAGAATTTGTCTGGGAAGCTTTTTTCAGAAATAGGACTTTTACAATAGGCAACCCAGTTGCCTCAGTTACACTCAGTCTTGGTTATTTTTTCATTTTCTCACTTGCCGTGTGTTGGTGGTAGTTCAGAGGGCAGCAAAAGAGAGAAGTGTTTTCCAAAGTAATGTATGAAATATTAGCTTTTTGCAGCTCAGGTCCTGAGGGAGGTCAGGCTGTGTAATGACAAAAACCATCTTCCTATCATCAATCATTAGAAGTAAATGAAGGCTGTGATGTTGAAAAGATATTAGTAACTAAAGAAAGAGACATAGACCTCCTCTTTTTTCTTCTGAGTAGCAAAAGAGGAGGGATAAAACCCTTCAAGGTGTCTGAGATTTTTTTCTTTGCATGCATTTTACCCATGAACTTGCTCAAACACAGTGGTTTTTGAGATAAAAATAAATAGTCAGTTGTCCAAATATCAGCAATTAAACATAGGGGACTTTCTGTTTTTCATTTTTTTGCAGTTTAATGTACTGCTGTCATTAATTGAGTCAGAAGCAGTAAACCCCAGTTATATCACAGTGACTTCCTGCATTACACATTCAAAGCAACAGACCTCCTCTCTAAAATCTTTGCTTCCAATAAAAGGCTTAAGGACTTCAACAACTTATTGATTAGAATAAGAAACAATCTTAAATTCTCAGACATTTGGTTTAAGAGTTTCTGGCCACCAGACTAAATGAAGAGGCTCTTCCCAGTCTGCCTGTTTGGAGCTCTTTCTATCAATAGCACAGGATGGAATGGATTTCATCATAACTAGCAATGCTTACACAAAAGAGAGATTAGGGTAAATATATAAAATGCTCTCCAGGCATCAGTCACAGAAGTCTCTTTATTTAGTGTAGGTTTTAGTCTGCTGAAACAGAAAACCCATATCATGGATCAATTTGGGGGGGCATTCTTTTCTAAAAGTGTTAAATGAAATATATGGTAGATATTAAGAGAAGCCAAGTTAATTTCCATTATTTCCCTTCTTTCATTCTGATATGTCAGCACGGTTTATCCTAATAAACCCTTTCTTATAAATAGAAGGGCTTGGGTTGGAAGGGACCTTAAAAATCATCCAATGCCAGCCCCCCTTCCACGGGCAGGGACACATTCTACTACACCAGACTGCTCAAAGCTACATCCAGCCTGGTCTTGAACATTTCCAGGGATGGGGCATCCACAACTTCTCTGGACAATCTGTTCCAGTGTCTCATAACCCTCACAGTAAATAATTGCTTCATAACCCTCACAGTAAATAATTGCTTCATAACCCTCACAGTAAATAATTGCTTCATAATATGTGATCTAAATTGTCTAGGATCCATGGGCTTCTCTCACCTGCATTGCCTGCAGGACTGGCCTCCCCCTGCTGTGAAGCAGTTTAGCCCCAGCTCCCAGATGCCCTGTAAGAGCAGAGATCAGAAGGCCTGGGCTATGTGTGACCCTCAAATGTAGCATTCAAGTTTGAAAAAGAAAATTTTCCATCAGCTCTCATACTTTGAGAGCAGCTGATCTTTCTGTCAGCCAGTGGCTGATCTGTCTCTTTCCTTTCTCTTTCCTTGCCACTTTAATTACCTGAGGTTAGAGGCTGGAAAGAAGACAGTATTCATAGAGCATTTCAGAGAAATGCAACTGGCCCTGCCTTCATCAATTCTTCATTTCCTCATCCAAACTAAGTAATAAGGTCTGCTGGCTCCATATTTTTCGCATTTCTTTATAGGCCATTCTATATAAGGTATAGAATTCTTAGTGTCAGAAGAGAATGATTTTATGTGTGCAATCACTGTAGGAGAAGATAAATGTTATATGAACAAAACTAGAACTTAAACAGAAATGTATGAAATAAAAGAAAAATTTTCTTTATTTCCCAGCACATTTTTTCCCTTTACGGTTATGTAATACTCCTTTGGTTTGAGTTACTAAGAGGATTTCTTATGTTAGCTGGAGGTGAATTAGGAAATTTTTCCAAAACAGAAATTAAAAAACAACATATTCATAAGTCGAGAGAGACAAAATTTTAGTGTGCTTTATCTATGGTGCAGAGAAAATTGACGATTCTATCAGTACAGCTACACAAAACAGTTGCTGATATTTAGAAGCTCAATACTTGATCCCAAAAAAACCACATTTATGCATATACAGAGGAAATATTTAGAAAATGTCCTTATGATGGAGACCTTTTTTGAATAAAGTGATAATTTGTTTTTTAATTTTCCTAGTGTTTCCAATAATTTCATTCACACCTCTGTTAAAAGGGCACAAACATTTAGCTAGATAGTGTATGAGGATTCCATTGGCTTTAACAATTTCCTCAAGACTTTTATTTTTAAAGAATGGCATTGCTTCTCTTATTTTAAAAAATTAAGAGAATGAATCTTGTGTGGGTTGAATGGTTTGTGTCATGGTTTAGAGCAATGCTTGCTCTTCACTGAGTTGGAAAACTACTCTCTATATTTTAGTTAATTAATGTCCTAGTAATCCTAAGTAATGACTACATTTTTCATGCTACTTCTGCATAACATTTGTGCACTTCTAGTGAGACCAATAACTCAGTACAGCCATTACTCACTGCTGAAGAGGAAAACTAAAAAAAGTAAAATAAACCACAACCGATCAAAAACAAAAATCAGGAGATGTGAAAAAAAGCCAGGAGTGTGAAACCAAATTTAAATCTGTGTTGCCAGAATCTAATTCAAAGGTACTGAAGCTATTAAAAAATCGTTAAGTTAATGAAACAGTAGGATCTTTCTCAGTAAATAAGCTTGTACATTTTGGTTTTTACTTCCACTGTGCCTGAATCTATCTTATATTTAACACATGCTTTCAGATCCCATTTGGAAGCCAGTACTGACCAGTGGAAGCGGTTACATCTCTCTCTTCAGGAACTTTTGGCATGGCTGCAGTTGAAGGAGGATGAATTAAAACAGCAAGCACCCATTGGTGGAGATCTTCCCACTGTGCAGAAACAGAATGATATTCATAGGGTATGGGGTTTTTTTAAATTATCTTTTGGTCACTGCTTTTTTCTTGGCAGGTTAGTGCTGTATGACACAGTCCTTGTTGGAAAGAATTCCAGCTATAGCTTTCAAACTCAGCAGAGAAAATCAGCCTGTCAGAGAAGGAACTGTAAATGACCATGACCTTCTGAGACCTATCACAGACAGGCAGATTTCATAGCCAGAACAATTACTAACCTAGTAGTTTTTGGGGATTAAATATGTAGTTCTGAATTTTTTTCTGGAGCAGGCATGCCATCTTCATGTATACTTTTTGAAATCCTGGTGTGAATTTTGGGGACATTTGTGACAAGAGTAGCTGATATCAGCTCTACAGCACAACTCTGCATCATGAAATTTCTGTGATAACTGTCTGTTTCATCAGGGAACTCTAATGGACAGACCATTGCAGACAATCATATGGGGGGCCATTCTAGACTAAGATTTGTATTAAAAGGGGACCTAAAGTGAACACCTGTACAAGAAATGTGGGGTTTTTAAGCCCACCAAATGAACAGCTCCTAGAATAATACTTCTGAATAATTCTTCATACAAAGATTCCCACTGATTTCTTTTGTGGTGCGGGTATGCTCAAAGTATGTATCCTGTATTCAATCAATTCACACCAGTCTGATGCTAACAAACTGTCTGCTTTCACCTAAACAGTCTTTAATTTCATGTGCCATTGAGGTCTATTCAGGTCTGAATGTGAAATCACAGTTCTAGTACCACTAATGTACAATATACATACAAGCTCTCCTCTTCATCCACGTGTCTTTAGTTAAAATAATGACATTATGGGAGGGTTTTACTTCCTGTTTGGTGTCTGATTATGTGTCAGTGTGCTATCTAAAAAGTTATTTCAGGCAAATGTAATTTTTTTTGAAGAATTTAAATTATCAATCTGACAGCTTGGTTCCATGGGAATACTTCAAATCCAGTGAACATCCCCTCAAAGCATTGTGCTGCATATATGTAACTTCCCTTGTGAAACTTGCCACCGAAGGTATTGTTTCTGAAGTTCCTAAATCTCTGATTTTATTGCTTAATGGACAATGTGAAATGGTGCTATAAAACAAAATAGGGTCAGTGTTTTTTCAGTTCATCAAGTAGCTGTATATAAATGTTGCTCTAATATATTGCCCTTCCTCATGGGAAGGACACATTTGAGAACAGATAGTGAGATCAGATTTGGAAAGTGAACATGACATATCTTGCTTCTTGAAGTTGTTTGGAACCTGTGGAAAAAAGAACAAAACAGAATACTTGAAATTAACTTGCCCTGTCTGATCTTCAAATATCTCTGACAGAGGAGGGAAAAACAGTCAACATGGAAGTCAGCTTGAGGTTGCCATTGACAAAATCTGTTTGCAAAGTGGAGGTTTTCTACTTGGTGTCGGTTGGTTGGTTGGTTGGTTGGTTGGAGATTTTTTTCCCCCTGGACATTATGGACTTACTTACTCTAAAAGCTTCTTTTAGAGAAGCAGATATACAAAGGCTGTATCTCAATGAGCAGCTTAGCTCATTTCTGAGCATAGAAAAATGTTTTCCAACATTTTCACAAGTGTAGAATTATCTAGCTTGAAACTGAAGCCCAGTACTGGAAACCTGTTTTCAAGAGGTTATCTCTCAGGGTGTTGAATGTGACACTAAACAGTAGTTATGTGTTGATCTTGAGAAAAAGAATCTGCTGACTGTACCTTTTGTTCTCCCAAATGTCACTTCTGGAAATTAGTCTTCAGTAAACAAAAAAAGCATCTACCAGATCTGGCCAATCTTTTAAATGACTAAAACTTCAAGTTTTGGTCTTTCTTCAAAAGTACAGTATTTTTCCTTCTGTGAAGTATTGTCTTTATCAGGTAATGCCAGAAATGAACCCAGGTAAGTTCTTCACTGGAGAAGTGAATAAACCTCATCAGGGGAACACTATTTATATGCAGTTTAACTGATTCAATTGAGAAATAGCACAATGAATGCCAACAGGGTTGTATGCCTGAATCCTTGTTCTACTGAATTGTTGCAAGCTGATTTTATTTTTTCCCCTTAAGATAAAATTTAAAGAAGAGTAAACATATTTAACCTCTCTATCATTTAGAAGACCATCTGGAATACTACAGAGATTCATAAAAGAGATGAAAAGAAGTCAGTTCTTCAGCACTTGAGTGCTCCTAGTTGCCAAGATTGGCTTTAAAAATTTTAAGAGTAGGATTTAGATGAAAATTTCAAATGTTTGAATCTATGCCAGAGGAGAGCTTGAACTCAGCTGAGAACAGGGGTATCCACACAGTCAAAATCATTGTTGCGTTATAAATGTGAGGTGCTTTTTAGACAAGGCAGTTTGGAATGTATCCCAAACACAACCACATAACTGCTATTTGTTTGAACTTATATATATATAGTAGGTCATTTTGTCAATTTTTGGCATCTGAAGAAATTGTCTCTACTCCAGTCTTAGAATGTGTGGGGAGGAGTGGTGGTGGTGTTAGTCAATGATAAAAAATACCTCTGTTCTTCAAAACATTGTTTAATTATCTTTATTTTTTCTTTGTCTTCCTAATTATCATAATATTACTTTAGTGAAATTGAGATAACAACTGTGTTCATGTTACTGTTAATCTAATTTAAGTAACTTAGGCATCATGCAGATAGCCTGCTATGTCTTTCATTCTTTTAAGAGTTGCCTCATTTGCTGTGTAGTGATTTTATTAACAGCATAAATAGCATTTATGAGCATAGGAGGTTCTTATTAATGATTCCATGGAAACCCTGTCACATGAAATCTGTAGAATCACTGCCTAAGGAGGAGTACAGTTCCTGCTTCAACACCCTAACCAATTATGGGAGCACAGTTGATATCTACTTTTAACAATTAGGAAAAACCCCATTTTTTGAAAAGCATTCTGTTTGGCAAACATGTTGAATTAATCTACTTGCACTCCTTCTCTTTAAAATACACTGAAAGCAAAAATTCCTAGTTTTTAAACAGAGATTAATGTTAGTTTTACTAATGCTACCCTTTCCTCATTATATTTTCATTTTTCAATTTAAACAATCGTTGTTTCTTCATTTAAAGAGATTTAAGGACACTCATGAGGTGATAGTGGAGGTCTGAGATAAGCTGATCAATATATGCATTATTAAAATGGTGGACAGAATGCCATTACTGCTGTAGCATTGATGACAAATAGACATGCTTAAATAAAGTAGTTTACTTACTTGTTTGTCAGGTCATACATTATGCGTATTCGATTTCCTCTATAGTCACCACTAAGTGTGGAAGATGTTAAGGAATTCAATGAAATTAGCCTGCAATCATTAGCTGTACATTAGAAATTCATTTAGGCTAATTCTGCTTTCAGTGATGGTCTAGTTATGATAAAGATGTATTTGTCAGGGCTCTAGATAGATAAATTTCTTTCTTTTTTTCCCTTCAAAAGGAGAGAAAATGTCTTTTATTGCTACTTATGATTTTTACTGGTAGTGTGTACATATCTCACAACAAAACTTTAATTTAGAAAAGCCGCTTTATCTTCATACAGTAAGAACTTTCTTTTGGAATGGGTTAATATGAAATGAGCATTCATTATTTTTAATGCTGTTCTGTGCTACTGCTTCAGCCTCATGTTTTTTTCATCCTCTCCTTTTCAAATTTTTTTAATTGAAACATATTTTAACTCGGTAGAAATCTGCTGATCAAAATTAGGGAAGGAGATGAGAACTGTAAATAGATCTCAACACCATACTGTGTACTATTCTATACTATAATTGCCTCCACCAACTCCAACATTCAGAGAGAAAAAACTGGGGGGAAAAAAATTTAACACATTGGCTCAGTTTTCCTTTATTAATAAAGAAAGACACTTTTTCTTTTGTGACAAAATACAAAATATGTGAAGTCAGAAGATCCTATTAGCATTTCTCTATTGTTTTGACAATGATTGACTGATTACTGCCCACAGGCTTTATGGGATGCAGTGCACATATGTTCTTCTTCTGTTGCACAAGAGGTACAGGAAGAATGTGACTTTAAACCTCTTCTGGAAACATAATGCCACTCGGTGGCATTTGATTACTGTAGTTTTCTGCATAAACTGTACAAGTTGAAAAGAGCGTATGAAAAGAAAGAGCGTATTTTTTGTCCTTCTCCTGGTGTGCCCATGGCCGGGGTGACCTGTCTACAGCAGCAGCACACCTTACAGCAGGACTACTCATTCCCAAATGCATAGTTCAGAGGTGTTTCTGGCTTTTAACTGTTCTCTACATCAGTGTATTTCTGTGTTCCCTTGGAATATCTGTGACTCCTTCCTGCTGTTGGTGCGTGTTTGCAGAACAGACTTGTGCAAGCGCTTCCTTTTTGAGTGGTTTGGGGCACAGACATTTCTGAGAAATCTTTGGAGACATTTCTAAAGCATATTATATCTTTGAGGTGTTATGCCATTTAATGTTTAAAAAACACTGCTTTAAGTGAGTTTGACAGTTGGTGCTACTTTTAACACTATCAGCAGAGAGTGAAGCACAAAGTCCATGGAAATTACCATGCTGGATTTTAAAGTTCTGCTTCCTGCTGGCTTACTTGACCTGCAGAGCTGCTGCACCTTTCTAGTGGGACAGAATGATGTGAGATGAACACAAAGGCTAATTAAGGGAATAGATTTTCCTCATCCAGAGGCATGAAAAAGGCTTATTGTATTTCCTCTTTCTGTCGCACTTCATGCAAGAGTCAAGTATGAGTTATAAGAATTATGATCCTAAAAATGCCTAAATTGGATATTTTTCATTCAGCCCTGTAGTAACTGCACTCAGTTTTTATTCAAAACAACGTTCAGTGGTAGTTTACTTGTTAATATACAGTACACTTCTTTATTTGTGAAAATTCTTATTGCCTTTAAAGGCCAACATGATTGTTTAAAACATTTATCTCAGGTATTAATCAAATGACAGATTCCCTTATGATAGCAGAGAGACTCTGTGAAAAGATTCCAGTCCCATTATTGTCCTTGACACAAAATGAAGATTTTTTGCTTTGTTATTTCCTTCAACAAAGCAGACTTTGCTGAAGGGTTTTCCCAAGCACAGCTACAAACTTGATGGTCAGTTCTTGACCATTTAATAAAAAATGTATTTAAATATCTATAGTAGAATAATGTAAGTTTACTAAGTTTACTTTCCTGAAATGTGTTAAGGACTTTTTACCTGTGAGTGGTCATATTATAAACTGTACATATTCCCATTATTAGTTCTGGTAGGTATTTCCTCTACAGAGAGTCGCATACCAAATATAACCCAAAGTATAATGAACTGTTTAATACTGAACTTATAATCCTTCATTAATTCACATAGAAATGCAAATTTTGTTTAATAATTAATTTAACTGAATTGGTGAATTTATTATGTTAGAAGCTTATATAATGCCTGTATTGTAAAGAGAATTTTCTAATCCCTGCAGCAATCCCTGTTTTCTGCCCATGGCATATGGCTCTCCTTTTTGTAGTATTGTGGTTTGTGTTACACTGTACTATTAAATTACCTGCGTATTTTATCTCTGTGCTGCTTGAAACAATATGCATTCAACAATGTTTCATAAATACAGAAGAAAACATTGAAATAAAAGACCAGTAAGGACCACTGAGATAAATTCACTGCAACATTCAGAAGACCCAATGCAACATGCAACCCACAAGTTGGTTTCATCTGCATTTTTATGTGGTGTACGTTTGGAATCAGATTGATAGAATTTTATATTCTCTTTAACAAAAATAGATAAATTAATAAATAAATACTGAGATATGTACACTTCCAGTAACCTACCAAGCTTCTAATACTAATCTTGAGGAACTTATTTATGGTCATTTAGAAGCAGGGTGTAGACGAGAGGTAGTAAAAGGAGCTGCTGCTGAAGAAAGAAAAATGCTGTATGCTGGCAGCACATTTGCTCTTTTGAATACAATGTGACTTCAGGTTAAGCAAAAGCTGATTCTTTTAAATTTTTGTGTGAGTGTTTTGTTGCTTCTTGTCATACACACGTGGAAGCTGTTGCTGGAAATTTTGTTCTGACATTGTTATTCTGACTTGGTATTTCTTTATAGATCCACTTACAATAATTTTGTTTCTTAGACTTTCAAGAGGGAGCTAAAAACAAAAGAACCTGTTATCAGGAGTGCCCTTGAGACTGTGCGAATCTTCCTGGCTGAGCAGCCTGTGGAGGCAGTGGAGAAGGTCTGCCCAGAACCCAGAGGTAATTGAAGCAAGAGCAGGGTAATAACACGTTGCTGGAAAGATCAGTGAGGATCAGCAATGATCAGCAATGATTAAATAAATCCTGCCAGCCGGTCTGAAAGCATTCCTTTTACACACCAAGCTGAATGCCAGTATTCAAAAACTAAGCTAAAATTATAGATGAAAGCAAGCCTTAGCAATCCTTCTGAACACTGTGGTACTAAATAGACATGCATATTTATAAGCAGATTTTGAAACTGCCTTTAAACCTTCAGGACCTGTCTATAATTATAGCCTCATTTGAGGTCTCAAAGCTGCAATTTTAGCTAAAATTCACCTTGTAGTCTCAGTACTACAGGAGATCCCAAATTCACCTAATTGCAGCAAAAGCTTCCCAGTGATTAATATTTATCTATGTGCTGAAATATTGTGCTGAATCAGTTGATAAACTTCTAGCTACACCTTGCATGTTTCTAAATGCCTTTATGTACTTAAATGCATATTTTGCTGATTTTTATGGTGGCAGGATTTAAGGTTTTAAGAGATTTTCAAAGGAGAATACATTAATAAAACAAATTTCACTCTTGCCTTTGGTTATGAAGAGTTTCTTACCAAGATTTGAACTTATCCAGATGGCAACTGTTTTAGTTCTAAGACAGAATATGTCTTAAAAGCCTCTTCACTTTCACATTTAGATGTGCCACCTGAGGAAAGAGCCCATAATGTCACTAAACTTCTGCAAAGGCAAGCAGATGAGGTCAGAGCTGAGTGGGATAAGCTGAATCTTCAGTCTGCTGACTGGCAAAAGAAGATCGACGATGCTCTTGAAAGACTGCAGGGCCTTCAAGAGGCAATGGATGAGCTGGACCTGAAGCTCCGCCAGGCTGAGGCATTCAAGGGCTCCTGGCAGCCGGTGGGGGATCTGCTAATTGACTCTCTGCAGGACCACTTGGAAAAAGTCAAGGTATGTGCCATATATCAGTATTTCTGAATATAAAATTGTTCACTGTGTGAATCCCCATATCTATAATTATCTTTTAGAGTGAGAAAGTTATATCTTTGTATCATAGTGATTTATATTAAAAGTACATATATAGAGTTTTACCATTTCAGAAATTAAAATGCAGTGGGATCCTCATTGAGAATGTATATTGCTGACATGGGTAAAAGCACTACAGAAATGTGTAAAAATCCTCTGCAGGCTCGCTGTTAACTCAGGAGAGGCAAAATTGGCACTTAAAAAAACCAAAATAAAATAGATAGGAGAATATATTAGATAAGTCTATAAAATTTTTTTTTCTTTATTATATTTTCTTAAGTATGATGAATACGTAATTGTTTCTATAATTGTAGAGTAGAATTTAAATAATTTAAAATATATGGGTTTCCATGACAGTGGTATTTTCTATCTGTCTTTTTTGATAAATTGGTTTCATAACAAAAGATAGTTTAAAAAAAAGCAACAACGCTGGAAAAATAGTCATTACTTTCTATTACTTAATGCTTATCTGCTTTTAAGTGTTGTTTCATAAAATCATTGCTTATTGAGAAAACTTGGGCAGACTTGTCCTCTCTCAGCATGACTTCCATGGCTGGACTTGATAAATAATACAGGATTCCTTCAGCTAGAGCACAATAGAGGCAGTTGCCATTTTGATAAGAACAAAGTGCATCTGTTCCAGTCACATAAATGGGAATCATCAGTCATTTTGAAAGAGACCTGAGCTAACTGTTATTTTCTCTAGTTGAACATTAGGATCTAAAAAAGAGGAAATAGAATGACTAATGGCAAGAAAAAAAATGCCTCTAGAAATCAAATGTAGTTTATTAAAATGAAAGTCTTCAAGTTGTAATCACACAGAAAGTTTAATGAGTGTCCTGTGCAGATACTGTACAAGAACAAATGAAACAGTTAGTAGCTGATGAACAGCTAGCTGCAAAACTTCATCTTCATTTAAATTCATAAAAGAACAGAATAAATCTATTTATAAATTCTCAGAAAGTGATATTGCAACTTTGGTTTGTTTTGGGTTTTTTTTAATTTTGAAGAAGATATCCTATACACTAACACCGAATCTCTAATATTACTGTCAAGCAAAGCAAATTGTTTAATTCTAAAGCCATGAGCAGTAGTGTTGACTTCATAATTATAGTTCTGAGCCCTGTGAGGGTTTAAAAATTAAATAAATACATTCTAGATAACATAATTAAGGATTTAATAATTTATTCACCTAACTGTTAAATACTTTTCCTTTGCAAATATTTCAGTTAAAATTCAGTTGAATTTGTTGAAATTATGTAGCCTGCAATTAAAAGTTGTTAGTAAACAATAAGGTTTTTTCTTTATAAATTATATTATCAGCAAAACATTATCCAATTGATACATTATATGTGTCTAATCCTTGCTCTGGTTTTTATGATGAGTATCACAATGACTGATATTGCAGTATGAGGCAAAGTACCTAATTTCTCTCTATACATCTAAGAAATCCAAGCACCTTCTGTGCAGATCTTCAAAACACTGGTCATATGTGATGCATTTCCTGCAAATCCTTCTCTTAATTTGTATCACAGTAGCTTTCCCATAACCTAACCTGATGGATAACTTCCAAGGAATGTGTTTAACCTGGTGCCATTTGTCACTGTTCTCTTGAGTTACAGCTGCTGGAGCTGCTAAGGTCATGGTACAACTTTGCACTCACGCTAAATAGTGGATCCTTGGTCAGTATTAATGTCTTATTGTTATTATTACCATTATTATTCTCATTACTACTACTACAGCAGATGCTTCATCTGTATTGATGTACAAATTGGTGTTCATCTCTTGATTGTGAGGACAAGAGATAGTTTCACCCATCTGCTCCAAAGGCTGCAACCTAGCCTACAGGCGATCTATAACCAAAGTATTCTGCAGACTTCTCTGCTGTCATCTTTTATTCTCCCTTTTTTCTTGTCTCATATGGGCGATCTTATCCCTAGCCTGAAATGTAACTTACTTTCTTAATAACACACATCCTTTCTGTCTCCCTTCCAAGCATATCTTTCTGTCCAGTAAAATCCAAACCATTATTTAACTGTCTTAAATTCAGTTCAAGCCCAGATGAATCCATTATTTGTCCCCTAATATCCATTGCCTGATCAGTTTTATTGTAACTCAGGTCATATTTTAGACATGGTCTATGATTTCTGCTCCTTTCTGCAGCAAAATCAATGATGCTTTCTCCTTGCAATCACTAACAAAATGTTCTTTCCATCAGCATGCTGGGGAACGCTTAAGTTCTCATGAGACCACCCCTCAGATTTTATATTAAGCTTTTGATGCTATCTAGTTGATGTGCAATCATGCCTTCCTCATCCATTTGGTGTCTTATTCAAAGAGCCATTCCTGGAACTGATGGTAGAACCAATTTGTCTCTCTTTCTTCCCCAAAGATTCTCCTTCGCTCCATACCATCCAAAACCTTGATAATGGTTATGCTAGCAGCATGCAACAGTCATTACAAGTTATGCTGATACTTTCTCACTGTTTTGTGATCTCTCTGTAGGCATCTGCTGAGAAATATTAATGGAAATTAGTACCCATAGCAAGTTTCAGATTTTTTATACTTTTACACCCTGGAAAATTAGGTTTCTTAGATTAAAAGCCACTCTTTTGAGATGTTGTGCGCAGAGTTCACAACAAGGGAAGCCAATTTAATGGTGTGGTTTAGCTAAAGGTAGTTCAGCTACTCCCAACATACTCAGGAGAGCACAATGAAAAGCACTTTTTCTGCCAGTGATATTTTAACATACCACTAGCAGCATAAAACTGCTCCAGTTTTCTGTCATACACAGCACTGTAGGGGAACAGCAGAGCCTCTAGACTCCATGGGCTATATATTTATATTCTTATTTCTTTTTGGAGGTGCCATAAAATGAAACAAAACAAAACAAAGAAGACCAAGCCCAAAACAAACACAAAACCCAACAGCAAAAATAATGAAAATCGGGCAGTGGTGTCTGTGGTTTCTTTAGTCCAAAACAGAAGTGCATATCTCTCGAACATCTTCCAAATAAAAGGCAAGTCATGTAGAATTGTGTAGAGTTTTTTTTCAATTATCTTCAGTCTGCTGTAGGATAATTAGTTCTCCTTCATAGGCACAAAAAGAGGGCACCTTGACTCAGTATGATTGATAACTGTGAAAAGCAGAACAGAATTTAGTGACATAAATCTTGTATTTTTCCATAAGGAATTTCCATGAAAGTCTTAGTCTTGCTTCTTAAGACCTGCTGGTTGTTCTTGCAGATTCACTTTTACAGTTACAAGTAAAGCAGTTACATGAACTTTGCATATAGATTATGGACTTTCTATATTTAATGTAACAAGAGTATTCACAAAAGCTGCAAGTATCCTTTTAAATCCTTTTGTCAAAGCCTATTTACAATTTTAATACAATTTCTAGTTGAATTATATGCTGTTTATTTCAGACTCTTCAGCTTAATTGACAGTTGTAGCCAATTGTACATCCCTGACAAATGTTCACTGGAAAATGTCAGCCTGAAATTTATTTAATTGTAAACCAAATAGAGTTTGCAGTTATTCATAAATCAGAAATGAGCTGATCACTTATCTGCTCATCATCTACTCCAAAATGACTTTCTGTGTGCAGGGACTGGGGACAATCCTTTTGTCCCTAGTCATCTTTCCTCAAAATGAGACAAAAGTAAGACAACCCATTAAAATAATTAGCTGTATTTCAGTTGTGTTCATATCCAGCCATAGAAAGAAAAGAAATAGATTTGCAAAGGTTAAAATTCTATATTATTAACAGCATTTTAATACTAAATCAACAACTTCAATTTCAGGACAGTGAATGAGAGTAGGTAGTTCATTTAAATAATAATAATAATAATAGTAATAGTAATAATAATAATAATGATAATTTTTAAAAGCCTTATATATTCTTCTTAAATTCATTTTGGTACTGTTCAGCTACTACTGTGCTGAAAAGAGGTATTTCAGCAAAGTGAACTCTTAAAGTGCTGTTATGAGGGAGCTGTGCTGACAGCTGCCTACCATGGAGATTCTGACAGCAAAGTGAGCTGTTGAATTTCCAGTTTATGTTCTTAACACAAAATTATTTGAAATGCTTGGGTAATTGATAATTTTCTATCCTTCCCAAAAAAATAATGATTTCTATATGGCGCTATTAGGGTTCACATGCAGGAAAATTAATGAATGACACCTAGAAGTAAGCCAATAATCCCCATTCATCCCCTCCTAACAATGGAGATATGTACTGGAGATCAGTTTTAAATAGATGAATAGAATCTATGCAAGACATAATTACCTGGAAGATATATTGAATAACCAGAATTTCCAATCAGTTAGATATCAGTAGCAGTGCCAGATCCTTGTTAAACCAAATAGAGGTCAGATTGCAATGTAATGCCTATTCTCTTGTTAATTTTTTGCTAACATAAAATTATGCTATGCACCAAATTAAATTATCAGAGCTCATGCTGTCCAGTCTGTAAAGTGAAATGACATTACACATATAGCAGCTTCTGAGATATTTTTCATTTTCTTTCTTTATTTATAGACTTTCTGCTATAGCTACACTCCTTATTATTCTTAGTTTAAAAACCACAAAAATGCTGAGGTATTTTATAAACAGAATTTTAGACTATGAACTATGATTTGATTAGGTGTTTTCAAATTGTTTGTACAATTAGAAGGTGACAGCATCCATTGGTTCATAGCTGAATAGGAAACTACTTGCCTGCAGAGTACGAAATGGAAGTGTTAATGTTTTCTTCATACTATTACTAAAGTAATTACTGTTACAAATGGATCTCAAGCTTACTATTTCATACATATGTCATTTTGAGATAGAATCATAAATAGTTATTTATGATATGTTTTTAAACTACTTCAAAATGCATATGCATTTTTTCAGTTTAATTTGAAGCCAGCTGTTACCACCAAGGTCTATAATCAGTCTGGGTTAAGATGTTCTGTTTCCTTTAGTAAGTCTTCAAATAATTTCTGTGCTGGACTCTGTGACTTTTAAAACTATTATATACAGAATAACTATTCCCTACTAATGAATTTTCCAGCTTTCCAAAACCCAAAAATTAGTGTCTAAAAGAATTAGGGGTGATCTTTCTAAACAGATTTTGTATTTGTAAAATATTTGTAGTTTAGAGATTGCTCTAAGTAAGATGCTGTGAAAGGAGATGATCTAATGACCTTTATATTTTAAATATAAATATGGTTAATAAAACCAGAATTTACAAAATATCAACTATTCATCAACAGTTTTACTTCTAATATAAACTAAAACAACATAATAAACTAGCATAATAAACTATTTTAAAATAAACCAAAACCATACTGAAATTCACTGTAACACTGACATCTGACCTACAGATGTCCTTGTGATATATAATATTCCTATGATTTTAAAAATTTGTGGAGTTTGCTGTAATAAAAGAAATAATTAAAGTTTCTTTAATTTGTTAATGGGTCAGTTTTCGAGACGTTATACATCAAAGATACTTCAACTAACCATGTTACCACATTGGTGACAGCCTGGTATGTTTTTTTACCTTTTTAAAATGCATTTTTATACCAGAGGGAATTTAGTAGGGTTGTTTGGTTGTCACTGTTGAGGGCAAGTTTATTTTGCTAAGGTTTTTCTTAAATATGAAATTGTATTAAAAACCATGAAGTGTTTTTCATGTAATTTTAGCAGGTGATTTTAGCTCTGTTATGCGTCTTAGTTTTTAAGGAGATGAAAGTTACTCAGTTGTGTCCTGTAGTCTCTCAATCTCATTTTAATAGCTTATGGATCAATTTATTTTCTCACACAAAAACAAATATATTCACAAGTGGTTATTTAGTATGCAATAATCATATATATAATGATACAAATTTGACTTTAAAGTATAATCTGCCATATGTTGTTCCTATGTAATCAGGTAAGATTGCAGAGTTCATTATGGCAGTAGTTATGGCAATAGCCTACATCTAAGTCCATTATAAATACCTGAAGCAAACAATCATTCCTTCTGCTGACTTCTTTTGCAATAAGTTATACATTTCTTATCTCATGGTGCTACCACTGTATCTACAGTTTTCTACAGCGACTAGATTACATAGGTTTTTTTGTGTATATCAATCTTACCTATTTTAAGGAAGAATACAAAATCTTTTCTTACATAGGAATAGCAAGAATGATGATGAGCAGGTGGAGAAGTAAAATCTTGGTCTTTTAAAGTTAAAACTGCTCTTCACCATACTACTTATTGGGAAACTGTAGCAGATTTGTGATACAGAAAAAATAATATTGCTCTGCTAACAAAGAAGAAAGAAAAAGGGGAATTCTTTAATTAACTTCCTGAGGGATCACAACTAGTGTGAAAAGCAGCTTCTTGTAGATCATTTTTCAAAAGAAGAAACATCTGGAAAAGTGCTGTATGAATTTAACCCAATTTCTATCAGATTTGTGTTAACTGTATTAACACAGTTATTAACAGAGCATATTAACTATTTTCTCTTTGATTAAGGACTTTTGGGCTAAAGAATTCTGATAACTTTTCCCTGATGACAAGAGTGGGAAAATTCTTGAGCTCCAAAGAATAAAAAGGTGACCAGTAAAGGTGGAAATCTTTTCTACATCCAACCCAGTTTGGTAGAAGATGCTATTATTAGATCAACACATTTCATTTAGAGCCAAATTTTTCCTTGTATGAACTCACCCTGCTGATTTCAGTGGGAGTTCAACATGCACGTCTGCAGGCAGAATTTGACTTTTTAAGTATTGGCAATCTCTGATCTTGGTTTCTGATGGCCTGCTGAGAGAACTGACTAATACGCATATAAAGACTTGTCTGTCGTTTTATGCCTCTGAAGTTCAGAACTGAGGTCAGACCAGAACATTTTTAAGAGATTTCTCTTTATCAGTTTATCAGAGGAGAGAATGAGACTTGAGCTTTTAGAAGGAGAATTAAACATTAATTTTTAAGTACCTAAGTGGCATGGTTATAGCAGGCACTCTGACATTTAGCATGGCTTTTTGTTGTAAGTTTGCCATATAAATGCAGCACACATAGATAATAGTCTGATGATGAAGTATTAACATTCCAAGACATGACATTAAATCAAAGATGTTCTTGAACTGGTTTGGTTCTATTCAAAAGCCTTCTTTTTCTTATGATCTGGAAATGTAAATATTTAGCCAAGGGGGGAAAAAAGTACAATGCGAATAACTCATTTCTTCTTACCATGGGACCACTTTATTCAGGCTTTCCTGAGCGAGTGAGGGACTGTGTGGTTAAAGGGAGCAAAATTATATCTAAGGAGTATTTATAATGTAACTCTGATCTGCCTTATATAGTCTGCTATTGAAACATTCCTACCTAAAGAAAAAGGACATACCAGAAATTAATATATAACCAGAGACATGGACATTCACTGAGACATGGGAGGAGGGAAAGGGGAAGAGCACCAGAAATTAATTTTAATGTTGTCTGTTTCTGTGATGGGCAATTTTATCCATGAAGAAAAGTCTGTCAGTATTGTGTTTCTAATGAAATCTTTTCTTAAAACATTGACAAAATAAATTCCTGGGAACTATCAAGTGTGCAGATTCTGTAATGGCATTGTTTCTATGACATGGGCAAATCAATGAGCAAAGTAAAATCAATTTATCAAGCTCCTGGGCTGGTACACAGCAACTGTCTAGGGACTGTTTGATGTAGGGAGTGCAATGAATGTTATATTGCCTGGAATGTTTATCAGAGACACAGTGAGTTACAAATTTCTCATTTTCATCTTTATAAATTTAAAGCCTAATAGAGTTTTATTTCATTTCTTTGGCCAAGGTTAACCCATAATAAAACTTTATAATTGCTACTTAGCACTTTTATAGTGCTTCTCATGTTTCAGATAGTGTGAGTTAATCTTCTCAGCTTCTTTCTGAGACTGCAATAGAAGTATTAACCCCAGTTTACAAACAGGGCAATTGAATCAGTGAAACTAATTTGTCCAGGCAGCAATGCCACTCAAATTATTCGTATTCTCTTTATATTTTACTTGAAAATTGTTTTGTTTTAGTTGGGTTCAATTGTTCATTGGATTAAGAAGGCAGTTTTCATTGGTCACGGCAGGAGACACTGTTGCCCATTTCCCAGAGCCACGGCCTTCTCCCCTTCAAGACGTGGCAGGGCAGCCACCCAGAAGAATTCATCCTGAATGCCTGGGAAGGTGGGCACTGCTCATGACAGTTTCCCAGCTTGTGTCTGGTGCTGTTATAGAAACCTGAGACGTGTTTAATTTTTAAAGTTTCATTTAACTGTCTCCTTTTCAGCATTTCATTTTAATATTCTTTCTTCCTACATTACCTTAAAAAGTAAGTCATTGTCACTTGTGGTTGCTAAAATCTACTGTTAGAACTGAATTCCTTCCCTGGCACTGTTGAAAGATGTTCTTATTAGATGTAAGAAGTCTGGGAATTTGCATCTCAAGTAGGCCCATGGGAATCTCCTGTGGTTAAACAAGTGCAAGGTGCTGTACCTGGGTCACGGCAACCGCTGGTATCAATCCAGGCTGGGGATGAACAGATCCAGGGCAGCCCTGCAGAGAAGGATTTGGGGCTGTTGGTGAGTGAGAGGCTGGACATGTGCTGGCCATGGGCACTCACAGCTCAGGAAAACAATTGGGTCCTGGGCTGCATCCAAAGCACCGTGGGCAGCAGGTGAGGGTGGGGATTCTGCCCCTCTGCTCCGCTCATGTGAGACCCCACCCGAGTGCTGCACCCAGCTCTGGGGTCCCAGCACAGGAAGAACAGGGACCTGTTGAAGCAAGCCCAAAGGCCACCAAGATGAATAGAGGGACAGACCATCCCTCTAATCACCACCCTTAGCACAGAGGATAGACTGAGAGACTGGGGATTGTTCAGCCTGGAAAACAGAAGGCTTCAGGGTGACCTAATTGTGGCCTTCCAGTACCTGAAGGAAACCTACATGAGAGATGGAGAGAGACTATTTACAAGAGCAGGTAGTGACGGGCCAAGGGATAATGCTTCAAACTTAAAGAGAGTAGGTGTAGATTAGATATTATGAAGAAATTCTTTGCTGTGAAGGTGGTGAGACACTGGAAGAGTTTGCCTGGATAAGTTGAGGATGTCCCATCCTTGGAAATGTTTGAGGCTAGGTTAGGTGGAGCTCTGAGCAACCTGGTCTAGTGGAAGGTTCTCAAGTCCATGACAGAAGGGTTGTAGATGACCTTAAAGGTCTCTTCTGACCCAAGCCAGGTTCTATGGTTCTATGACTCTGTGTTGACTTGTGGTTTCACCCATGCCCACTCCACATGTCATCTAGTGGTGGTAAAAAGGTGGAAATGGGAATTTCAATATTAATTCAAGACTTGGAACCCAGAGTTTTAACAAAGCTATTGAATATTCCATCTGACCTGCATCCGTCTGGATATTAGAGACTGAGTGGGCTGTAACAACTTCTTTTGTCCTTAAGCTCTATGAAAAACTTCATGCCCCTTACTAGAGGTAGTAATTATCACATTTATGAGGCTAAACATTATTAAATACTTACGGGTTAATTTAAAGACATGAGAGGAGAAAGAAAGGATTTATTTTAAAATTAAGATCGCCATAGGCTTTTTGTTAGAAAAAAAGAGAGGATTTTCTTAAACTTCTTGTGTAAATTGTTTAATGTGGGTTGAGTGTCAGAAAACAATCTGTGTTCTAGTAGTGTCTACACTAAGCTTTTGTATGTATCCATATTTTTGCTCCTGAGCTACAGGATCTGCCTGCTGATATCTGGAAGCTTGAGGTGTTTTGTAATGTTATGATACAGTTGTTGCAATCTTTCTGCTTTAAACTGCTTTCTCTTTTTTGTCAGTGTGCTGGTTTTAAAACCCAGTTGGAAAGCAAACCCCACTCAAAGTGCTCCCTTCCCCCTCACTCTCCTCTCCATAAGAGGGAGACAAAAACAGAGATTCTGAATTAAGAACAATTTGCTTGAAAACTAGTAATGAAATTAGAAAAACTAACAGTAAGAGCCACAATATTTATAACAAAAGTATACAAAAGAGAGAGTGATTTACATGCAAAAAAGTATATTCATTGGCCAAGGCCCTGCATGGCCACTGAGACAAAAGGCAAAAATAGCCCAGACCCTCCATGGAACCCTTTTTCCCCCACCCTGGCCAACACCCCAGGTTTCTTCACAGAGGTGAGAATCTCTACTTCCAGCCCTCAGCAATGACATGGATAGTATAGAACACAACCCGGGCTCACCCATGAGGCTCCCAGCTCCATCCTGTGCACGGTCCCCAGCCCAGCCCTTGCCCAACCCTTCCCTGGTCTCTCTCGTGATCACTGTGAGAAAACCAACTCTGTCCTGCCCAAAACCAGGATAGTCAGTGAAATATTACATTTGCCTTTAAAATGCCATGCTGCTTTGCAGCACAATTGAGATTTGCTTTGTAGCAACTATTTTCTGAGGACAAGGAGTCACTAGAGCCTGAAAGAGCTTTTGGTAATGAACATGGATTTTTATTCAACCTTTTCTGTTTGTATATCTAATATACATTGTTTACAAGTTAACTAATAATAGATAATATGCTATTAATGCTTTAAAAACAATTCAACTGAGTCTACAACCTAAGAATTTATACTTTTCAACTGCTTTTTAGGTTTTAATAATGCTGACTGAAACCATACTAAAGGAAAACTTTCTTTGCAAAAATTCCTTTTTGTTTCCTGTGTCCTTGGTGTAGTCCATGTTAGACTTTCAGATCACACTTTGAAATCTTTCAAGTTACTTACAATTCCTAGGCATTTCTTCTCTTCTTTGCTGCAAAGTAATTGAGTAACTGAGTTTGATTATATGGAAAAATTGGTGTGAAGCTGTTTATGACACTTCAGCCATCATGGGCTCTGCCGTGACATGGGTAGAGTTGTTCTTGTTAGAGCGAATTACAAGCCAAATTTGCTCATTTACTTTTCCCCCTTCGTGGAGGAGAACATAATTTCAGAATAACTGGCAAGGCAGTAGCATAGGTAGTATTTGTTCAGGAATCATAAAGCTGTATATGACCTGTTGATTTAAAATAAATAAATAGATCAAAATTTGTAGTAATCAAGTGATCTGTGTTTCACAATAAGTGCATCTATTTATTATTGTGCTTCTGTTTATTAAATTGGACATGCTACTAAATAAATATTTTCTGCTAGATATAACATTGCTAACATAGCTTTTTCCATTGACAGTTTAGAAAAAAAGAAAATTAATACCTGGCATTAGTTCATTTTTCATTTCTTCTATTCAAATTTTAATAACCTTGTTTTTAAAGAAATACTGAGTTAGTCTTCCAAATTGCAGGAAATCACTTTTGAAAAATGTAAAGTTTTACTGATTTAGAAATACAGAATTCAGAATGGGAGAGAACTTAAAGCAATTTGATTTTCTTTCTCCCCTGATGTTTTTTGTTTGAACTATTTTTATCCTAGAAGAGGATTTATATTCTACTGTAGTGCACTCTTGCTTGGTCATTTCTGAGTTTATAAAAATACATAGGATGGAAAATTAAATCAGCTGAAATCCATTTTGTCTCAACATGGCCTGTCCCCAGGAGCACTACAATCAAATAAAAATACAGGGTGAGTTTAAAAGCAAGCTAAGTGTAGCATATTGAGCTAGTGGCTGAAAAACCCAGGTTTCAATGAAATTTGAATCAGAGTAAACTAAACCCCTCAAAGAAGAAACTAACTCATTTTGAATGAAAAAGAGACTGTTAAACTGTCCTGGGACAGTTCAGCCTTGAATGGTTTTAAATATAAAATGGAGTATAATGCTCTGGCCCATGAATTCTTCTCCACTTGGACACTAAGTGAGCTGAGGTGAGCTGAGAGAATTTTCAGTGCTGGGAACCTGCTGTGGCCCAGGTATAGGGGAGCCACTCACCATACTGTGCAAATAGATCCTGCTCTGATTTAGCTGCAGCTGCTGCTTGTATAAAACCTTCCCACAGCAGAAATTCATCTGACACAGGAGAACTTTTCTCCCTAAGTCATCTCATATTTTCTTCACGGTGCCAGATGTTCCTTTCTGTCTCTTTCACTGGTTATGAGAATTGAGGTTTAACATAAGCCAGTGCTAGCAGGAGACTCTTCTATATGAGGGAATTCTTCAAGAAAATGTCAGGCTGGCATGAGGCCACAGCCTTGTATAAGTGCTGCTCACAGACCAGGGAAACAGACTTTCTCTGTAGGCACAGTTGGCCTTTTCTTGAAATCTGCTTCATACTAAGTGCAAGAAATATCCATGGTGGAACATATAAGGGGATGGATCATGCTCATAATTCTGGTCATACCTGAGTCCTAATGGGATGCAGCCATGAGTGCAGAATGAGTTAGCAGGTGTTATTCAGAGGCCACCAGCAATTGTCTCAAAGGTCACAGCAACTGGGAGAAATTCTTGCATCCTGGAAGAGAACAAGCGTCACTCTCATCTTCAAGTAGGACAGGAGGAAGGACACAGGAACTAACAGGTTATTCAGCCTCACCTGAATCCCTTGGAATGTGATGGGATAGCTAATCTTTTAAACCATCTCCCGGCACATGAAGGACTTGAAAGTTGCATTGGAGGCAAATCATATGTGAGGTATCACAGTGGTTGATCCTGGGTCGATATCATTTAACATCTGCTTTAATGAACTGGTCCCTGGGACAGAGCTCACCTTCAGTAATTTCCCACTTGATACAAAAGTGGGAGGAGCAGCCATTACACCAGATGGTCATGCTGTCATTCATATAGACCTTCACAGCCAAGTCTTGTTGATGCCTTGAAGTGGTTACCTGGACACAGAGGCTAGACAAGATTAAGAGAATAAAAGCAAGTATTTATTTCAAGGGCCTTCAAAGGTATGCCTTGGGACTCAAAAGCCTTCAAGGAGCTCCACCCAAGATGGACCCTGGGTCACAGGTTTTTCACACTTTTATGAGTTGGTCCATTTGCATATCAGGGTTAATTCTCCAATTATAATTTCAAGTAATTATGTAATTATGTAATTACCCCAAGTTTGCTCCCCCTGTCCAGAGGCTCAGTTTACATATATCAGGGCCTGGGATAAAAAGGTGTCCTTGAGTTCAGGCCCAGAGAGGGTTTATTATGTCCAACCAAAATGTGAGAACATTAGCTCTAACAGGCTGTATGAAGTTTCAGAGTTACACACTAGGCAGTACAGGATCTGAAAAATATAAAAGCTAAAGCCTAAGGTATCTCTGTATCCTGAGAGGAAGAACCCCAGGTAACAGTACACACTCAAGACCAATTGGCCAAAAAGCAATTCTGCAGAGAAGAGCCTTGGGGTCCTGGTAGACAAACAGCTGATGGGAACACACTGTTAAAATCTAGTTATTACAATTACTCGGGAGATGACTCTACCTGAATTAAGGTGCAAACAAGATCATATGCCAAAGTCAATAGTATGGATTTTATGTAACAGTAAAATGTGAGGTAGAGAGATAGAAAGAAATAGAAAATAATTGAGGGAGAAGAGGGAGGGGAGAAAGAGGGAGAAAGAGGAAGAGAAATCAGGTGGAATGATAGTCACCACCCATGGATCCAGCAGTATCCCATTGATTCTCTTCACCCTGGACTTCTCAGTGGTAGGGGTTCCAAGGTCACTCAAAAGTTCTCACCATTTATACATTTTATCAAAAAAAGGGAATCAATGCTCATTGGCTACACAGTTCTCTTATTCTTTTGGTTAAATGATTCCCTCACTTCCAATACTAATTAGTCCTCTGTTTGGTTTTTTTTCTGTGTTTGAGGCAGTGGCCTCCTGTCTTGAGTCAGTGGTCTATGGTCTACCCCCTGCCAGACCCAGCCACAGCCAGCTTCCAGCACAGCTGCTGAGCTGCCCTTCCCATGGACTCCTTGCTGTGAAACATCCTTCTCCCCAGCCTCCATTACCTTTCCTTAGATAGATCTGAGATAATTGGACAATAGTACCACCTTTATCTTATCTCAGGTTTCCTGTCACGTCCTGTCATGATTAAGTCACAGTCCAAATTTCAGGAATCCAGAAGGCGTATTTGGGATGTGGTGGCCTTTGGTGGTTGCAGATGAGCAGTTGCTTCTTTGTATGCTACAGTGGCAAAGTCCTTCAGTGATCTTGACAACATTTGAACAAATTGTAATCTTTGAGTCTCTTACACACACCCTCATGGCAAAGAAGGCTGACAGCATCCTGGGGTGAATTAGGCAGAACATTGCCAGCAGTTTGAGGGAGGTGAACCTTCCTCTCTGCTCAGCCTTAGTCACATCTGGAGGGCTGGGTCCAGTTTTGGGGTCCCAGGTACAAGAGAGGTATGGACTTCCCTGGAACAAGTCCAGTGCAGGGCCAATGATACGGTCACAGGACTGAAGCATCTTTCCTGTGAGGAAAGGCTGAGAGAACTGGGACAGCACAGCCTTGAAAATCAAGGCAGCTCAGTGTCTTATCAATGTCTACAAATTCCTGATGAGATGGAATAAAGAGGAAGCTGGACTCTTCTTAATACTGTCCACTGACAGAAGAGACAATGGGCACAAATTAAAACCTGTAAAGTTCCACCTGAATATGAGAAGAGACATCTGTGGCTGTTCAAACACTGGCACAGGTTGCCCAGAGAAGTGGTGCAGTCTTGATCCTTGGAGATATTAAAACCTGTCTGTACATGGTCCTGAGCAACTGACCCTGCTCTGAGCAGAGGGGCTGGGCTAGATGACCTCAAGAGTTGCATTCCATCTTCAGCTAGTCTGTGATGACAGTTTAGAGTTTTGTGAGAATTAAAACATTTTTTACTGCATTCCTTTGCAATGATTTTCAGCAGACACACAAAATTATTTAGAAACATTATGCATTTATACACTAATAACAGTACAAAATTTGTGTTCTTGCCTTCAGTTTTTGTACATGTCCAAGCTTGCATGGTCTTGAAAAGTTTATTAAGAAGTGCAAAACACTTAATTCCTAAATATAGTTGCTACAATGTTTGGTCCTGTATAAAGTCTAGATATGAACTGCCTAAATAGTAAATACCATTTCTGGGAAACTAGAGATGATTTTCAAATTTTTTTTTTTCCTTTCTTTATAAAAAGCTAAGAAAAATGTTTTTAAATTTCTCATGTTTAGGCTTGTACAAATGAACCTTTGTGAAAGAGGATACTATCTACTGAGGTACTGCATTTACTGTCTCTGGGGGAAACTAACTTCGGGATCGATTTTAATTTCCAATGTTGTGCTCTAAGCATAAACATAGTGTTCAAATCAAAGGCTGGTGTTGCTATAATTGCCAGTCCATAAAATTTGAGAAATAAAAAGCTAGAGATTATGCCAAATTGCCTTTAACATCTTAGACAGGCATCATGCCAGTTCCATCCATAAGCAAATAGATAGAGACTCATTTCCAGAAGCTGGCATTGAACATTTAAATTATTTGATGCATGGGTGAAATGAACTCGGAAGTCTCCTTTAACTCCTGTTTGCAACAAGAGAAGGGTACTGCGGTATATGAACTGTGAGATACATGGTCCCTCTGCCCAGGAGTATGGGAAACACTAATGAGCCTTGATTTTTACCAGTGTGTTCAGGGTGACTCAGGACAATACAGCTGGGAAACAATATCACACAATAATGGTGGAGTAATTGTCCATATGTGGTCTCACACAGATTTTTCTAAACCTGTTTACAAGTCCAAGTGTTGTTAAGGAACATGAAGGACAAAATAACACAAAAAAATAGATCTGCTTTCAAGCTATTTTTCATGCCAGAAATGTTTCAGGTAAGTAGGAGTCAATAAGAATACTGAATGTATTTTAAATCATAATTGAAAAGCTTAATAGCTTGTTTTAAGTTTCTGATTGAACAATTGCATACCAATTGCAAATAAAAAATTATTAGGTGTTATCTGTTTATTGAATACAATTTTTAAGACAAATATGGCTAAACTCAGTCTCAGTATTACTGAGCTGTACATAAGGATATCTGACTTTGTATGTGCCTGCTGTTATTTTCCTTTGTCAGTGTGGTGAAAGCTAGGCAGCAATGATTTCATACTCTTAATACAGCTGCTTGTTCTGACAAGGCACTGTTGTGGACTCCATCTAAACATACATGGTAGGTGTTGAGATCAGTAGGAATAAGGATAGTGAGTATAAAAAAGCAATTTGAATGATCCACTGGCATTTTTCAGTAGCAGACAATAAATAAAAAACATTCTGCATTTCAGTGTTTCTCTGTGCATAAGGAATACATACTGTTCTGGCAATACACTTCCTCTTCAGGGTGTATTTTTCAAATGGCTTAATGGGCTTTAGTCACAATATTCCATTAACAACAGAGACAGAAGTTACAGGCACTTGACTCAGATTTGGTTGGACTCTTGAACTCTGTTTTTGACTTGTCAGCCAGCAGTTGTACGTGTGGTTAAGGGAGAAGGGGGTTAAGAAATAGATGATGTGCATTGTACAGGCAGTGCTCCTTCCTGAACTTTAATTTGAATTTGGCAACGAAAACTCTGTGAAGCTAGAAAAGCATATAATTTTAATTATATATACATTATATATACTATATATTTTATATATCTATGCTTATCTATAAGTATATAAAAATACATAGTATATATAAATATAAGTATATACAATTAGTATAAAATACAAAATGTTGATATTGAAATAATCTTGTTTTCTTTTTTTTACTCTTCTACTTGAATTATTAGTGAATTTTCTTTCAGATGTTTTGGAACCAATTTGCGAATCCTAAAAGAAAAAGCAATCCTTTTCATGGTACTGACTAAAACCATCCCCCTTTGGTGAATCTTTAAATAAAAAGACCTAGATTTTCACTTTTTTTCTCTCTTCTGAACATTGGGCAGTCTTCCAAAGCAGAAATCAGTCTGTGTTAGGGTTCCTTAAATAAAAGATAGGATAAAACCACCCACATGGCATGTGAAATGTGGAAGAAAAGACATCTGAAAAAACCCTAATCATCAAATTTTCATTAATAGAGTTATTAACAGGTATTCTGGAAAGAGGTGAGGAGTATCTGGTGGCTTTTACTACCTTGGAATAGGATACCCAAAGCACAAACAAATTTAATGGAAAATATGCAGAAAAGGACTTGCAAATAATTTTGGGAAGCTTATCCTGCATCTTCTAAAATATGTTAGAAATGGATCTGTAATTACAGACACTAGCCTAAAATCCTTTTGGAATTGAAGTTCCAGCACTAAATAGAAAATACATAAGAAACTCTAAGGAAATAACCAGTAGGGAAAAGATTTGGCTTGGTTCTGAGCACTGCAAGTTCAAAACACTGCTATCATAATAGGGATCATTATGAACTAAAGGTCAGCATCTCTGCAGGGACAAAAATAACCCAGAAAATCCACTACAGCAGCGTTCACTTTTCAGCAAGAAAGCTGCACACAAACGAGGAAGCCTGCCGAAAAGGAACCAAAAGGACAAAGTTTGTGAAGGCAGCACAGAGGCACCACACTTCATCCTGAGAACCAATCCATACTGTCCAAATGAATTCACAAAGACCTGGAAAGATGGGGTGGCTAAAGAAAATCATAAAGAAACTTATTTGGAGCAAAAATACAAATTAAAATGGTTTTGATTATGATGGTTAAATCACCAGAACCAGTTGACTCTTTGGTCAAGTGTTCTAATGGAAGTGTGAAATAGCTGCATCTATTAACAGCATTTTCTTATTTAAAATCAGGGGGGTTTAATGAGGAATGATAAGAGACACACATGGTGATAATTTTCAAATAGTGCTGGTAGTCAGGCTTGTGGACCTAAGACTGGGAAATGTGGGAAAGGATATTCTGTAGAAGAGATAACAGTTTTGTAAAAGTGGGTGTGCCTTACATCTCCTGCTGCGCCTTTATGGAAACATGAGCCTATTGTGTCAGGGGTATCGGCCATTTGCCATTCCCCAGGGATTTTAAGAAAGTCTTCCAGCAAAGAAACTATGTTCCAGAGAGACAACAGAGAATGTCTTCAGGTGAATAAATAATGAATTATCTAATAATTTCCTGTAAAAGCCAGAAAACAAAAAGTGTAGGTCAGTTTTCCCAAAGAGACAGATGATGTGCTCCAGAAGGTCTGCTCTGTCCAGCATGTACATAAATGAGTTGGAAAGGAAAATTTTTAGTGCAGTGGCACATATTGATGATACAAACCTATTAAAAGTACTTAAGGTGAGGACAAATTGCAAACAGCTATGGAAAACCTTCACAGTACTGACTGCCAGCAAAGGCATGGCAAATGAAATCAAATCTCAAGCAAAATGTAGAAAAAGCTATCCCAGCTTTCTGTGTACAGTAATGATCTCTTTAGGTCTTTCAAACATTCCTTTAGCACTCATGAAAGAGGTCTTGAAATTATAACAGAAGTCTTCTGAAAACATCACATCAATACTCAGGACTGTTCAGAAAGCCAAATGAAATGCTAGGAATTATCGAAAATTACTGAAAAAGCAGAAAATATCATGGTGCCACAGTGTAAGTGCCTGTTGCACCTATAACATGTATATAGTAGGAAGTGTTTGGGATCCCCAGTATAAAAACAATTATAACAGACTAGGTACAAGGTATCCAAGGACAGAATAAATGGTGTTGGACTGGGGTTTGTCGTATTTCTCATGTGTCAGGTAACTGCCTGCATGTGAGTTAGTTGCCTAGGCTCCCAGTACAGCCAGTAAAAATCTGATCATTCCTGTTTTGCAATTCAGAATGTGATTTTTGCTGTCCTGTATTACAACCTCACATTATGTTCAGCTCCTGTTTTTGATTAGCTGTGGAGTATAAAGGGACCATGTAAGTACAAAGGCAACTTGCTCAGATGTAAATAGCTTATAGATAGCCACATTTAATCAAATACATCTCAGTCTTTGCATCTTAAGCATAAAGAAGGAAGAAACATGATGTAGGGCTTGTACATCCTGGCACAATACAAAGTCCACTAGGAATGGTTGATCTCTGTCTCTTATGAGCTAAGAATTAAGGAAGGTCACAAGTGGGTCTCCAGAAACAGGTTCAAAAAACTCAAGATCTCTAACCTAAGTGTTAAACTTACCATAGGATATTTTGGATCATAAAAGCCTACGTGAGTCCAAAAATCAAGTATGTAATTTCTTGGGAAATATTCCATCAAGATCTATTTGACATAAAAATACACCTTCTGGCTCCATAATCTCTGAGACTCAAATTTACAAGGGAGAGGGAAGCTGATGCTTTCCCTTACTTTCTTCCTTAGGCAATTGTGTTGGCTACTATCAGACAAGGGACTGGGCAAGATGGGCTTTTCATGTGACTGATTACGGCCACTGTATGTTCTCTAGACTTTTAGTATTTGTCTGGTTGGGATGTCTGGGGTATGTGTCTTCTAGAGTCCTTCCTCATTTTCCAAGGCATATTGAAATATTTTCTAACAAGACTGTATGGATCATTTAAAATCCAATCTACCACCTACAGTATCACAAACCATTGAAATTCTGTCTTGCATAAGGACAGTTATAATGAAGATAATTTGGGGCAGGTTGTCCTATCACTGTTCATACTGTGAACTCATTTGCACTCTGAGCAATTTAATGGGTACATCTCCTTGTGGTAGTAATACACTACTACTCACCATGTATGTTTATTTTTAAATTACCAGCAATATAATTCTTTAATTTTTTTCATCAACCTATTATATTTGTAATTGTCTTTATGCAGATGGAAAAAAATCAATCAGTCTTGTATTTTATAAAATTATTATTAAAAATATAAATATTTCTGCAACACATTTCCAGGAAAAATTCAAAATTTCTGCTTCTACAGATGCTTAACTTTAGAATCAGGTATGCTGACTGATGGACTGGTTGTCTGTGATAAACTATTGCTTAAAGAAGGTTTACAGTTGCTTATTTCTCAATAAGACAAATTCATATTCCAAATCTTTCTGTTATTATTTTTCTCTTTCCTGTCTACAGTTTTTTAATTGTAAGCTTACTGGCATTAATTAGATAGCTGTTCATTGACTAGCATTCCTTTTTTTGTTCTTGCTGTTCATCATGTTTGATTTGTCCAACTAATAAAAACTCTAGCAAAAACTCAACCTTAGATATAGTAGAATACAGAATATCGAATTCAAAGGCAAAAGTTATTGTATTTTGTGCATTGGGAAATTAGTATCACACTGCAAAAATCATTATCCTTGCAGCACAAAAAAATTAATTAAGATATCAATTGAAAAGAAGGCAGAAGATGAGTCTTCTTCTTCGCTTCACTATTTCTGTGATTTCATTTGTTTTGATGTGGGTTCCTTATGTAGCTTTTCTGGTCTATAAAATAACTTAAAGTCAGAAAATATGCTGACCAATTATGAAAGATTTTCTATTTCACCTTAATTTAGGTATAATGGCTGTGTGATTTACCTAATAACCTCTGTCGGTATTCAAGTGAGACCAGTACTTTCAAGTCCACAATGCAGGTACAAATAATTGGTATGAAATCAGCCAGATACTTTAATATATGTTTAAAAACAAGTGCCTGATAAGGTCTGAGTGTTTTGCTTAAGCAGTGATGTTTTTCAATCGGAAAGCTGCTCCTAATCCCATAAAAATAATAGAAAATTAACTTGATTTAATACAGGAACTGCATTAAAGTGCATTATAGTGTGGGAACTCATCTTTGCATCTATCGATCAGCATTTATTGTACCAGTGGTTTTTATCACATATATCTATTGTGTGTAATTTATTTTTATTATGTATATTACCTTATTATATTTTTTATATTATAAGATATCTAAATATATGCACTTGTATATTTATGTTTTCATGCAAATTATCATTGGTGACACTAGATGAGAGGTGTTCTCTCATCTTGGAAACCAAGCAACACTGGAGGAACTGAGTTGGTCATCCCAAGTGTAAGCCACAGAGTCATGACCAGGCACCTTGGGCTGTGAAAATAGCAGATCACAGAAAAAAAAAAGCAGTAGAACAACTATTCCTAAGTGAAGTGCTCAGATAGTGGTGTATGTATTTCTTCAGCCTTTGAGGCCTTTACTTTACAACAACAAATGTCTACTTTTACAGCATGTTGTTTGTTCTCTGAACTCAATTGCTAACTGAAAAGTTCAGGGTAAGCACATATATAACTCTCTGGGGTAAAACCAAACGTGAGCTGTCTTCCTTTTCTTTGTATTATGGACCTTGCTCAGCACTCAACTGTAAATCAGTTCTCACCAGTAATGTCAGTTCTACTTCAGTGGTATAAAACTGGTGAAATGGGGAAGTCAGCTATTGTCATGAACTTGACGTATGCATCTTCTCTCACATTGTGGTGTTTGCATAGTTCTCTGCACCTCCTTTGCAAAATACACATCCCTTCTGGTGGTGCATTTTGAAGAGGGATCATTAGAGTCATTTGCTTTATGAGTACCACCTAAGTCAGTCTAACTCCTTATGTTGCAGGGCAATTTAGCATAATTGATGGAAGTCAAGTCTGGTTTTAAAAGACATTTGAGGAATAATTTTTCAATTATATTTACCTTTAGTGCTCTTCATGGCATTCTAATGTCTATGAATATCCTCATATTATTTACTCTCAAGGTTCACTGAAATACTGGATGTGCTTTTTTTACCTTATTTTGCATCATGTGTTGATGAAAAGATTACTAGGTAATAATTTCAGGTTATTTGACGATCTAAAATGAGATGCAGACCACATGTGGTTTGTATTAAAAGTGGTGAGAGAAAGCAGCTAGAGAGCAGACTAATATAGCAAGTAAATTATTCTGCCTTTGTGTGCAGACATCATATGGAAATAAAACATGCTCCTGAGTATGACAGAATTTGTCCCTTAGAAATGACTCATTGTTGCATTTTGACATATTTTATCACATTAAAGATTCATAAATGTCTCCTTAGAAAAGATAGATATGGAGTAGTGGAAGATCTATATCAGAGATGTAGATTCCTCTTTCTGATAAAGTCATTGTGCCCTGAATTTATCTGAATGTACCCAGATGCATCATTGAAACATCCTCATCAGGTTGTTGATTTTAAAAAGAAGTTTGTAACTAGCAGTTTCTGGTTTTCACATATATTACTGAAATTATTAGCTGGACTGCTTTCCTGAATAGTTTTAAAGGTTATCTTAAGAGAAACATTATTTTGGTTTTTCTTTTAAATATGAGTCATGTAAACCAGTTTGGGATGCATAACAAATTTTTTTATCTTTTTTCTCCGTCTCTCTTCCTTTTTATTTTTTTGGACTTCCCATTATTAACCTTTTCATCTGTAACACACCAGGTACCCATGGTAAAATCATGGCCTTATTGGGGTCTGTAATAGTTTTATCGTCTTTTCATTTGTTGTATTTGGGAACAGCTGCCTTCCTCTGTTTTCCTGTATTAAACTGTACTCATCACTCCCATCCATCCTGAATGAACACCTTCCACACAAGTAGAGGATGAAGCAGGAGACAAGTCTGCTCTGCAGTGCATCTCCCAGTGGGGGTGCTGGTTAGAAATTTGGCTTTACTGGCCAAGAGTGGCTATGGAGGTTCCAAATTCATAGCACCTTCTGAAAAGCTGGGCCTTACACCTGAGCCCTAAAGTCCATATGAAGTTAAATTAACAGACTGGCAACTGAATCATGACTGTCTACTCTTTCCATTCAGCTTGGTGTGTGGTATCTTTACATTACTAACCAGCTGGTATTGGAGCCAATAGTTTTTTTAAGTTAGTGCTAATGTTTATTTATATTTGTATTTGATTCCCACAGGTTTATCGAGCAGAACTTGTTCCCCTGAAAGAAAAGGTGCATCACGTCAATGAGCTCGCTCACCGCTTCACTCCCTCCGATATTCAACTCTCCCAGTACAATCTCAGCTGTGTGGAAGACTTGAACACAAGGTGGAAGGTGCTGCAGGTATAGTTCACATGATTTTTTTTTAATTTATGCTGCATTTAAGTAAATATTTCTAATCCTCTGTGCTTTGCTCCCAGTGGGATATCACCAAAGGCATGCTAAGGAATGAAAGATGAGAAAGCCCAAGAAAGTTTGGTTGTTATCATTCATAAATGCATAAGACAGAGGCCCAACTGACATTGTAGATGGTTTAAAAATATAAAGGACAAGACACATGTTTTGCAAACATTTCAAAGATAATATGTTCTTTTCCACGGAGCTTGGGAAACATTGTAAACAATTCACTTTTCACTGTAAATTATTGCTTTGATTTATCAAATCCAGATATTTGGAAAACAAATTTTTTTGTCTTCTCTGAAGACACTCGGAGACAGTATGTCAGGGTGAGATGTTATTGCTGATGGAACAGATAGTTAATTGAAATATTATGTTTTACTGTCTTTTTTCGTATTTACTTAAAGGTCATCTGGAAGATACAGAGAGCAAGGTGAAAGCACTCCAGTAAATTTTTAAACACATCCTGAGGGGAAAAGACATAAGTAACTTTGAAGGTTTATGATATACTAAAGGCCAAGTTGTGACCCTTGGAAAGAGGAGACACATCTGTTCTTATAATATAATTTTTCTACTTAAAAGAGAGCAGAGTTTGAAATGTATTGAGAGGCACAGCTCATTTTGTTAGAAGAGAATAAAACAGCATAAACTAGAGTAGGATATTTCAGTTGGAACAAATGTATAATTATTTAGTCCAACTGTTTGGGCACTCACATAGGAGTAGCACTTTTTAAAATATTATGTATTTTTGCATCTTAGGGCTAGCCCTATTTATGTATGACCAGCACTCCAGTTAGGTGTGTGTACCCTTTATAGAAAACTGATATGTTGGCCAAGCAATAGGAAAAGCAAAAATGAAAATTGTTTTTATTTCACGCAAAACCATTCTCCTTCTAAGATGTGCTCCTGTTTTTTATTTCTGGTTTTCCAGTTGTCCAGTATGCTTCTTTTTCATTCTGGTGATTTTTTGATTTTTTTTTAAAATTTATTAATCGTCTTTGTTATGCTAATATCACCTAAAATATTGACTTAGTACTTTAGTCTTTTCATCAATTTTTTCTATATGTTTTTCAATGTGTATTTTCACGTGTCTTTCTTTAATACTGGTTGTGTCTTCTCTTAGGCTTCTCTTAATTCTTATTTTTGAAAAGCAATTTGTGCTGTGTTCCTACTCTTATCTGTCTTTCCCCATCTTGCTTCCCAGATTTCTGTTTGGGTTTTTTCTGTACTGCCCCTGCTTCTTTTCTTAGTTTACTTCTCTTTTTCTCCCTCCTCAAAGGTTTGATATCTCTCTCTCTCCCCTTGCCGTATTCCTAATGGGGAAAATATTTCTTAGCCATGTACCCCATTTCCTAGAAAATATCACTGCACGATAATCATAAAATAGAGAGTTCTGTACTATTGCTTGCCAGAAAGATACCCATCCTTGGTTTTGTGTGAGAAAAGTGCATAAAGACATAAAATTTATCACATCTGAAGCACCAGCAATATCTAGTGCTATGAGAAACTTGAAGGGCATTTTGTAAAGGAGGAAATCATGTCTCAATTGTTTCTTTATTAACACTGGGAACTTATATATAAGATTGGAGGAGGTATCATCTTAAGGCAAATCTTCCTGAGATTTAATATTATATTCATTTTATAATCTTAAGGCCAGATGTAGTCACTCATTTGCAGTACTGCACTGTGGTTCTACAGTGAGATTAGAGCTGTTAGTGAATAGAATCAAATACTCCTCCAGAATCTTCCCAGAACTTCATTTGTATTTATGCAGTAAGACATGTTTGCCATTAATTTACCTGGTTTGTATCCAATTTTAGTGACTATACTCTGGAGTACTACTGGAACAAAAAAGTATAGAAAGCACTCAACCACTCATAGATTCAACCAGTCCTGGTTTTGAAGTGTTGTGTGGAGTGCATTACATTAATGAAGGCTGATGCACTCAGCTCAGTCACTGAAAACTGTGTCATCTTCTGTGGAGTTTGAGCACTATAAAAATAATTAGCTTCATGCCTTTAGTGGAGTAGTTTTGAGGAAAATATGCTGTTTACTTCTTTATTTTTCTTAAACATGAAAGGAGATTAAATCTTTCCAAGGAGCTACTTGTTATGAATTTCACAAGGAGCCCTCATGAGTGCTTCAAACAGTGTATGTAATGAGATCATCCTGGGGTAAAACATGCCTTGCAAACTCTTATTTACTTCCAGTTGAAATTTAGGGAGCCAGGAATCTCAGACTGGTGGGTGTTATGTCCCTTTCACTTAGTCAGAGATTTGGTTGGTGTAATGCTGGTCAAAGGGCAAAGCCCCTGACATGTAAAACAATTTACAATTAACCCATGGAGAACATAGCCTTCAGTTATCAAGAAAAATTTTTTTGTTTAAATCAAATTTTGTTTGCTTTTATTTAGAATAGTACCTTTAATAAGCTGAAAAATACATTAAGAACTTTCATCCAGAAATGTATCTATTAAGCTATTTTGTTGTGCTATATATATTCTAGTGCTTTTACTTTTGAAAGTTGGTAGTTTGTGAGTGGTTGTCATTGAACACATCAAAAACCTAGAGCTAAACCAGCCCAAGGCCTTCTCCAACCTAAACTTTTTTATAATTCTATGATTTATATGTGTATATATATGTAAAATGATTGTCAGGAAGCATAAGCCCCAACTTCAGTATCATTCCTAACTCCTCAGCTCATCTTGCACCAGTAGCAAAGACTCTTTAGGATGTGGGGATTTGAAGATTGTTGTGGTGCACGGAACATGCTGCCTCTCATGAGAAGGTGCTGCCATGACTATTCCTCTGTTCTCTTGAAGAGCACTCTCTGCTTGCAGGAAGTGTGAAGAGCAATCAGGTTTTTAGTACCCCTGCAGGCTGTTATCTGAAGTCATATCATCATTTTATTTGTGTTCTGCTGAGGACAGGCTCTTTATTGCACTGCATAATGCACACTACTGTAATAAGTACTGCTGCAATTAATTATTTCAAAACCAGCTTCTTCTGTGTGCTTCACAAGTATTAGCTGATTCCTTCAATCTGTGGTGAGAAATATGAATGAATCTTACCATCTCTATTTCCAGAAGTACTAATAAAGAGAATATAAAAGCCAAAAAGGAAATCCCTTCTTTCCTGAAGTCAGTGTAAAATTGTCACTATGCATCAAAGTCTTGCTGGCCAGTGAATCTCTAAAGAGCTGAGTCATAGGCATTCTGGGCAGCAGTCCTCACCTCACACCTTGCTTTTTATAGGGGTTGGACACCTGGGCAAGCAAGTTGTAGCAAAATATAAGCTGAAATCAGCAGTGACCTATTGTAGCAGGTTTTAGGTTTGGGGTTTTTTAAATTTTACTTCACCTTCTGTCTTTCAAACCTTCTCCAAGAAAAATATCCTACAAAAAAATGAAATAACAACAAAAACACCTATGTAAAAGAAATGTCTTTTCCAGGTCTCTTGCAGTTGAATTGAATCAAGTTTACTGGGTTCTCAGGTCCTTTCTTTTAATTGTAGGTAGTAATGATTTCAGGAAGGAAAGTTCACATCTAAAGCATGGAATTAAAATTCAAATGTTATGAAGGATATCCTCTTATATAATTTTTCTTAAGGAAAAAGGAAAACCTCTCAACAGTCCAGTTGTCCAATAGGTATTGCATAAGATCCTCCTACAGGAAAGCTCTAGTAATATACTTAAATAGAATACTGGCATTAATTTTTTTTTGTCTTAAATTACAAGTAGAGGTATTTATTATTAACCAGTGAGTGTAAACTGGGGCTAAAGTTGATAGATTGACAGATGATGCAACAGTAGCAAGAAAATTGTTTCTTCCTCTGAATGAGACAGAGAATGTCATGTCTAAATTAATGGGCAATATAAAAGGCAGTTAGATTTTTATACTTTTATTTTTTTATTTTATGGTTATATATTTTTACCTTTCTGTTACCTTAGCAGTTTCTCTTTCCATTGTGATATTTCATTAATTTTAATAATTAATTTGTTTCTATTTCTTTGGTTTTTCCTCTTTTTAAAGCTATATTTTGACATATGTCATCTGTTAGTAGCTGAAAAAAATAGAAGACAACTTTCCTAAACATGTGGAGCCAAAATTCTGGCTCATCTGGAATTACAGTAGTTAAGTCTTTACTAAAATCATGGTGCTTTTCAACGTTGAAATTTGAAATTATGTTGTAGTTGCTGACTTCATCTTCCCAGCAGAGGGAGATTCTGATCCTTTCCAGAAGTTGAGTTTCCCCATCAGACTACTTTGTTAAAATGTTGGTTTGTGTGTTCCATGAGAACAGGAACTTCTGCCAAAACCACAATTGTTGCAGCTCTTTAAAGGTCTCGTATCTGTTTTATTGGCTATACCAGCTGGCTGCAGAAGTCATAGACCCATGCATTTTTCTACATTTCTGTTAGCTTGAGTCTCAGATTTTCTCAGTGTTTGTCTGCAAAATTATGCAGATAGAATTCATTTTACAGTCATTAATTCTTTAGAGATGTTATTTATTTATTTATTTACGTAAGTTAGTGGAGGAAGGCCAGCTATCAGGATTGGGATTCAATTCTACTAATGAAGTCTGTGTCAAAAATTGGAAAGATTCCTTCCTAAAGTAGGAGGACACCTTCATTGTGGCATCTATAGGGCAGTCAGTGAAAGAAAGTGTGTCAGGCATGGTTATCATCCACAGACATGCCAGAAGGAAAACTAATAAAACCTTACTAAATTTATAATGTGTGTGATGAATTTCACTTTGCTGGAAATTGCAAATGCTTTAATCATTTTTTGTAAAGGAGGTACATTCCTTTTGAGAATTTTGTTATCTTCTTTTGACTTCCTTTACTCTGAAATTTTGTCCTCAATGAAGATGTTTTCAAGAACCCTAGTTTATATTCTCATTACAATATGCATCTGTAGATTTCTTTTGATGTATTTTTTTGTTTCTCGTAAATGTGTGTGAGTGCAGGGAATTATAAAAGCTAAGTTATGCTGTTTAAAAGAAGAGCACCTAAAATTTGTCAAAAGTAAGAAAATATGTTACAGATGCAGCTTGAGTTTAGCACTCTCTCAGTTCAACCTTTGCATGTACAATATATTCTGTAAGATCTCCCATTTATCTATTTGATGGATAAATGATAGGAAAAGAATGGGCATATTAGTTGATATATGTAAGTCTCATTTCCTTATAAAGGGAGACTTGAACAATTTACTTCCACCTGTCAGCAGTTATAGATTGTGTTTGGCAGCACACATCCATATGACTCATACCAGACTATATTTAGGATACAGAGGAAAACAGAGTTTATGATACTGTTGAGAATATATTCACTGGAAATCAACACCCACTAGTTTCGTTGGGTTTTAGTCAAGTAGTTTTAGCTAAGTCATCCAGTTTGTACCTCTGTATCTTATTTACCAACCACCATTGAAACTGTATTCTTTAGTGTGCGTGATCTGTAACACCTGATCATTAATTGAAATAATTAATTGAAATAATTAATTGAAATAATTTCTGTAGAAGTCCCTTTAACAAGGAGTGTGGAAGTTACATTTGCAGAATTAAAGTTCTGAGTTTCAGTCCTATAAAGAGGTGTCTACTGCAGGAATTAGAAGATTTTACCTCGGATTTCAAAATTGCACAGATAGCTTCAAGTTTTTTCTTGCACAAATGGAGAGAATATGGCCTGATTTTTTTCAACACCTTTTTAGGTGTGTGACCTGATTCCAATCAACTGAGTTTAGGCTGCTCATTAGGAAAAATTTGGGTTGTTTAAGGTAAGAATGTGTGAGGGGGAACAGCTGGAAAGTGCAAAAGGGTAGCAGCAGTCAGGCTAGTGAAAGCAAACAAGGGCAAAACAAAAATGAACCTTGCAATTGTAAGTCAGCCTCCAATCCTAGCTGCCACTCCACAGGCCCTTTTCCCTCCCAAAACGTTATCAACTCTCAGAGCTCACAATCTGCAGGTCAGGTTTTGCAGAAGCAGTAGGAGAGGGCAGGACTGCGCTGTGGGGCCGGGCAGGGCAGGGATGCGTTGCAGCCCAGAAGGCTGATGAAGCTTTGCAGTTCGTGGTTGTGCCCCACGCCCTGGAGGGGATGCGCCTGCTGGCACCCATCGCCTGCCTCTGCCCCTTCACACCCTCCTGCTCTGGAGCGAGGTTGCAGCAGATGTGCAAAGTTTGCTTTAAATGTGGAACACGTTTGTGGCACATCGAGCATTCACTGAATTTAAGAGCTGCCCAGTAAAGGCTCTCTAATGTGATTTTCAGAGGCTTGTAACTCAATGAAACCTTAATGAATACCCTCGGATTGAAAGCAATATAAAACCCCTTAGATTCCAAGTACTGGTGCCAAAGTATTGTTAAGGGTTTTTAGAGGGAGAATGTAAAACTGGAAAAACATATTTCTCTTTCTCCCCATTTTCACTAATCCCTTCTTCTGAAATGGTGTGATTTTTTTTTACAAGAAACTTCATTTGAAGTGATTAAAAGCCCAAGGAAAAGAAATAATATGCACATTTCCAGTGCAGAAGGTTAATGTTAGCCTTTTTTTATTTCTTTGTTGAGTCATTTTGTGTCTTTCTGATAAATCAATTATATGTTAAATCACTGCAGATAGTTTTATGTCAGGCCATCTTCTTTCGGGTTTCAGAAAGCTTTTGCAGACTTTAAGCTAGGTAGTATTTTGTGCTATATTTTTTATAACTTCTTGCTTCAGTGAGAATTTAAGCTAAGTTAGATTTTTTTTTTCTGGTTTAGAAGTACTGATAATAATAGTGTTTAAAATAATAGAAATGTCAGTGGCATTAAGTTGTGACACAGAATTGAAACAGCCTTTATGGAAGATTATGTGTGGCATTTAAAAAATATTTTCAGAAGGTGCTCTCTAAAGTTGCCACTCAGTTTTCAACACGGAGTAGAGCTGAATGTTGTATCATTGTACAGAAAATTATGTGCAGTGTGGAAGTGATGTAATGTATGTTTGCTGTAGAGGAGGGCACTTTATAATTAAAATGGCTCAAATCCTGTTATATGTTGTGTGTGAAAAATCTTCTATAAAGTCCTTCCTAATTTGGGTCCACCCAGCACAACAAAGGCAGAAGGTGTTATTTCAAGATGTTTATCCTGTGGCTCATCTAAGCTGTTCAATTCTTGTGCTTGTTGTTACTTTATAAAACATTGATACTGCAATAACCTTTAGAAATAAACCCCTTGGTTACAGAACAAACATAGTATAAATTACAGTTCTTGACCCAGAGCTTACTGTTTCAGGTTTTATTAATATTCATTTTTTATTTCTTTCGTACCTGGAAAAAAATCAACATCCAATTCCCATTTAATTCTTTAGGGTATGATATTTTGCAGGGAGCTTCAAGTCTGGAGGTTGAAGACTCAGACAGTTTTTCTCTTCTATTTTCTCTGGTGTTCAAAGTTGTTTCTCTACCACAGTTCAGTTTGTTTTAAACCAAAATTAATTAGCATTAACTGATCCAGAAAAATAATCCTAAGGCTACATTTGTAGATAGCATATTCATTTTGTTGGATATTTTCACTTTCATTCCTCTGATTTCTCATACCAACCTCAAGTGTTTTGTGTCCTTTCCTTTCAATACCCTCATTTATGACTCTTTCATCTGTAAAAACAATCAGTTCTGTCCTAATTAATTAGCTGACACATAACTGATAATAGAGTGCTGTTTCAGTATAGTGAGTTTGTAGGTATTCAGAAGAAATAGAAGACTGTGTCTTCCATAAAATTGCTTTGTGCTTTTTGTGTATCCAAGCATTACAGTTTCTTATCTCACAACATCACATTTCAAAACCTGAGTTGATTTTGTCTGTACTTTTGCCAGCCAAATAACTAAGATAACTGAATTTGGGTTGCACATCAGTTGTCATAGTTACCTGCAATATATCCTTGAATCTGTCCAGGTTTACCTCTAATGAGAAAGGAGTTACATTTTTCTCATAAAGCCTCCATAACTTTATTTAGCTGTGAATGACCTGTGAAATACTGCCAGACTGGTATGGTCTGTTGCAGAAATCATATGAGCTTCCTCTTTTCAAAAGTCATGATCTAACCCTTTTTTCTTCACCAGTGAATAGGAGGTCAGCTCCCATCAAATGAAGTTTCAGAAAGACAGAGGCAAATCCGATTTTATGATCACCACTTTTCTGTCTCAACACTGTGCCCCCACAGCATTAGACTGCACTCAGTAGATCCCACAGCTGATGGGATAAGCCTGTGATGTTTAACAGTGCCAGGTCATGCTGATTATTTCAGCTTTGCCAATGACACCCTGTATATTTATTTTTCAAATTATTTTAACCATCTTGTGCACGAATTTGCATATTTTCTGGTGAGTATCCATTGATGGATCAGAACTACATTTAAAAAATTTGGTTGCATTATTATGACATTGTGTTGATTTGGTGTAAGTTTTAGTTTTACTGTAGTTTTGCTTTTAGTTTCACTGTAGTTTTTATTTTTAGTTGACTGTAGTTCTGATCATTACGTAGTCCAAAGGTCTGTCCCATTCTCTAGAAAAGGGGGCTACACAAACAACCTCCATTTCATGTCAATTTGCATTAATAAGTATTTATCATGATATAGGCCAAGGCTCCTGAATCAGGTAACAATGTCCTTGTGATGTGAGCTACACTGCAGTGCTGGACACAAAAAATGATCTTGTTTTATTCAGCGTGTTCATTGAATGCATGGGGACCATTGGTGTTGTAAAATCTGCTCCTGTCAGTCTGTGAACTGCTGCAGAAAACAAATCACAGGCTATTTGCTGTAGCATTTTTCATGCTGCTGTGTGGTGTTCAGTGGCAGCACTGTGGAATGGGAGGTGCCACTGCAGACGTCACTCTGCTGTGTTGGAACTTAAGCCCCCACGGGCTGTTGGCCTTGCCTGCTCTGCCATCCCTCCCAGCTGGACTGACTGCTATCCCTGCTGAGCCTGCTCAGCTCAGATATCCTCGGGTGACCCAGGAGCAACATTTGTGCCAATTTCTGCCAGAAAAATACAACACCTTTATTGCACAATTTATCAAAGAACTTCCTAGGAAAGATGTAAAAGTTGAAAGTAAAAGAAGTCTTTAGGAAGCTAAGAAATTCTTAAATCCTTAGAGAGAAGATATCACTTGCTCCTGATCAGATATCACTTGTTCCTGATCCTTCTTGCACTTCGGAGGGATAGTCCCAAAAAGATGTATTCACAGTTGTACACAAAGTAGATTTCTCGAATTCTTGTGTTATATTAATTACATGATCACTATATTCACACAGCAGAGCTACAGCTTAGAGATACTGTATTCCACTCTCTTGCTCATATTCAGATGGGCTCTAACTTGCCAGAGATGTTTAATTATTTTTTTTTCTGAATGAGAATATAACTAACAGATGTTTGGTTTTGGCTCCATTTCTACATTCTTTGAAAGCTGGAGAATTAAATTGCTGACATTCAGACAACACTAATTCACATATCCAGGGAGCCTAATTTGCCATCCCTGAGATTCTGATTCCTGGTGTTCATGGGTTTAAAAACCATTTCAGTGACACAGTATAAGAATAGACTGGGGAGATTCAATAGTATGCTCCTGCTAAACATAATCACATTTTATAAACATCTGTGTCATTACTGGTGTGATTCATCTCTAAGCTGTATACAGCTGTGTTTGCAGTTTCAATTAACAGTCATCTAATTTCATATCCATCTCATGTTGCTAATTTAGTTAATTTATTCATAATTAAGAGTATTCTATTTTCTATGAAGATTTGTTGAGCTTAGTGCATTGTAAAAAAATTTAAAAACCCTAAGGCCGAGGCATTTTGATTCTCACAATAGTCACATCAAAATTAAAATGCCATTAATGTACCTAAAGGGGAAGACAACATATAAGGGACATTTTTTCTTTTCTCAGTGTGGAATGAGAAGCCTTTGGAAGGTGCTGGCTTTGTGTTTGAAAGCAAATGACAGTATGAATATGCTTTTTTCTCCTTTTTTTTTGCCCTTCTCCCTTTTGCCCAAAATCTAACGTAATTCTATGATTTAAACTAATACAGTTGGCTTTAATATGTAAAACAAATGATACCTCTACAAGGGTGTTACAAGAAGAGGTATGTGGCAGACATGAACCATCCTACTTCATGCATTTTTGTTCTCTAACATTTATGTTTTTGAGTACAATGTATTTAAAAGGACCTCTGTGATTAAGAACTGTGAGATAACTTTGAAAAACTAAGATTGAGACACACTCAGGTGGAAGACAAGGACTGTCTTAGTAGTTATCAAAAGAAGTGTTTGCATTTTTAGATTTTTTTTTTTTTTTTTGTATATCAACACAAGAATATTGTGTGAAAAAATGGGTTAGAAATCCTAGAAACAAATCTTCTCCAGTTGTCCACAGTCTAATGATGTTCATTTTTCCAGGATTGGTTATAACTCTCCAATACTTTGTAAATATAGAGACACTGCCTTCTCTGTTATCTTCACAAACCCTACAGGAATTCTTATTCCAGGAAATATGTACGATATTAAGGTGTTCTATGTATAAATGGCTCTCTAAAAAAAAAAAATAGAAAAGTAAAAAAAATGCCCTCATCTTTAGCATGAAGGGTATTTTGATATTTCTGTGTTAGTGACGAGGTGAGCAAAGTACTGAAAGTTCAGCATCCCTTTCTGGAAAAGAAAAGAGAAATACAGAACAGTCTTCCTCTTTCAAAAAAAAAAACCAAATAGTTGTTTGAGGTAAGTATTAGTCTGAGTATTGCTATAATTTGAAGTAAACAGAGGGAAGTTGTACGGAAAACATTGAAATAGGGTGATCAATATGTCTCAAGCAGAGCTGCAGGTTTTTAATGACAGCTGCTGAATCCTTTATAGCTGAAAATCACAGTTGTCTGCTGCATTTTCCTTTAATCTTCCCCTGCCTACAATCTCCTTGATGCTCTTTTCAGTTTCTCCCTTTGCTCTTTTTCTCCTTGAAGCTTCCTTTCTTCCCCTTCATATAAGCTTCTCCTTGTCTGTCATACCATCTACAATCACACCACTATTTATTAAGAAAAGGCTAGGAAGAAAATGATAAAACAAATAAATAGAGAACACAGCTAGGAAATTTATAATCCAAAATGAGTAGAAATGAGAGGGATAGAGAGGAAAAGTACAATGTAAGGTGAGGTAGGCTTTTAGTCCTGGCAGTTGTATGAATCACGACCTTTTCTTTTCCCAAGAAATCTCTTAAGATCAAACTTAGTGAGAGATGCAGCCATGGTCTAAGCTGACCTCTAAAGCTCTTCAAATCAGACAGTCTCATAATTTTATTTTCTTCTACCTGTCAAATGTTAATGCTGAAATGCAATATTGTGAAGACAATAAAAGTTTGAACCATTTAAACCTTTAATCTGCACACTGTGTATTTAGGAAATAGAATGACAGTTGCTTGCTGTACAAATTCCAGGCTGCCCCACCTTTTTATGATTAAAATGGTGATTAGGGTTAAAGGAGATTATAGCAATTTGCCAGGGTCTTGTTCCACTGCAAGCTCAGGGTAAGAGAAGGTGATTCAAGTGCCTGCAGAAAGATAGATTATCATTGGTTCCTCAATTTCCAAGCTTCTATGGATTTTTACTCTCTTTGTTATTTGTGTATATTCTCCAGATTTTATTATGCAAGAAAGAAAACACATTCATTTTTGATACACAAAAAAAAAGTTAATGATTTTTTTTCCCTCTAAGGAAAAAAACCTCCCTTTGAAAGGAAGCACATAGGCCTTTTAAATTTTATTTTATTAATATCATACTCTGGAGTTTTGTTGCTTTTTCTTTTCCTTTCTCATACTCTACATAAAATGATAGGGCAATTGTATCTTGTACTTTACATGCTAAGTTTAAACCCTGTGGAAGTCTGTAAACCATTGTGAATTTCTATTTTAAAGAGAATTGCACTTGATTTTCTTATTTATCTAGAGACATGCCTGTGCCACAAGTTGGAAACAAATATTCAGACCTTGAATCATCTTCCTGCTTAAATTAAGTTTTTCAGGGACAGGTTTGGAGGTTCAATTCTAAACCCTCAATTCCATGACATAACACATGAGATTCTCATCTGTGCTTTTACGAAAAGAGGATTTTATGCGTGCTGCATTACAAAAAATGCGGCCAATTTTTATCTTCTGCACTTTTGCTGACAGAGAAGAAAATAAATATGTGTCAGGAGAAAGTTGGCACATTTTTGCGTGTTCAAGCCTTGTGTCTTTAACACCAGGGGATAATTTCACTTTTTGCATGCTCCCACAACTCCTGAGGGACCTGCCTATGCAGGGGGAACGGGGCTACCATGAGTGCTGTATCCCTGTGCTCACACTGGCTGCCAGATACAGAGTGAGCTGTTGAAATGACCAGCTCCCAGTCTGGGTTCTAGCTGCCCCCATTGGTTTAGTCATCATTTGTTTTGCTGTAGCATATGCCTGTTTTAATAAAGAAATCAGTGAAATTTGCAATAAATGTTATTCTTGAACTTTACTTCAGTTAATATTCTCCCAAAAAAAATGTAACTCTTCAAAGATTACTCTCTGATCTTAAGTAAAGCAATGATAAACCTCCCAGCTATCTGAACATCTCTTTCTCCAGATCAGCTAACACCTAAAATGTTGATTTTTGTTTACTTGTTATGTAAAACGAGCATGGTGATTTTGAGTCACTGTCACCTGGGGAATAGATCTGCATTTAACTGACCAACAAAACAAACCAGCCTGGGCCTGAACAAGAAAAAATCTGTCAGAAAGGAAGGGGGACCATTCAGGCCACCAGAAGATCAGAGATTTTCCAGTTGTGAGAAAGTAATTTGTCCCTCTGAGAAGATGCCCACATCTTCTCCTGGGTATAAGTGCAGTAAGTGCTGTGTGCCTTACCTGTGCTGGTCCTGCTGACTTCAATGGAATGCACAGGTAAAGTCAGCAGGATTTATCTCCCTGGTTCCTGGTCCCATCAATCTGTTACCCTCCACTTGTGGAAAATCTTCAAAGGTTCTTGGCCTGTTACACTACAAGGAAAGGTCTGTGCAGATCTGAAAACCCAGATTTGCTTCTGAGGTGATTTTATGTGCTGTCTTCCCACTCTAAGGACTGTATAAATCCCATTAAAGCAGCAGCCTCTCAACTACTACAGCAGGTTTTGGTTGTGGATTTTCTTTCTTTCTTTTTTGAGTATTCGGATACATAGGTGAATTTCTAGGATTTTAATTATATCTTTATCTGATGAGCTGCAGAAATGTAAAAGGAGTTTGGGTGAGATTTAATTTTAGATAGCAGCTTAATTAACTGTATTTGTAAAAACCAGTGCAGCTTTAATTAAATTTCTCTACATTAATTTAGTTATTTAATTGAAAATTTGTTGGGATAGTCCTTACAATTTATAACTCTTCCTGTATGGGAATCTTAAATAACAGATCATAATAATAATTAAAAATAAAACCCAAACTGTATTTAAGTTTTGCAAGATTTCTACCGTCTTTTTGCAAATAGCAGATGGGGTTTTTTCTCCTAAATATTTATTGTGGTTCATGGATTTTGTAACAGGATTGGACATCTGAAAACTCAACCTGTAAGTGGTGATTGAAGATGTGTTTTTCTCTTCTCATGTGTGTTGGGGTTTAGTTTATTTGCATTTATCCCATGTCAGCTGTTGTCCCTTTTTCAAAGTCATATTGATGCTGGCTTGTGCTGCTACAAAAATACCACCTGTAAGACTTTTCAGGTTTGGAGTGAGTTGTGATGCACAGGGGAAGTTGTCTGAGTTGGGGAACTGCAAGATTCTGTCCTGTCACAAGTGTAAGAAGTAGGTGGGCAGGTCCAGCAGTGGGAGCAGGAGTCAGAGACACTTTAATCCTTGTGTAGCTTTCCATAGGCACCTGCACTTTTCTGGCACAGCCTGTGGCTTCTCTCCAGTTGCCCACTCTGCTGGGAGAGATAAAGAGTGGCTGGAACACTGTACATCCTTAGATGTATTTAAATAAACCTGTACCCTGCATCTTCTCACATGAGGTGAAGTCATGAGAAAAGGTTAACCATTTATTTTCACAGTTAGGCTGCATTGACCTGAATCAGAAATATATATATTCTGATAAACATTACATGAAAATTAGAAGTTATTTCAACTTGTGTTTCATATCTGAACCTACACTGATGATCACTGTCTTTCAGTGATAGCAGCACTCTGAATTTCAAATAGTATCTGCTTTCCTCTACTTGAATGTGTTTCTACTGCCCTACATTTCCCTTAAAATTCAAAAATTAATTTCACTGGTATTTTGCCAAAGAGACTGTTCCTTCCCAACACCTACTGCATGCATCAGTAGCATAAATGGTAACTTTATGTCCTTTTAGCACAGCTGGATATTTTCATTGATTTTTCTCATCTGATTCATTAGAGTTCCTTCAAATATTTTTTCTGTGGTGCACTGCCTCTAATCTGCACAACAAAATAGAAGGGGACTTCATGTCCTTCCTGTGTCGTATCTGTCAGGTTACATACTTGAGACAGAGCATACAATCCTATTTGCTTGCCTTCCTTGAGATATCTTTCTTTCTGAGTTTATTCCATACTGCTTTGCTGCTGTACAGCAGATTGCTTGAAATGAAGTTTGATTTCTGTGTATTCTTTAACTGTTCAGTGAAATGAGCAGCAAGAGTGTAAATTTCCATGAAGACATAGTGTAACACATAAATCAGAAAGTCAGGTAGGATATTAGGCTTATGAATTCGTGAGCCATTTTTCCCAGTGGTAGGATGTGCTTCTAAATGAACCAAAATAACTTGTTGAGAGGAAAGTCTGAAATAATGAACAACATCATTATGATCTCAACCTACTTGGCCAACTTATAAGATGGGTGGTGGTGCTTCTGGGACAGTTGTTGTAGTTTCAGTGTCTTTGATAGCTGATGTAATGTCTGCAGACTCTTAGAGCCATAAAATTACAAATCCAGAAACTGGTGATGATTATTCTCCTTCCTAAAGCTGTATGCACTTATTTAAAAGGCTGTTTGCTCTAACAGAGAGTTCACATTCTAATATTTTGTATTGTCTGGTTGGTATGGAACATGTGTTTATGTGTGTGTGTGTATATATATATATATATATATATATATATAAATATAAAAGAGTGTCTTCTACAGTCAGATGCCAGAGACTGCTTTTCTTCTATACCATTCAATCAGGAAGGTTGATCCTAACTAATTTCATAGTCATGCATTATTAATTATTCTAATAAAGTCAATTTTGTAGCTCTCTTGGCAGTGTTTTGCTTATGGCCTCCATGGCCAGATACACTTTAGCCACAGCACCAGTTCTTGGGCACAAAAGGAGATGCCCAGTTTAACATTTGTTAAACTTAAATGCCATTTGTTAAACTTAAACCTCAGGAAGGTCAGGATTCAAAAGATGCACCAAGTCTGCAACTTACTCTGTAGCTTTGAAGCACAGCTGAAGTGAAGTACTTTGCCTTTCTACCAAGTATGAAGCAGGTACTCAGTTACAAATGACTGTGATGTGTGTTTTGCTTTGCCATTAAATTATTATTCAAGGCTGATTACTCAGTAACGTGCTTTGGGTTTACAAATTTGTGCAGTCTTACGACAGTTCATAGTGTGGGAAATACAGCTTTTAGAACATTACTTCCACTGTTCCTAATATTCTCTAGTTAACATATTCTGCTAACAAAAGGAAGCTTGTAAATGGTTCATTCAGTCTGTGTTTATGATATAAATGGTAGAATTCCTTAAGACTATGACAAGAACATTTTGAATATAAATACTTTAACATAATGTAATACGAATCTATTAGGGAAGAAATGTTAGCTGCCAGTATAGGAGTTGGTGAATGCTTTCCCAATTAATAAGAAAACCCCACTTCTATTGTTAAACAATTTCAAGAGCTCATAAAAGTGACAGAAAACTGGCAGGCAAAATGGTTTTGGTGATGTAGGAGTCGAGATTAGTAATGCATTTCTCAAGGGAACAATGTTTGAACAAATCCAAGGTTTCACTTAAAATTTCTACGACTAGGGGGAAAAAAAAGGGCTGTACAAAAATTGCATCTTTTGTCAGCCTAACTTACCTTTGAAGGCACCCCTCACATTTCCAGTGTTACTGATTGTTTTGAACCATAATGCGGTCACAAATGAATGATATACCTCACTTCTGTAACTTCTGTAACTTAGTGGATGTAGTCATGCTGTACTGTAAAAGTGCATAGTAAATGATACTGAATCTGTACTGGATCAGAGACAGGAAAAATGCTGGTCCTGGAGTGAGTTAGTTCTCTAGAAGTGAATTTGTTTGTGCTTCCTCAACTCAGCCTATTTAATCTTATGCAATGAGATGTGAAAAACAAACACAAAAACCCCTGCCTGTTTTAAAAGTGTGGTATTTCATCCATTGTATTCCAGAAGTCCTCCAGAGGTCTTGAGGCAACTCAGATTTTTGCTAATTAGAAAATGGCTTGACCAGAATGATGTGGAGTTTCTGCTGCTCTTATTGAAGGAAACAGAGATAAACTTCAATTCTGTACTTTTTAGATATTATTCTGTTCTTAAGCAGACCACAATTTTTTTGTAAAGTTTTCAAAGTATAGTCAGAATTTAAGTACTGGGATGATTTTGGAAGGAAAGAGGCTGTTGTATATGTATACTCCTTCCCATATGTTTACGCACCCACGTCAAAACAGATTTTCTGACAACAAGGGAAACAAAAATATGTTTGAGAGCTGACAAGCAGGTATATAATTTATTCTTGCAGTACTAGGCTATCACAACAGACACACAGATGGTTGTCTGGGGAAAAAAAAAAAAACCCAGTGAAATGAATTTAAATCCAACAAGTCTCTCTGTATAGACTTTGAAGGATTTACCAGTTTCAGGGAAAGTATTGCAGATGACAACAACAACAACAACAAAAAGACAAGTGGACATGATTTTTACAGAAACCAGGCCAATTTCCAATTTTTCTGTTTGAAATGAAAAGTGAATGGGAATGGGGAGAAAAGTAAATTTTTAAGAAGCCTGACCTGCAAATTGATGTCATAACAGAGATTCTAATAACTTTTTCTTCAGCTTTATGTTTGTCCACAATTTTTAAAGAATGTGGGGAACAATCTTGCTATGAGGCAATGCAGGCAGTGCATTTTTGGAATCTGGAGGGTACAGAATCACAGAAGGGTTTGAGTTGGAGGAGTTCTTTGAAGATATCTCCTCCAGACACCCTGAAGTGAGCAGGGACACCTTCCAGTAGATCAGCTGCTCAGAGCCCTGACCTTGAATGTTTCCAGGGATGGGGGGATGACTGCTGGGTAAGAAAGGAAGAAAACACAGAAGGCGGGACAAGAAAAAATTGAACTCTCAAACTCTGAAGAATAATTTAAAACATGCAGGATGTGATAATATGAAGGAAACAACAGGAGCCCAAGCAGAGCCTAAAAGGAAATTGATAGTGGTGAGGAGGAGGAGGAGCAGAATGGGAGGTGAGGGAACTTCTTGTTGATATTGGGAGTCACAACAGAAAGGAGCTACCTCTTTAAGTATTATATGCATTGCTCTGCAAATTTATGTTTCAAAAGAATCTGAACTATAAAGAAATCAGTACATTTTGCTCATATGAGCCTACAAAGTTGTATTTTTCCTTTACCAAATTCTGCTCCCTTAAGATACATGACCCTGCCAGTTGTTCTCTCATCAGATGAACATTAACAGTACAAGATCTGTACTCTTGGTTTCTCAGCTGTTGCTTTTTTCCTCCTTTTTTCCTGCCTGATTGTCATGATTGTTTTCTCTGGTACAAGACAAATGCTAAATAATAAGACAGTGTAATGGTATGGACAGCTGAACTAGAAACACACTGATAGAGTGTATTTCCTTGGGGAAATGCCATGGAATGGTCTACAAGGACATATACTTAAAAATCAAATGCAACCCCAGTTTCACTGTGGATGTTTTTCTCTAAAATACTTGTGGGCTTGGAAAGTCACGTTTTTTCATTCTCACTGCACCCTGGTCACTTCACCAGCTCTTCTACTGGTTTCTCAAACTGCAGTTTGGAAAGTTACTTTGGGATTTGTAGCTACCTTACAGCATCATGTCTGCCACTGCTGGCAACTGTAGAGAGTAAAAATTACCCAGTGAAAAGCAATTACAGATCATCAGAGTGGAATCTAGCTTCTGCAGCCAGAAAGCAGTTATGGACATACAACTGCAGGCCAGCTCTGCTATTCCAGCAGTATGTAATCAAGGCACTTGTTTGTTCAGAGGAATCTTACTGTACAGTGGAGTTACTGGCTGAATAGACTGTCTAATAATGCCTTCTGTCTTAGGTTTGGTTGGGTAAGAGGTTTGTTTTTTTCCTGAGACTGTGAGGGAAGACTGTGGAGGTTGTGCAAAGACTATCAGGGTAGGAAAGACAAGACATAACAGGATATGCAGAGAGTCAGTTCTAATGATAAAAAGAGAAGAGAAAAGGAACTTCCTACAGAGAGATTTTATTTTTTTAAGAGATAAATTTAAGTAGGAATAAGAGAATTAAAGTATGTAACTAAATTATATTAATAGGCAAAGAGAATGAGTAAAATAATAAATGGACTACCAAAACTTGTATGGCCATGTATATAACAGAAACAAAGTTTCATCTTCATAATACTAAACATAAGGACTGACATTATTGATTCAGAATGGACAGAGAATAGCTAAAACACTAGGATGGAAAGGTTTCAGAGTTAAATGGCTCAATATGCACAATTTTATTCCATGGGGTTTTCATTAAGTTAGAAAAGTAAGTGTGAACACAAAAGCTCCCAGTCAAATCTTTGTATTTTTCATTTGTAAACTTCTGATTGTAAATTGTCCCTTTCTAAATAAAGTTACACAAGACTCAGTGCAGCTTGAAATTCCTCTGTATATCTCATTCAAATGTATAAATTCATTGCAGTAATGGTATATTGAACAAACATTTTTTCAGTTGCTTTTTATGTATGATCTGATTATTTTTATTTGACAAAATTTGTCAAAAAGCTTACATAAATTTATCTCTGCCTTCAGATTTCTTTAGAAATCCTAGCCATCCTGATGTATTCCTGTAGGCTGACCCTGGTTGGATGCCAGGTGCCCCCCAAAGCTGCTCTGTCAGTCCCCTCCTCAGCAGGGAAAAGTGCAGTGGGTATTATAATGGCTCGTGAGTCAAAATAAAGACAAGGAGAAATCAGTCACTCCATCTTCTATGAGAAGCTGCCAGAGGCTTCCCTCATGTTTGACAGAGCCAACAACAGCCAGCTCCAAGAGGGACCTGCCACTGTCATACACTGATGGTTTTGCCTTGGGTGGGATTCTTGCCATCTATAACCCCTGAGAATAAATTTCAATCTCAGAAGTGTTAATGATATTTTATATTAAAAAATGTCATCTGATCTTCTAGCATTAGAGGCTTTGGTGTCAGTTTTACTGAAGGAATCAAGTCCATCCTTGTTTCTTAAGCTGTTTGTATGGTTTTGAGATGCTCTTTCACTGCTTTTTAAAGGTATTTTATATATCTAATGAGGACTGTTCATAGACATCACTCTTAAGTTTTATGAGTTATGAGACCATGTTGATTTTATTTTTTTAGTCTTGTGGAGTCCTTTCTTGAGCATGTCCTTCACAGTTAAGTCTTTCATAAACAGATTTTTTTCAAAAGAATGCTAATTCTTTCCTTTATTTGCCTAGCTTGAAGGCCACATGTCAAGCTGCCACTGTGATAACAATAGCTTGCAAGTTAGACTTTCAGAAAGGGTTTCTGACTTAGTAAATTACAGTTTTGTAACTGCCAATTAAACTGCCTGTCAGTGGATTATATGGTGTTGCTGTACAGATACTGCAAACTCAGGTTTTGAGTCTGGCTTCACTGTGTGTTGGAAATCTTGTCTTTGCTTCTCTCTTATTCTTACTCCTCGTTTCACAAACTTGAATTGCACTCCCTCTCAGTGGCACTTCATCTCAGGATCTCCATCTTTCTTACTGTCTAAATTCTCCAAAATCTCTTCTATTCTTAGGATTTCCCAGTTCTCTGCTCTTAGAAACAGATGAGTAGTAAGGCAAGCCTAAACAGGAATAATTTATTTGGGGGGGGAAAGTTACAAAATATAGATAGCTGTGAAAATAAGCTGGCAAATTTAAGAGAGGCTTTTTATGGCATTCAGTAATAATCAACAAAAACGTTTTTCATAAAGTGGTGTATTTTCTGGAGGTGAAATGTTATTTTTCATGTTTGAAGCTGTGCAGATGATAAATATGTTTTAACAATTTATGCTCACTTTTGTTTCATTCATTTTTTAGCTGATATGCAGAAAAAGGTATGTTTAATGCTTGCACCAATGTGAAGTCTTTGAAATGGCAATAGTTAGTGCAGACCAGTTAGTTTTCCTGGAAACACAAAATATCTTTGTTTTAATTCCACCCCCTCCTAAGGAGCCCTCCTCTCTGCTCATGGGGCGATCTGAATCTGTGATGTGGATAGATCAGGGTGTTGAAGAAAACCATTTTCCAAGATTTTACCTTCACCTGAGATCTTTACAGATTGACTGTGGTAAATAGGATATTCAGCTTTTCAAATAGAGGGCTAATGAAAACAGATTTAAGTTGAAAACTGCATGTAACATTACTGGAATTACCTGAACAAAATTTATGGCACTTACCAAGTGCAGGATAATGGAGTTTTTTTGACATACATGAAGGGATGTTTTTCCTGAATGCATGCATACACTGTGAACCTTCATGCCAGGTTAGCTCTTAACCTTCTCTATGTACCATTCTACATCCTTTGTAGAGATGTGGTGTAGCATTACTTATTTATTTGTTTGTTATAAGCACCTTTTCTTCTCAAATGGAATAAACCGGAAATCGGAGACTGTATCTTCCAACTTAAATTAGAGTTTTTTAACACTGAGGTTTAGCAGAATGGGCTATATATAACTCTGGTTTTGCTTTCACGTTGATTGAATTTACTCACAGATAAGAAAGCATAAATACACAGATTTTGGCCAGCTGCAGAATGAAGGCAGCTCCTCTCACAAGTCATATCACACAATTATAGGAGTGTTGCCATTATCTTCAATCAGCACAGTATCAATCCTGTCAGCTATTGCTCCCATTTGAACAGTTATTTGCCTAGAGTAATTTTATTATCTTTCAGCGTGATAGATGCATGTCTTCCCCAGGGATTTTGTGCAAAATCAGGAGCTGTAGCAGTATTCAGAGAAGTGCCAGATAACAGGGAGCATCAAGCACTGATCATATGGTTGCTTCCAAGCTTGAGCAGCTGCTGGGGTATGGAACATTTTGCAGAAGTCATTGAGACTTAGAGGCCGTCTTCAAAAGGCGGTTCATAGGACAAGAACGATAAATAAAAGTTTGCTTAATCCATCCAGCCAGTAATCTCATGAAATGGAGCTTTTCTTTTCATGTCGTGTCAGCACTTGATTGAGAAAGTAGTTTCAGACATCTTGAAACAGAGTATTATACTCTTTTGAGATTTCCAGATGTAAGAATATGGATGAAACAAACAAATAATGTGAATAGATCACATCATAATAAAACTGTCCCTTCTGACATCATCCTACTTGTTTCACCCTGCACAGCTAAAAAGGAAACCAAAGATGTGATGCATTTGGGGTAGTTTTAGGACTAAGGATTATTTAGAGTGAACAGATTTATCACTATTGGTGTAAGTCTCAAAGAGGAAAAGAAAGAGAGGGCAGAAAATACGAAAGAGATACAAGATTAATACAATGGTTGCTGCATGTAGAGCCATTTTTGTACATTACTACCCTAGAGTGTACCCCTGTAAAGAACATTTTTGTCTTACCTTCCACCTTCTCCTGAGTCTTCTGTATCCCTCTTCCTCCATGCTTCAGTCTTCCCAAGAGTCCTCCTCCTTGGCATGCAAACTCTCTTAGGAAAACTAAGCTCTATAAAAGTCAAATTTATACATATCTTTACAGGGTTATTCTGAGGTATACATCTTAGTATGAGCAGAATTGTCTCAGGAGATGCATATTTCTCTTCATTTCTGATAGAGGAAAAGGCTTTTAGCTCTCTCACCTTCCAGCTCCTGCGTTAGAATGGATAAAACTCATGCAGACTTCTCTGTATATGTTTCTGCCAGGTATTACATATTTAGCAGCACAGTCTAAGAAATTCTTTAGCTCTTATTAATAAACATTATTAGATAAAATACCAAATTTTTATGAAAAATTATTTTCACTGCATTTAGGATATTAACTTGGGTTTGGGAGTGTGAATTGAAATGATAAAAGTGAATGAAGATGCCTAACAACAAATCAAGGAGACAAGAATGGGGAAATGTGGAAAAGACAGGACTGAGCATCTAAGTCTCTTGAATACTGATGGGATGATAAACCCAGAGGAATCAGAGGGCAAATGGGTGAAGGGAGCTGAAGGTGGTGAAAGAAAAAACTTTGAAATGGTAACCAGCTAAAAGCAGTGCTGAATAAAGGCAATACAGACTGAAGCCTCTGTTTCTTTCAGAAGTAACCTGCATTAAATACAGGTCCTGGCTATGAGAATTCTTACTTGCATTTATGAGCAACTACTCCCAAAACTAACGCTAGTAATGGCAGTAGAAATTCACAAATCTGGGGGAAAGGAGCAATAAAACTAATATAATGAAAGATCAATGAAAGTGAGGGAATGTAACTAGAACTATAAAAGAATAATCTGCACTGCTGATGCTCAACCAATACAGGATTATTGCATAGGCATTTGTTCTAGGGCAGATATAAAACACTCCTTGCATGACATTCTACTTACAGTTCCCTAGGTCACCAAAGAACCATTTCCCTTGGTGCAAAAACAGTGGATGCTAACTGGCCTTTCAGAAACAAATGGTATTTTTAGTGCAGCATGAATTTATTATTTTAATTAGTTTAATGAGAGAAAAAAAAAGAGAAAGAGGGAAAAAGAAAATCCAGATAACCATAAAATCTTGTTAAGAGAGAGTATGTCTTTACCTTAGGGATGGATTATGAAACATTAATTAAGAGCATTTTCTAATGAAGTACAAAAAGAAATTTATTTTAAATTGTTTAGAAATATTTTTAAACACAATAGAAAGGAGTCAGTTCTATTTCAAAAGTGTAAAAACTACAGTGAAGAGAAATAAGAGTTTTTAGCAGAAAACAAAGTAAATAAAGAAGGCCAGAGGAAGGTGTCATTTTTTTACATCTTTACTGCTGTTTATTAATGAAGTGTAACTACATTACCTTACATTACATTACTACATTACCTGTGATGTTATTTTCTGTGCATGCCCCAAAAGTGAAGAGGAAATGCCTAAAAAAATCACATCTATCAAAAAACCATGTTAGGGTAGGAAAGGTAGATGGTTAGAGCCTAAGATTAATGTTTCAGCAATAATAGAATCATAATTAATACTTCAACCTTTTCCTATTTCCTTATGTTATTTAACATCAGTAACTAGGAAATCATACATCACAACTTTTTTCTTATGAATAATCCTTATCATATTTCATAATCCAGACCACCCCCCCAATGCCCTATGTTTTTACACACTTTAATAAGATTTAATAAGAAATTTTTATATTCATAGTACAAAAAGAGAACTCGCTTCAGACTTGTCCCTGTTTCCTGATTCCCTTAGACTTCTGTTCCTCAGTTTTAATTGCAATTTTCTCACTCAACCCTCTGCTGTTCGTCACCATCATTCTTGTTAATTCCTTCAGGCTCTCTGCAGCTGGTCCATGGGTGTCTTGGTTGTGGTGCCTAGGGATGACCACAATATACCACCTAAAAGTTATATGGATAATGAGTAATCCTGAAGGATAGAGAGAATGTTGTTTTAACAAAAAAAAAAAAAAAAAAAA
>VXAC01006739.1:1127207-1176512 GCA_013399225.1 Rhipidura dahli
AATATTTCAAAGAGCACAGCATGAAGGTATGCAGGTGTCTTGATCTCAGAAGTCAGATTTGTTCTCAGGAAGAATAATATTCCATGCTGAGCTCCTCACTAGACAGTTTTACTTACCACAGAACACATTCTCTCCCTAGTCACAGGCACCCAGCTCCCACTGACTTTGAAAATGTCAAACTGCTTCAAAGTTAGATTCATTTTAACATCAGTAACCTACCAGAGGTTCAGGGTTGCCTATACATTTTATTTTCTTTCCCCCACTTACAATACAGAACTAAGAGTATATATAATTTCAGCTTCCTGCTGAAGGCAGAAGAGAAATCACTGAATCTACAGGTCTCACAGTCAGAGCTCTAAGGTGTATATTTGATGGGGACATAGAGAAGATACAGAAGAGCTCTGAACTAGGAATGATATGTTGGGAAAAGAGCTCTTGAGAACATGAGGGTGAGGATTAAGGAGCAGAACAGTGTAGGTGACACTGTAGTGGGTGTCTGCTGCAGGCCACCTAACCCTGCAGAACAAGTGGTTGAAGCCTTTCACAAGCAAGCAGAAATAGCATCCCTGGGGCAGCAGCCTGATTATTTGCTAGAGAGAAAACACAGCAGGCTGAAAGCAATGCAGTGAGCTCCTTGGCAGCACTGATGGAAACTTCCTGACAGAACTGGTGGAGGAGCCAGTGCAGACAGAGGCTGTGCTGGACCCCGTGCTCACAAACAAGGAAAGGATCACTGGGGAGGTCAAAGTCAAAGGCACTCCTGGTTCAGTGACCCTGAGAACACAGCCTAGACTTCAGGAGAGCAGACTTTGTCCTATTTAGAGATCTGCTTGGAATAATCCCACAGGATAAATCCCTGGAAGGAAGAGAGATCCAAGAGAGTTCATTGATAAGGAAGGGTCGCTTTCTAAAAGGCTCAAAACTGGTCCATCCTGAACAGAAGGAAGTCCAGCAAAAGTGCCAGGAGTCCTGCATGCATGAACAAGGAGCTCTTAGCAAAACTCAAACATAAAAAAGTGCACAGGCAACCTGGAAGGAATATAGAGGCACTGTCCAAGAGTACAGAGATGTGGTTAGGCAAGCCACAGCCCACTTGGACTGGAATCTGCCAAGGGGTGTCTATGGGTATTTATTTATTTCAGTTTGAAGCTAATGTAAATTGTAAATTGAAAGCTTTTTTATAGGTATAGTGCTGCTTTGTGAGAAAAATAATTTCTAAATATCAATGTTTGCAGAATTACTTTCTTGGTATACTACAAAAGGAATATAGCAATGAACCTGGCAGAAAAAAATAGTTTATATTGATTAAATTGCATACAGAAAGCAATATTGAAAAAGAACTAATATGGCTGGACAGTGAAGAATTTGAAAGCTTTGTTAAGAAAGGCTACAGAATGGAGGGATGCACAGCAGTTTCTTGTACTTTTAAAAGGTTGAGCCCATGCTCAGCTCATACCAGTTTCATAAAACATTTATATCCTAAAAGAGTGCATGAATAGAAAAGAGGAACGTACAGTGACGTGGAAGGCCTTGCAGAAGCTCCACCAGATTGTGTGATGGCTTCCATGGGAGCAGTGGGGGGTGTCAAATGAGAGGCCTCCCTGACAGATTATCTTTTATCCACAACAAAACAAACAACATTTTCTAAGAGAATTGTTTCCTAAAGATGTTTGTTCTTAAGATCTCACATGGTTTACAACTGTTTTATTCTCTCCAAATTTGGATGTTTTTGTTACTTAAACTGTAAGACCTAACTTTCATTCCTCAGGCACAGAGATAGACAAAGCACAAAGTGCACAGATTTAGGATTATAAAACAAAAGTCTAAGAAGCAATAGCTGGTTATTCACAGTAGACGTATTAATTCAAGGAGATCATTCTTTTATTTACTGTTTTCTAAAGCTCTGCGCCCCAAGCTTGAAGATGTTTCCTGAATTTATATTACATTTTATTCTCTTGTTTCATCTGAAAATTTAAAAAAACAGTCAAGGTACAATACATGTATTCTACTATTTCTTTTTTTTTTTGAAAGGAGAATTGCATGAAGTCACACAGATTTCAATCTGCTGAAGTATACAGTCCCACCATGACCCAGAACTTTGAATTTTGTCTTTGTAACAGCTGTAAATGCATGCAAATAGCATTGTACTTATCTATTTTTTCTTTAATGTGGAAAATAAGCACATTTTTATGCCCTCAAAGTATTTCAGAACACTGAACTTTTCACCAGAAAACTAATTGTCCTTAGCTGTTTTTTCAACTCCGTAAATGTCAAGAATTAAACCTGAACTTCAGCGGCCGGGAACAATGGCTATCAATTGCCTTTCCCCCCCTGCTGTTCCTCATTAACAGCACAAAGTGCGCTTATTTAAATCCATCCTTATCGCCCAAAGTACACGGAGCAGTGAGTGACTGAATTCAGCAGCTATTAGAAGTACGGCAGATCAGATCTTCTTGTTTATTGATTTGCGAAGAGCAGCCTCGCAGTGCTTTGACAGCTCTGAGTCAGTGAGAGCAAAGAAAGAAGCTTTTCAGCTCTTGGGAGGAGAATTGCTGGGCAACATTAAAGAAGGTCTTGTAGAAGCCGCTTTCCTTTGATATGCAGTCAAATTGGCTGTGCTCGGAGTCAAGGTCGGGAGGCTGTGGAAATGCTGTGGATATGCTGGGGAAATTAAAGGAGTGTTATTTTAATAAGTATTGTGTGTATGCATGCTGACTGATCTAGAAAAATGCCCTTCTCTTTTTGTGAGAACAGCTTTTGGTGAAGCAAATTTTGAGGAAAAAAAAAAAAAAAGAAAAAAGAGATTGTGCGTCCTTTTGCTGCTGCACTAAATATATCTGTTTAGATAAAAATATTTTTTTCTTTTCTTACCATTTTTCCTCAGAATCCCAGCCATTCAACAGTTTTCTTAACTCTTCACATTTAGCAGATTATTAAACTAGTGATCGCATTTCTGCTGTTTCGTGTAAAAAAGTAGTGACAATTTCTACTCGCGCACCTTCATGTAATTTTTTTTAATAAATTCCTTGCCAAGTTCACCGAATGTGAATTCTCTTTGAGTGCTGAGCACAGAAAGGCACCCAAGACGTCACCTTGGCTCACTGCAGAGCAGTTTAGCTGGGACCAGAGCTCAGCACCCCGGGGGAAATATCCTCCGCTGAACTTGTTCAGTTGAAAATCAAAGCTGTGGGCAAGCCTGTGGCAGGATAAACCACAGCCAGACCAAGGCTCTCATGTTTCGGTGGTGCTGGTAGATCCGAGAGGACAAGACTGATGGATTGACAGAGAGACCATTTCTACAGCTCTCTGCTGAGGCCACTCCTTGTTTGCAGGCACAGCTTCAGTACCGCGATGGGTTTGCCTCGTCCCTCCGGCACATCTTGCAGTAGCTCAGCCGCTCCAGCACTCTTGGGTACTTTTTGAGAACCTGGATAATACTGAGAATTAAACAGCTCATGCTTCCTTCTTGATCTAGGCCTGCTTTGCAGTGTGGACATAAACACAAAAGAACACTTATAAATGTCGTAAAAATATTCTCAGTTAAACCTCAAAAAATTAAAAAAAAACAAACACCCCCCCCCCCCCCCCTAAAAAAAAAATGTAGCAGTAGACCCAAGTTAAATCCATCAAATCCTTGTTCCGACTGCAGTGGAGCTGTTATAAAAATGTTGTCAAGGTTGAACCCCACATTGGGTAAAGCACTTAGAAACTGTTCCTAACAACTGCATGACAGAGCTTTGCTTTTGCTATTGTTGTCATTTGTTTAGCTGAACCTGATTATATATTCAGCTCACATGGCTGCATCCAACTGATGGGAAACAGAACTTGTTTCATCAAATGTTTTCAAAGTCTTTAAAGGAGAAGGACCTCAAATAACTTTTTTTTTTTTACTTGTCAATTTGTTTAGCAGAAGCTGTTTCAGTACCATGTCAATATCACTTAAAATCAGTATAGGATTTTTAATATTGCCATCTTCAGCCTCTAGTGTATTTACTGCACTGCTGTGCTTCTTTCATTTGTTATGATTGAAGGAAGATAAATGTTATGTAAAACATTGCATTAAATAAATAATGCAAATGCATGTCTTTTCAAGCATGTATCACTAGTGAAGAAAAGCAATGGTTCACATATCCCAATTACAGAAAATTCTGATATTTGTTTTTAAGTCAAAATTAGACAGAAAAATATTTTGGTCTGTTTAAATCAAATTGTTATATCTTGATAAAGCAATAGCTGACTTTTTAGAAATCCATTTATTTATTTATTAGTAACATTTCTTGTGGAGAAATACTGTGCAGTTTTACCTAAAAGGTACCCAGATAAAATCCCATCCCATGGAGGTTGTGGTTTGGATGACCACTGTGGTCACCCAACTTCACCCATTCTGTGATCCTGCATGTTACATTCTGGTAGTAGTGCCTTTAAAGTATCACTTTTTGCATGGCTAAGCCATCACAACTGAAATCAGTAGAGAATTTTTCCTTCATTAAGAGTATATATTCTTTCTTCCCTTTAAAGCAAGGAAAATAAATGCTTGAATGGGCTTGGAAATTTTGCAGTTTTCTTCCCACAAGGCTCCAGTTGTTCACAACATTTTGTTCTAACTGGTCTTGGTTTAGAGCATAGCATACAAAAATACAAGGGATACTGTCTATGCTCATTTTGGAGGAGCTTATTTCACTTGATTTGAAGGAAAAACAAGACAAAGATTAAAATTTGGGAACTACCTATGGCTTGTTTATGAAAAATAAGAAACATTTTTACATGCCTGTGAGAATTTTTTTTCAGGAATCATGAAACATTTATGAAGAGTTATATGGATTTAATCTCCTTCTCCAGATTGTTGGTGTGTAAGTCAGAAAGTCATATCCAACTCTGATTTTACTGGATCAGAAACACATTCCACTGTAAGTTTAAGCAAGGATTGTTTCAGTGGGTATTTATTGTACACTGTGATCCAAGTTATTGTGGGTTCAAATTCTGTTATTTTATAATTTACATGTTAGTTTTGATAAAACTAATTGAAGTTGATTGCAAAAATCTTCCTTGCTCTACCACCAACAGTGAGTTCATCTTTTACTGCCTTTTACCTAAAAGGTAGTATGCCAATACATCAGCAAGTGGTATTTCCTGGCAGCCAAGTGGAATAACGTTTTGTACTCTCAGGTGATATTTCCTGGAGAATACTCAAGATTTCTCAGTGTTTTATTCTTCTCTGTATTGACAAAATCTACCTCTAGACAGAGGTATTTCCTGACTCACATCCAAAGCTGTTGGAAAGTTTACTCTGAAATGTGTGTAAGGTATTTTATTTTGCTGATGTACATGTACAGCTAAAAATCTTCAGGTTAATAATTTCGTGCAGTTTGAAGGTCACCTGGGTATTTTGAAGGGATTGGAATTATCAGTTTTAGCACACTTACAGAAGTTGTATAGGCTGTGTGCTGGCAGTGGTCATGTGTACTAAAGGGTTCCCATGCTCTTTTCTGACCACAATTTGGCTGTTGAAATTTTCCTATATGAAACACTTTTCCCCACTGTCTGTTTGTAAAGTTCCCATTCTCTGTAGGGATCCTTCATGCCAGCAATTACTTTTTCCATCCTAGCTGACTTAATGAAAAGCATCTACTAATGTAAAAGAGAAGACATATATTTCTTTATTAACCAATATTTCCTAATGAAAAAATAAGTGTGTTATGAGGAAATTTTAAGACAATTCTAAAGAGTACATACATTTTAATTACATTTTCCCAGTGTTTTTTATTTGCAGGTGTTTACATATGTTTAGGATTCTCTTTCTAGTCTTCATTGAAAGGTCATTTATGGATTAAAAATAATAGCACATCAGTTAATGATTCTGTACTTAAGCTAATTATACTGATGACCAGAAGCAGCCTTTCCATGGTTTTCCATGCACTTACAGAGTTCCCCAGCTTGTATCTGTGCAGGGAATTGGGTGTGAACTCAAGCTCAAAGTCAGTCCCTGGTATGAAGCACTGCTTAACAGAACATCTGTGCTTGCAATTCAGCAGAAGCCAGAGGAGAAAAGATGCCATAGAAATGGAGGAAGCTGCAGGAAGCGCACCTGAAAAATGGTTTAAGGAAAGAAAGGAGATGGGCATTTTTGCTTCCAGTTAGTTTTAAAACTGTAAGCAAAGAAGTCATGTCTTGGCAATAAATTGTTATTGCTTAGTTAAACAAGATTTTGGGGTCTGGAGTTTATCTGGCAAACACACAGTCATATCAAATAGCTCATTAATCCTATCATTATTTTTCCCTTCTGACTGTATCATGCCCAGTTACTGTACAATAGTTCCCTCTCACCACCAACCACAAAAATTCCCTGACAGTTTTAAAATGTGGATTGCTTTTCACTTGTGCAGTCTATTTGTTTCCTTGTTATGTATCTCACAATTCGGCCAATTAAAACACACTCTTTCCTTCTGCTTTGCCTGTGTTGATGGATCACTTTTTCTTACAGGCAATATTTAAGTTGAGTGAATTTGCTTCCTATCAGTTACTTTATTTATTACATTTCAAAAATATTCTATCATTACTTTCAAGCATTTTTCCTTGTTTCATCTAATCCCATTCTTAAAGACATCCTTTTAGCATATAGGCTGTAAAGGGACTGGTAGATGTCACTCATACACCAGGGAATCTTACTGTAACCACCCCCTTTTGGCTGCCTGCTCAATACTCCACTTCACTGACATTTTCAAGGGTAAAGAGAGAACCAGTCCTAAATTATTGTCTCTGTTCTCACACAGTACACCAACCCAACAAGACATTAGGAACACTTTCTTCAAAGGACTATTCCAAGGAAAAGGTTGAGGGCTATGATTTGAGTGATCATAAGAACAGGGAAATGGTTGTACCAGCTGCTCTTTTTTGGTTAACCTCATTTCAGCACTTGGTTAAAATATGGCTGTCCTATCCACACTAAAAGAGATTACTTTTCATGTGCTGATTTATAACAGTGTACTTTCAAAAGTACTCTGAAGTAGTTTTGGAAAAGTATTAACAGATGGATATTCTGACTTCAGCATTGACAAGCAGCAGTCATACTCTTTACAGGTACATAAAGTCAGGCCAATTTGCTATAACTTTATTTATCAGCCTTTTCATTTTCAGCTTCTTCTAGCATCAGATAAGATGGGGGACAACCAACAAAAACCGAACTTTTTTTCTACCTTCTTTTTTTTCCCAATGACACATCTAGACCCTGAAGGGTAACAATGGTCACAGAACCTGATTAATTTTAAATTGAATGCTCACTAATAAAAAAATTATCTGACTATAATTGCTCTTTGTTTCTCGTCTAGAAAAGAGTCATTTTTTTCTCCTCTCTTAACAGGTGGCCATTGATGAGCGCATCAGGCAACTGCATGAAGCTCACAGGGATTTTGGCCCTACTTCCCAGCATTTTCTTACCAGTGAGTGATTTCCCATTTTCTTGCAATTTGCATACATATTTAATTGATACATTTGTAGCCATATGCTCATTGTTGTTGTTATGAATTTCTGTTTTAGACTGTATTACAATGGTTTTCTTTTTTTTTATTTTTTTCTCCCTGGGTGTTAAGTAAGTTCATATTGTCCAGGTTCAAGGTAAAAGGAAAACATCTGCCATTATCAAGTCTCCTTGTCAATACATCTATCTCTGCAAGGCTTACCTTCTTGGGGTTTCCCTTTTAGGACAAGCAAATTAAAATTATGTTTAAAAGAATTTCTGATTATTTTAACCCAGAAAGGATTAAAAAAACAAACAGAAACAAAAACAACACAAATTTGGTTTATCATGGTTTAAAGAAATGTTCAGCTCCAAAAAGGGTCAAAATAAGACCTGCAAGAAAAATATTTTACAGGACTTGATCACTTAGCAGAGCAGTGAGAGGATCAAAACCAGGGTGGGAAACTTGGCAGAAGAATGGCAGCTAAGTAAACTTTTTACAACTCTGCATAAAATATAATTGCCAGCAAAATTCCTACTTCACCTCCACACACATTCCTTTATCAAGGATGTTTTGAAGTACACTGAAAGACAGCTTGAAACACCTTCAAAGCTCCAAGGCAGTGACTAAAGTGAAGCTTCTTAAAGGCCATGTCTTTTCCATTGTACTTCAATTAAGGAAAGTAAACAGTAAAGCTTTATTTAAGAGATTATATCATCAGAACAGAACACAGTCACAGGATAATGGTCTCCTACATGCAGAGGGACAAGCTATCCAGACAAAGGAAATAGATGTTACTATTATTGCACAGCTACGTTCATAGTGGGATAGAGGACAAACTTTTCTTCAGCTGATGCTGCATTGTAATTTTAATAGGTTAACCATTTTTCTACTGAAGAACTCAATAGGAAACTGAAAATTCTCAACAGGACGACCTGCAAAATCAAAACCAGGGTCGTTGTTGTGCCACATAAGATTAATGCAGGCTGATTCAACCCTGCACCTTTTGTCAAATAATGATCCTATGAAGAAATAAGCCCTATTTTCATAATTTCTGTTTCAAACCCACTTTTCTTTAACTCTCAGTCACTGGGAATATGTTATCAGCCCAATATACGTAACTGCAAATTAGACTTGGCAAGACTGAACATGCAAGAGTTATGAGTATGTGACACGAACACAATATTTAGCAGATACTTGTTTCTCCTTGTGACCCAAGGTGTATTCCTGGCAAAAGAATAAATTTGTAGGGTAAATTAAGCTAGCCTGGAAGAGACCAGAGTGACCTGCAGTGCATTATCACACTGCCCAAGGTGTCTTTGTTCTCTGTGCCAATGTTGAGTGCAGCCAGACAATTGGTGTGATGGTTATGTCCTAGGCCCATCCTGCCTTATCACTGATAAACTGGATCAATCTAAAAGATGATCAGTGTCATGACAGTCACCTCTTTCAGCCCACCCAGCACCAGTGAGACATTATTCTTCTGTGTGAGTAGTTAGAGCCAGCAATGCTCTAACTGGCATTATTCTGGCATTACTCTGGACACTTTGTGCCATTTGAGGATCACCATAGGAAAAGGAGCCAGGTGAAAACATGTTGACTTTGAAAACAGTCAAATAACTTAGAGAAACGGGCATTTGTATTTGCTTATTTGTTCTCTCTCTCTTAGATGTGTGTACAAATACATAATACAAATACCTTACCCAGGCATGCAAAAGTTAGGTGTTTAAAGCTCTGAAAACATCTAGAGAATCCTTCCCAAGTATAAAAGTTCAGTCAGTGAGAACTGCTAGTACATGCATCAGTCCCATCTTTCATAAGCAACAAATTCCAAAAGCATCCAGTATCATGTGCTACCACTATGCCCAGGGAAAATACCGTGCTTTGATATATTTTGTGTGTACAGCCTCTGCTGCATCCCTGCACGGATGGAAGCACATCTGTGAGAGAGAATGCTGCAGGAGAGACAGTGCCATGCTCTTTGCCATCCAGCACCAGTCTTTTTTCTACAGCTGTAGTTTTGGGGATGAACAGGTCAAACATAAAGGTTGCCAAACAGAATCAGGCAAGTCAAATGAAGGTGAATTTAATGGCTTGTAAATTAGGTTTCAGTACGTGGAGGACAGAGTCCAAGTTGATCAGTCTGTGTCAACAGCAGTAAAAGATTAATCATAGCAATTTTTATGGTTTTATTTCATAAGCTTAAAACTCAGAGAGCATTTTATATATGGAGCTGAGATACATATAAGATCAATTCAAAATATAATCAATAATGAAAACAAGCAATCTATTGGCTGTTGCATATCTAGTTTATATGTCAGTAATAATCAGTTCATCCTCCCTAAATCATCAACTTTCCCTCTTCCATACATGCTTGCTCATCCTAAGGTGCAAGGAATAATATCTGTTTATAGTCTTAAGTGAAACATTATCCTTTTATAGTTTATATACCTTTAAGAAGTTCTGCAAAAAGACTGGTTGTGAGTCAAGTTCACAAAAAATCAGTGACTGAATTACATTTCTCTCCTCTCTAAAAGAAATAAATATGAGCTGGTAATCATGGTAATTTTTTCATATTTTTTTTATTATTTTATTCATAGAAATTATAGCATCATGGGTCTTCTTCTGCTTGATTTAAACTGAAGCTTCATAGAGCTGTTGAAGATCTAGCACAAAAGTGATGGGGGAGTGTTGTAGGGACCTCATATTTGTCATGCCCTGTGAGGCAAGGAATCAAGTGGTAGTCCCTGCTTCCAAGCACTTGCTTCCTGCTCTAAGGGCTATTCATAGAGCTGTTTCTTAGAGAGATTGGAAAGAAGGTGTGAGCTAGAGAGATAAGGAGCGTAAAAGAAAAAAAGTATTCTTATTTGTGGCATTTTTAAATTAGGGACAATTTTTCTCCCTTGTCTTTACATGCAGTTCAACATTCTTTTTCCACTCCTTCATCTTTTAAATGACCCAGTGCCAGTGTTTATCAATGCTGTGGCACAGGGTAATTCAGATGGTTCTTGGTTGTGAGTCAAGCAGGTAGTGGCAAAGGAAGGGTATCCACTTGTGTCTCTCTCAATCAAGGCTTTGGTCTGCCTCAAGAATAAAGGACTCTCATCAAAACTGTCCCTCTCTTTTCACATGAGCTTGCCTCTCTCCAGGCCTTCAACACTTTTAACTGAGCTCTCTCACCCCACTCCTTGAGCTTCTGATCAATCCTTCATGCTCCCCCAAACTCATTTTCTCTGCCAGAGTCAGTCCCAGCTCCAGTTCATTTCATTCCTTGCCAAGGACACACAGCATTCACAACAATAGTTAAATATCTGATAAATGTGTTATATGGGCAAGACTTTATATCATGAATTCGTGGAGTGAGTTTGTTGGTTTTGAAGGACTTGTTGTTTAATTAGAATTCTCTAAATCAGGGTGTAAAAAAACTGGCAAAATTAAGATCTTTCTATTAAAGAGAAAATTGTAAATATTTAGAAAAGTGATTAAAAGAAAAATCTGTGATCCTTTCATGGATGATGGTGCCTAATTTGGGAATTATATACCATAACAGATGTGTGAAAAAGAGTATCTGCAAATTTTAAACATAATGCCAGCTCCAAAGTTTTCAATGACTCCTCTGGAATAATTTTACTGTTATGACTCCACCTTTATTTTTATCTGTGATTCTCCCTCTTTCAAAAAATGAGATTCATTGTCTGTTGTTGGAAGATCCACCTATATTTGTCACAATAGTTACTACTTTTTTTTTGAGACACAATAAATGAGAGGTAGGATTGATGTCAGATTGTTTTTAATATCATTTGCTGTGCTATTCAGCCATCAATCCTACTTTTAATGGCATAGTTCACTCATGTGCGTTGATGGTGATTGCTGAAAAATAGAAGGTGTTACATCTTTTAAAACCATGAGCAAACCTTGTAATTTACTGTCCAGCCCCAGTATGAGCCATCTTTTAGTAAGTACAGAATGTCAATGAAGTGACTGCAGGAAATAGTGTCCAAGGTATAACTAGCAATTACTTCAGAGAATGACTGGAAGATTCCAGTGGTTTCCAAGCTCAGACAACATAGACTTTCATCAGCATGAAAAACCTGTAAATACAAGGAACAGAAAGAGCATTTAGGTTTGCAAGGCTAAAAGGCTGATATACCCATAGCCAACATTTTGTGATCCATATTTCCCACGAGGTTTTGCTGCTTGCACATCAGTACCTGACTGTTCAATCCTCTTACCTAAATTTGGGCTAGGACCTGGAGATACCTCACTGTGCCTTTCAGTTTTGGGCTTGCAAGCAAGAGCAGCACTTACTTCAACACAAGATGAGGCAGCCTTAGCAGCTTTCATTCAGAAACAGAAAGATGATGAGTGCTGGAGCCACCAATTTGCATTGCAAGTGACCAGAATGCATCCGCTGCATTTTATATCAGATAATAGTTGCTATAAAATAAAAAATACAATCATGGGGCTGGGCTGTGTCTCTCCTTCTCAGGATAAGCTCAGAGCTGTTAAGGTTCAGATCTGAGTCTCTTTCCTTCTTATTTCTGTGCCTTTGTGTTTTCCTTAATTTATTTAGGCCACACTCCCGAGAAATTGGAGATGGGGCTCTGAATTCCTTTACACTGGGAGAGAAGTCAAGTACTCACTTCTCCCACCTTCTGTATGGGTGCTCAGATTATTAAGCAAAGCAAAGATTAGGGAAGCTCTTGCACAGGCAGATGTCTTTAAAAGGGCAAGTCCTGCTAATTAAGACATCCAAGTCTAAATATGAGAGGGCTCTGTGACTCTTAGGACACTTCACCCATCCATCTGATAGATTATTTTCCAGTGTAAGCAACTGCATCTTTCTCTCTTATTTCTCCCTGCATACATTATATCATATTGGTTTTCAGGTATCACTTTTAACAAGCAAATGTCGAAGACCATGTCCATTTATCCATGTTCTTTGGAAAAATGGTTTAATATTTTTAGATATCACAGGAAATGTGTTGAATAGAAAACATCACCTGTTAGTAGAATAAAGATAGAAGATAAGTGGATAAAAATGAATCAACCTAACTCCGAGAACTCTCTGAAAGCAAAGGGATGTTATTATTTAATTTAAATATATTTATAAAAAATATTAATGTATTATATGCATTTAAATAAGGTTATATTAGCTAGAGGAGCCCAATTGCTAGAAAACTGTTTTTCCACTTCAATATAAATGTAAAGTAACTACATGTGCTTCTGAAAAAGGAAAAGCTAGCAAAGTACTGACAAAGCCAAATACACTTCACAGGTCTTGGCATTGTGATTATCATCGTGAATTTCTAGCAACACTGGGCACCAATTCAACCTCAAGACTTGTGTGATGGGTAAATCAGGTTTAAAGTTAGGAGAAAATGCCTTCAGTCCATTTCTCCCTTGTTCAGAATATCATGGCCATAGCTACAGCTTTTCATAATGCTTGCCTTGGCCTGACTGCTAAAGGTCTTTAAGAGTAGTAAAAACCTGGCATATTTTGAGAGATTATGCTTACTTTATTTTGGAATAAAATTAGTAGAATTAATTTTACAGTGGGCTTTCATTTTTAAATTATGCATTATTCCCAGGAAAACCACAAAAAATCTTTCCATAAATCTTAATAATTTATTTGATTTGCAACTAAATAGTATTTATGGAATTCAAGGTCTATATTTATATTTTTCTTTTTTCTTCACTTTTGTGCTAAGTGATCCTTTCTACTATAATACATTGGGATACAAATTTCTAAACAAAATTATACAGTCAGTTTTCAAATGATGAAGTTCTCCCCCTCTTTTCACCCAGAAGCAAGAAATTTTTTCCCATCTAACTAATATTTTGTGTTTTGGGGAAAAAAGGGTTCCAAAAAAAAATACTTTAGAATTGTGGTTGGAAATAGTCTGTTCTAAATCTCTCTCTTGTGCTCTTGGCTTTAAAATGCCATCTATCTTAAAATGCTACATAATATTTATTTTGAAGCAGAGCGGGATTTTTGAAGGGTGTGAGTAGGACATATGCTATCTTTTTTTTTTATAACAGCCTAATTAATTTATGTAATTTATCCTTGGCTGGCAGAATACCCTATATTCTGCAATGCTACATAATTTACAAGTAATCAAACATTATTTTTTCCTCTTCATAAGATTCAGAAGATGGTTCATTACCTAATATACTTTTGTCCACTCTCTGAATTAGTATGTTGCTAAGACATATCCTTCCCCCAAAACTGTATATTCTTTTTGGAGTTACACTGGATCTGTGAATCCAAAGGAAAACTACTTAGTTTTTTCACCCTGCCAAGTTTAACTCAGATAAATTTAACAATATGCCCATGTTATCATGAGTTGTATGTTGTGTTCAGTTTAGGACATTCCTTTGTCCTCAAGTATTACAGGACTGGGATATAAAAGGCATATTCTATATAAATATATCAGAATTTTTCTGTTCTGTTTTGCTATGTAAGACATGGAATATTTACCAAATATTTATTTTCTATTTATCTAATTTCATTTGCCAAAAATCACTACCAATTTGATTAGGCCATTTTATAACATCATTTTATGAGCCAGTTTTAGAGACTTCATTTTTAAGGGCATAGAAGTGCAACAGAAGTTAGCAATGTAGTGTACCTGTAGCCTGGGGTACATGGGTCATTATATTCTCTATCTGCATTTCTTTGCTCTATTTCATTCAGACATATAGGTTCTTAGACATATAGGTTCTTCTACTTTTGCCGTTTTACAGTAGTGTGACTTTTAAGAAAATGAGTGTTAGATGGATTTTATATGTCACATTAAAAAGTGGCATTTGGAAACTTCTGGAAACACTGTTCATGATTAAAAGTGTGCATTATTTAGGTCTTATCATATAATGTTGACCCTAAGCTGCAGATGATAAATCTGAAGTTGGCCATAAAGATTCCAGCAGGAAATGCAGGATGGAAAAGCCTCTTTTAACTCTTGTAAAATGACTGTCATAATTGGCCCTGATCACATGATGAACTTTTTAATGACTAAAAATCTCTTTTTAGAGATTTTTAGTCACTAAAGATGACTTCTTCTCTGGTTAGACATGCTCTGTAAATGTTATATTTGATAAGTCCCTGCATGTGTGCTACAGCGACAGACAGTGCTGACGGTGTCCCAGGGAAGTTGTGAGTGTCTGCTCGGGCTTAAGAATGGCAGAATCCAAGCTGAGAAGGTGCTCTCTATTTCCAGACTGCCCATGAATACATCCCCAGGTGCAGCTAGGGCTTGGAGTAGAACAGACCCCAAGCTGTGTAGACCTTATAAAAGGCAGGTTTTGACTGCCTTACAGCTTCCCAGTCGTGTAGTTACATCAGTTTCTCAACTACACTGTGCAATATTAGACCTCAGTGCTACACAACATCCTGCTGAACAGGATTGTTCATCAGTCTCACCTAGAACAATGAAAATTTCACATAATTTAGAAATCAATCTAAATCTTCAGTGAAAAAAAATATCATCTTTTACAGGTATATAGTGACATTTGTTGCAAAGGATCTCAAAGGACTTGCAGATTATGCAAACACCTCTGTTGTGCCACTGTCATGCAGATGCATATTTTGGAGGTGGCATCCTGCCAGCCTTCAGCATGAACAGATTATGGTGGGGAAATATTGCTTTAGCATGTTCTCTAAGGAGGACAAGCATGAGCTGCTTATAGTCTCTGGAGAGCCGCATTTTCTCATTTATCATAGTCTAATCTGAAAATAATCAAAATGTAGTACTCAATGAATCGTCTTTGAAAAGTTAAGGTAGCTCACACAGATGGGAAATTCTGATTCTTGGGGAACCAGTGTCTTTCCTGATGCAAAGATCATCTCATCTTTTTTTTCTCCCTGCCTGCCTTTGTCTGAAATCACTAAATCCATACCTCTCTGCAGTGAAAATAATTGGCATCAAAACAAACTTTATGTGAATAAATAAACAGTTTCTTAACTCTATGTTTGCTTTAAGATATTAATGATAATCCTCAGTAGAAAAGTGTAAGTCACACAGGTCATGCCAGTAGGAATTTCCAGGCTGAACCAGAGAATTACTATCATTAAAATGTGAAATATGAATATAATTAAGCACCTTGCTGAGTTATAGCTACTATTGCCACTAAGCAAGATAACATGAACGTAAAAATGAGCTCAGCTTTAACTACCATGATGCTGAAAGGAATATATAATAAATATAATAAATTTCTACCAAAGCGGAAAAAAAAATTAAAAATTGACAGGACCAATCTAACAGTGTGTGGACACTGCACAATGCCTCTTTGTGGTTTCTGTCCAAAACCCATTAGTGACAATTAAGGTCAAAAGATTTTTCTTTGTATTCAGAACTAAAAAAGTACACTCATATGGTGACTAAAAGTGTGTGATAACTATTTAAATAAGGCCCACTGAGAGCAACATTTAAATGTGGACATACTGAATTTACTCTTTGAATAGCTGAAGGAGAAATAGTTTACTATTGGTAAACATACATGTATTTTTCATTATGTTTGCAGTGCTAAATTGAAATATTTATAAGATTATTTTTTGTAGTATCAACTACTATCATCCTATTTAATATTTCATTCAGATCCCTGCATAGATTAAAACAGTACTGAAGTTCAGAGAGCCAGCATGCCACCATTTCATTATACATGCTGCAAACAAGAATGTAGGCTTACCATCAAGAACTGTGTTCACAGGCAAAACAAGTCTCAGCTCTTAGAGGACCTACATAGAGAAATAAAACTGAAATAGTAGGTAAGCATTAAAATGTATGTCAATGCAAATAAAGTGTAGAGAAATTTAAATTCACTCTTAAAGTGCCCTGCATTTCGTAGTAGTTTTTAATTTCAGTCCCAACAGCATTGAAAGTAGCTGGGTGTATGGTAATGGGTTTGTACGCTGTGCAAGCTCAAGCAATAAAACACTTTGGAATTGCTCTCTGCAAAGAGGAAATGTCTGCTGCTTGAGTGCTGTAGCACACAGGGATACTAGAGCATCATATGAAAAAGTCTGCTAGCAAGACTTTTAGGTGGACTTAACCATTTACCTGTACTAGTTTTGTAATGGATAGCAGACCAGTACTGATAACCAAAGATAAGAAGCAGCTGGTCTCAGCTTCTGGGCTTTTGCCAAAAATGAAATGACTATTCTCTATGTATAGCTGTAAAAAGTACTGCACATTTTGTCAACTCAAATTTATGCAAGGTTAGAATCATCCAGGAAGCCAGAGATGTATTATAGACAGCTTCACAGCAACCTCTTGAAGGAACACTAAATCCAATTATGCAGAACATCACAGAATTGTTTGTTATTCCTATAGCACTTAGCTCTCATGAAAGCAAAAGTATTTGTTCCTCTTCTAATGGATCAAGAACACCATCGTATGTAAGATTTTGTGATAATAAGTTATGACTGCAAAGCTCTTACCCAGATTAATTCAGAAGCAACAGAATAAATACATCTCCTGAAAAATACACAGCAATCTATTCTGTCCTTTAGGTATTGAATTAAAAACAAATCTTAAAGTGGAACAACTGTAACTTGGTTGTATTTCCACTGGGAATATTAGTGATTGCTTGGGAGAGAAATATGTAACAAGGTCAATTTTTACTTAATACTGAAGGGTATTTTGTTTTCAAAAATGATAACCTAATGTAATCTGATTCAAATTATTCCTCAGACAATGCCAATTGCCATGGGTAAGAAACTTTACAATTGTCATTGAGTAAGCATTTTAAAACTAGTTGATGGACCACATATTAGCACACATTAGGTTAGTATTACTGAATGAGAGCATGTAAAGAAGTCACATAGTAACTGAGTGCAAAATGAAATAGTGATCTCTGTCTAACTCCTTGGCTTTTGTTTCCTACTGCCATCTAGAAGGGAGAATATAGAATCAGTCACCAAAATTATATTTACAGCAGTTTTTTGGGTTTTTTTCTTACAAAGAGAAAGAGTATTTAAGCATCATGGTTAAGAATTTTGTATGAACCTGAAAATGGGGTTAAAATTTATTTTGAGATTTTTAACATCAAAACATTACAATATTGTATTTTTGATACTTTTTGCATTTCTACAAATCACATAACAGAGTGTATCTTTACATCCTTTGAGGCTGCAGCAGAGCACAGAAACCAAGCAGCTGCAGCTCGTGCTACCAGGAAGAGCAGCTCAATGGACGGCAGCCTTGGCCTTCACAGCTGTTCGGCCGTGCAGTCTGTGAGCACAGAACCAAATGGCAGTGCCTGGCCCAAGGAGTATTTGATCATATATAAACTGGGTGTTTATTTGAGTATTTGTATTTGAAAGTGAATACAGTTCTGTGCTCCTGTGTTTGTGGGCCACACTACAGACTTCAATGGCAGAGCAGTGTGCTACTTTTCCAAGAGATCTAACACTGTAATTAAAATTCTGGTTTTTGCACATTTTGTGAGTTACTGGTTCTCATGGTTCATACCTTTGAAATTTACTTTTCTTCTTTTAAGAACACAAGTCTGTGTAAATGTAAATAATAGGAAAGCAATGACACTCAGCTACAGGTGGCTGGCTGGGGGTTGAAGACAACAGCAGAACCTGCAGAGATGCTGAGATAGAATTTTCAGAACACCTTGGTCACCAGCACTCTGAAACAGGATTATCACATTTATAGAGAGTGACTTTTCACAAGGGCATGTAGTGACAGGACAAGGGGAAATGACCTTAAGATGAAGGATGACTGGGTGAGATTGGGTGTTAGGGAGAAATTTTTTACGGTAAGAGTGGAAAGGCACTGCAAGGCTGTCCAGAGAGGTTGTGGACTCGCCATCCCTGGAGGTGTTCAGGATTAGGCTGGATGGGGCTCTGATTAACCTGGTCTAGTAGGAGGTTCCCTGCCTTGGGTGGGCAAGTTGAAACTCTATGATCTTTAAGGTCCCTTCCAACTCTAACCATTCGATGACTCTCTTCTGAACATATTCCTTCCTTTCCCTAGCTTCTTAGCATTGTCCAAAATGTATATGAAATGCATTCACCCTCTCCCCAGCCTCTACCCTGTTCCTACCAGCTCTTCCTTCTCCTCTTCAGGCTGTCTATAATGGCACCAGTTTCTCCCACAGCTGATTTGTGTCCCCTCTGTGGAGTCCCCAGCCTTTCTTCACAACTCATGTGCAAAAGTAGCAAGATTTGACTATACAGCCATTTTTATAAGCATGTTTAATCTCTTTTCTCCAACTCTTGCTGTCCACACTCCAATATGTAGGCAAGCGAGAGGAACTATACCTCATTCTACAGACTGTCTTCTATGAATCTGGTACAAAATAAATGAAATATATATATTGGGAGGTTTTATTTGTGTGGATTGTGATTTGTTGATTTTGTTAAAGCAGCTTGGCAGTGGCATTTTTAAAGCATCTATTTTGAAAAAGAGAGAGAAAGAAAATAGAGCCAAATGGTCAAGAAGCTAGTTCCTAGTTGTCCTGGTAACAATTGCTTTCCTTTGTGAACAGCAGGGGTCACTAAAAAGAAGGGTTATTCTGGGTGAAGCAATCTGGCTTTTTTTGTTTTTTCTCCACTAGATCACTTTTCATATGTTTTCTGTTTTAATCATTGTATTAATTAAAGAAAATTCTTGGTTCTACTTTGTTTGACAGATAACAATCTCCTAATAAGAACATTATCTCCCTGATTATGGCCTAAACTATAAATTATCTCTGTCTCTAATAAAAAATAATTTATAATTCTTTTGTCAAAAGAGTTTTATAAAAACCTCTTTTACAAAGTATTTTCATTATATTGTAGGTTGATGTTGACTTTTAACAGTGTGATAGACATGAGTGGGCAAAGTGATTTCCACTCTATTAGTTGTGACCATACTGTCATTTTCTATATTACTGGCTGTTGCTGGAAGGCAGACACAATTAGTAATGTGGAGCAATAAAAATGTTCACCATTTAGAACAAATCAGCAAGAGAATAACAACAAACAAAATACGTAGATGGTGTCTCAGGGTAACTTCACTCCACATAAAATGTAAACAAGTGCAAAATTCTATTCTTAGAAGGATGGCAAGTGCTGACCACACAAGGAAAGAAATAGAAGAAAACCCAGTCAAACACCTTAGCAGGAGGAATCCTATAAAAGAGCATGCCAGAAAGATGGGTTGCTTGCTCTTCTTCGTATCTGTTCTGTAAGCTTAGCTTTCAAGGAGGTTTTGTATTTATCTTTGCAGCTGAATGAGTTCAATTTCTCTCAGATTAGGACAGAAGTTTCAGAACAGCAGGTTAATCCTTCCTGCCTTCACGGGCAACTGAGCAAACAGACCTGTATCAACGTGGCCAAGTGTAAAATTGTAATTCTAGAGATTAACACTGTCTTTCCTGTTTGACCTCCACATTTCTCTTCTAGGTATGTTTGCGTGTATGAATGTATGTGTGCAGTTATTTATTTGTTTGTTTGTTTGTTTGTTGTTAACAGCTTCTGTCCAAGGCCCCTGGGAGAGGGCAATCTCACCAAACAAAGTGCCGTATTATATCAAGTGAGTATAAATAACAATTCATTCTGGCTATTTACATTTTTTATTTAAGAGGAGAATTAGTAATTTTCCTAAATGATTGTGAACTGCTCCTACAGTGTCTAAATGGGAACTATGAAAAGGAAAAAAGCATGCAATAAATTTCAGAGAAGTCTAATTATCTAAAAACACAGTAGGATGCTCTGATTTGTAAGTTGGTTTGGTTTATGCCACTGTAAATCACCTGCAAATGAAGTAAAGCTTTGGGGTACCTGGATTATAATTGAAATTGTGCTGTTGCCCACTGTGTGTATATATGGCAGGTTTTGCAAAACCAAAAAATCCCAGCATTCTAAATTGTGAATGTGATACTCTAGGGGTTTTTAACCTAAAAATGCACATATTCAATACTATGAATTCCTTTAGGGACAGTACTTGGTCCATAGCTGTCCATAGCTGAGCAATGACAAGGGACAATTAGTCCCTGAGGCCAAATCTTTTAGCATTTAGTTCCCAAATTAAGCTAGTTTCCTTTAAGAGATGTGTCTGCACAGCAAGTCAGAAGAACATTTTTTTAAAAAATCACTATTTGGAAATACCTGCTTCTCTTGCCCTAAACAGAGCCACCTCTCAACAAGAAATAAAAAGATTATTTAATACATTTTTTTCTTCTGAGGTTATTACCTGTAACATGTGCTTTCAACTACTTATGTTGCTTCTGAAGGAAACAGGTGATGCAATGGCAGCTATAAAGACTGTAGTTCAAGTAACAAAGACATTGTTCAATGTACTTATTTCCATGGTTCCTCTTCATATTCCCTAAATGCTTCGCAAGCTCAGCTAGTGTCACTGAAGCCATTTGGTTACAGATGGCTCTTGTGGTGGCACTTCAGTTGCAACTTTCAAAGAGTGTACTTCTGCAGCAGCTTTAGAACTAAGTATTTGAGTTATGCATGAAGGAAACTGCAGTGCAGTTCAGAGGTTCACTCATACCTGGCTAAGCTGGTTTACTGTTGCATTAATCTTGTAAGTTTTCTGATGTTTGCATTTGGCTATGAATAATGAAACAGTCACAAAGAAACTGGAAAACTCTATCAAGAAGGAGGGGCAGTCTACAGAGACATGCTGGAAAACAAGTCAGTGCTCCAGCGTGTAAGACTCAGTTTACGGCACTGAAGTGAAGGCAAAGATCCTCCTTTTCTCTTTCACATGGCATGACTTGCCATTATGGGGAGGGGAGTTTGGCAATTCTTAAAATAGGCACAAAATGCACTTCACACTGTGCTTGGCTCCTCTGTCAGTGACAGTCACATCCAGCAGTTTGGGTAACTGGCTAAAATGGTCAGTGCTGGCCTTGCTTACTCCTTCCTTAGTCTTCTGTTCTAGGCCATTTACAAATCCAAAGGAATATGTTTATTTTGTTCACTTTAAAAAATATTTTAATTGCCATAAACAGTTATAGCATTGTGCTGTGGATCCTGATTTAGGATTCTGCCAACTACACCAGTTTGTTACAAATGAGTGATTCAGATCACTTGAAGAATCTCTGTCAGAGGTATTAACGAGAGTGGGTTTAATATGAATTTATAAAAGTGCAGCCTAAAAAAGTTCAATGGCAAGGTTCACTCTGTTAGTTACTACATTATACAAAGGAAAAACAAGTTCAAATCTATTTCGAATGATTTACACAGAGACCAAAGGGTAAGGTAGACCCTCCCAACAGGTCATGAGTTTCAGTGCAGACCCCCTTGCTTTCTAAACTACTGATGGAGCTTATTTATGGCTAGGTCCAGCCGTAGACTCAGACTTGGACAATGGTGTATGTCTAAAGAAAATGACTACGTGGATTTCATTAATATTTATTTAGCATACTACCATAGTAGTATAGGAATAGGACTTATCCAAAGATTGGTTATTTTTAGAAAGGTTTCTGCCTCAAGGAATAACCTTGAGAGTTGTCCCTGGTTAAGGGGAGGTCACTGCCATGCAGCCACACTGCCTGGCAGGGAGAGCTCCAAGGTGGCTCCCTTGGGCTATCAAAGCTATGGGATAAAGTGGTTGACTTGTAGTCAAATTTAATACAGCAGGAAGGGTATGTGTGAGCCTCGTTGTACCCACAGGTTTCTTTGTTCTTTGATCAAAGGCTCTTGGAAAAGCCACCTGCTATTCATGCATTTGTCACCCAACCCATGTTCCAAGCTCATGTGCATCGATGCTCACTGGGTCACTCTGCCCCTGTGGGAGTTTCTAGAGGAGTTCTTGGCCTGGCTACAGCTCAGGTCCTTACTTCCTTTGGAGCCTGTACCAAATTACTGATAGTTTGGTTAAGGGGTCAAGCACATCTGTCACACATTACTAGTATAAATAAAGTTTTAATTTAGCCACATTTGTAATAGAAAAACCTGCTGTCCTTGAGATGTAAAACAAAGTAGTCAAGTTTTAATGTGTTTTACTGAGCTGATGTATCTATTGCCTTCTCCAGTTGTCCTCACTCATTTTTTTTTATTCCTTCTCATCACTCATACTCCATATTTACAAACAACTAAATTGTTTTCTGTACCTTTTTTGCCTTTAAAATAAACATATTCTTTCTTTAATCTTTGATGCATTTCTTTTCTATCAGTTGTTAATTCTCTAAAAGAACTTCATGAAGACTAAGAAGACACAGGTAGCATTCTCTTCGTGTTTACATCATTTTCTTTCTGTCATCAACGTAGATTATTGGTGTTAGCCCTCTTCAGTAACCAGATTTGCTACACATTTTACAGGTTTTCATTTTATCTGGTTTTCCCTTGATGCTTAACTGTTTTATCTCATCACTTTCACATTTGCAATGATATTGCACTCAATAATCCATAAATCAGGCAGCACTTCATGCTAAACCTTCAGCAGCAATGTTTATTTATGGTTAGGTATCTGCAAGACCTGTGATTTCTTGGTTAAAATTTCATTTGTATACAGTTGATTAATCTGTAGCAACTAGTTGATTTTAAAACTATTACTTCAATAATTCCCTCTTGAGCTTATTCACACCAGTTGGTTTTGGATTTTTTTGTTTCAAATTGCATTTGTATAGACAACATTGCCATGGACAATATAATTATCAACAGTGTACAACCTGCTTCAGCTGTTCCCAGTGTCTGGCCTTTGGTGGTTTCTTGGCCTAGTGACAGCTTCATGAAAATTGCCTTTTAATGGCCTTGCATCAGCTGCTCCATTTCCTTCCACCCTTTCATGTGCTTCTCTCCTTATGGAGGTGATAGGCTAGACCAGAACTTCAGCCCCACCTTTCTCTTTACCAAGAAACTGAGGAAATCTAGTTTTTGTGTGCCAGGGCAGCAGAGCTATCCCACACTGCAGGGGGACACGGCTGCCACGGCACTGAGCACTTGCTCAGACCATGAGCTGCTACTGAGTTCAAAAACCCTCTGCTTTGCCTCTGAGTTAAAACATGTAAAATTGCTTGAAGGCACATTTTATCCATCCTTTTTCTTTTTCATCTTTTTTCTCCTTGCTATATTCTTTGTGTCTAGTGCTGAATTTAAAGGTTTTATTAGGTTACAAAAGGAGAGGACTATAAAAAAATAGTTTTCAGTTTAATCAGTCCTGTTCTTTGAAGACCTTGATCCTGCTCTTACTGCAGTGCAACCTAGAAATGGAAAGGAAGAAGCAGGCACAGGCATGTCTGTACTCTTTATTAGCATTTTAGGTATTCATTAAAATTTCTAAATTTAAGTTTTTAGAAGACAAAACAGGCAATTACTCTACATTAGAAATCTGAAAAGCAAATGGAAAAAATGCACACTTCAAAGACTACTGAATATGTGTTAAAAGTTAAAAAAAGAGTCTCAAATTCTAAAAAAGGCAGACAATAAAGGTAGGGAGGCAGTGGATTTTTGCATTGTAATTCAGGTTAGATCATATTTTAGCAGAGCTCACCCCATGATGAAAGTTATCTCATGTGTGCATGCAAGTACATGCATATTCTTATCTTCCAATCAAACAGATAGAGAAGCTGCTCCAAAGCAGTGACAGGTAATGAAATCAAATGTCTACTTTCCATTTTGCAACACCAGAAGAAGTGTTTGGTCATGCTGCACAACCCAATCCCTCTGCAGTGTCTGCCCTCCCAGGACACGAGGGGACATCAAGCAGCTCTACTCAGAACCATGCTTGCATCTCTCTTGTGTGTCTCTTGTGTGTCACCCTCTGCCCTGCAAACTTGTCCATTACTCAGCATTAGGAAATCTCTGGTGCCTTGGATTAAGGAGGAGGAGTGGGATTGAAGTCTGCAACATACTTTCTCTCTAAAAAAATATTCAGTAGTCCTGCCATCATGATGTGTCGAAATCTAGTAGGTGTGACTTCTATATTTGTACTAATCTTTGACATTATTCTTCCTCTGTGTATCTGACTTGCCAGTTAATAGTGTCTGTCTTCTTACCCTCTTGCTGTGCCCATTCTTTTGAAGGATTTAAAATGCTCCTGCAAAAATACAGTAGTCTTTCATCTCAGTGCTTCCCACAAAGGAATCCTTCCAAGTTATTTCCCAGCCAAGCTTATTTTCTTATACAGATTATAGCAGTTCATTGAACTTTGTCCTGCTGAGGACAAAGCTGGATTCTCAGGAGCACAGCTTTGACTCCTTGAGAAGATCCATGTGAGCCTCTCTCTATAAATTAGCTATGCAGTGAGCTAACTCCAAGGACAAGGCATCTCCACTTGCTCACTGTCTTCCACATTGTAGTTTCCTATGAGAATATTTGATTAGCATTTAATGTATCAGCTTGTGACATAGATTTTGCTAGGTGTAGGTCCTTCATTCTTTCCCTACTTCACACTGGAGATCTAGCAGGCCAGTTTCTATAAACATACTCCTTTGTTGTCTTAATTTTTAATCTCCCTTTTAATTGTTGTTTAACCATGCAGAATTTCAACACAGAAAAAAAAAGCTAAGACCCCTGAGTTTTCATTGTAAAAGCAAACAGATTAAAGCCATGATTCTTTTACTTTTGTTCAACTTTGAGTCAGAATAAATGAATGTATCTGAATTAAATTCTGCTAAGATAAAATAAAGTGAAGAGATGCTTTTCTGAGAAAATCGCTTGGGTTAATTGTTTCTTCTGCAGAATGTAGATAAGTACAAGGCATAAAAGGAAGGAGGAAATATCTGTCAGAGAGAGCAGAGAGAGACATGGAGAACCATAAACAAATAATGTGTGATTATGTATATGTAGTTAGTGAAGCTGTGAGCAAGCTATGACAACCATGTATATGGCTGACAGTTAACCTATTTACCTAATACAAAAAAAAAAAAAAAGGTATTATTTTGGCTTCTTAAAAGCATAGTTATTATGATTTTTTCCCTGTATTTCAATTCTGAACTCTGCATAGGAAAACTGAAACTACTGTGAAGGAAAGAAAAATATGTAATGCTTTTCGCTTTGCCTTTATGTGATGTAAATTCTCATGCTGTCTGGCATAAAAACCTAAATGATATTTCTTAGAGGTTTGTCCAAGTCCAGAGGTTTTCTTTATGATTTGTAGGGTTGTGAAGCCTTGGTTCCAAAACTTGTCACAAAAATTTAAACTCACAGTGTAAATAAATGAGAAATCCTGAGCCTTTAACTACCTTTATAATGAAAGCAGAGGTTATGAACAGATGTGTTCCTGCTGACTGAGCAGGAGCACTCAAGGAAGACACCGCGGATCTGCTCCTCGTTACCATCTGTCAGCAGGGAGTTACTGCCCTCGCATGAGAAGCAACTGAAGGGGATTTAATTTGTTTTAAAATGAATTATAAGTACTCAGCAGCAATTTTAGTGACCCTAGCTGGTGTGGGGGCTGAGGGCAGGGCTGTAGCCTTTGGCTGGGGGCAGTAAGGGAGAGAAACCATGTGCTTTCCCTCCGTAAACATAGCACCTGTTGTGGAGGGTGGAGAGCAGCTTCCTCGGGTGCCGCACAGCACTTGGTCCTCTTGACAGGACACTGCTCATAGTTAAGTGGAGAGTAAAGCTCTTAAGCTTTGTTTTCAAATTCATTCAGTACAAATGTTCATGGAGAGTACCTGGTGTTAAGCATTACAGAGGGGTTAAACAGTGCAAGGATAATTTTTGTGCAGATTAAATCTTAAAATGTTCTATGCAGGTAATGAGCTGGGCAAGAATTTTAGATGGAATCTGACTTTCTTATTTTCCTGATTAAAGGGAACATATCAACATTTTAAATCTATTAAATCCAGCTAGTCATTGCTTTCCAGCTCTGGGACTATGAGATTAATAAATGAACTGTTTTTATAGGCAATAGTGTGAAAAAGTAAATTTTGGAGTTCAGGTATTTATAGTGTAATAGAATATAATTACATAACCTTATATATTTTACTTTTATTGTAGCTGAAGTTGTTGGATTTATTGTAAGCTGAATGTGATTTTTGCTTGAATTTTACTTCATTTCTATTAGCTTTGTTTTACTCCAGTTGTTAAATGTAGCCTGGCTACACTTCACAACTGAAGTAAATGAATGAAAAATTACATAGCCAATATAAGCTTTACAAAGTTGAGTGGCATCTATACAATATGGTCCTATTTTATAGAGTATATGCCAAATCTTCCATTAAAAAGTAGATTTTACAGCTGCTCCTGATAGCTAAAATGTACTGCCATCTATTCAAAGCCCATCTTTTAAAGAGTGTGCTTAATAAGCAGGATTCTAAAACAGGAATTATGTTTGATTTCCCCTGGAATGCTTTGAACTTGAAAAGATTAGACACATTAAGGAAAAAAATGGAAAGATTTGCCTGTCAGACTTTTCTTTTTTTTAAAGATCAATTACATACTTAATTTAGATGACAGACAAAGAGAAGACAATTTCTGACAACTGTCCAATGTAATATTCAAGGAAATGGGGAACAATAGCTCAGATTCCTTACATATTCGTGTTATATCAAGAAGTCTCATACTTCCTTTGTTTCCTCCAAAGACTGACAGCCTCTCCAAAGCAGCACTTGTCACATCCATTGCCTGCATTGTCCTTGGTCCTGTGTCCCTTCTAATGCAGCCAGCTCCACCGGAAATAAGACGATTTCTCCATTTCACACACGAAAAATTCCACCCATATAATAAAGGAGTCAGCATTTAATTGATCCCTCTTCAGTTACTGTGCCTTTTCTTGCCTTCTTTGTGATCTCATCGCTCTAAAATATGGCAGGGGTATAATTACTAATTGTGTGTTGAGACAGGTCTCCATACCAATGAGAAAGCAGTGGGCATGGCCAGGTACAGTTTCCATTTCCAGCTCTGCTGTGGATGCACAGCTTTGGTCGACTGTGGAATATTCTCGTATTGGCACCTGAGGCCATGCCACACCAAGAGCAGACTGAGAGTGCAACAATCAGCCACGCCAGCTGGGCTGTTTCTGTCTCCCTACGTGGCCTGTCTGTCAGGGGAAGGTCAGGTGTTTTCCTGGATTCTTTTTCAAAATTAATGCATGGAACCTGCTGAATTGCTCTTGAATCTGTTCTTTCTCTGACCTTCTAAGATGCCAGTTCTCCTGCTGACTGCAATAAGTTTGTGCTTTTCAGAATATTCTCCACCTGTCTTTACAAACCCTTCTTGCTGTGAGAGATTTGTTTAATCTCTATTTACTGAATCATGATTATGGATTATTGGGCCCATTTTTCTCCTAATGAGATCCCTTTCAACGTTTTTTTTTTCATCTTGTCAAATAATATCTGAAATCAGTTCCATGTTGTACATCAGTCCTGTGATATCCTTAACTTTAGACCTTAAATCCTGAAAACTACTTTGCATGTATACTACATGTAGGTAGTACAGATTCTAAGGGACACATAAAATTAATTAACTGAGAACTGTATTAGTATCAGTAAGGCTGCAGTTAGACTTAAGTAAAGATTCTTATTAATAGATTAAGAATGACCAAATCATCTATAGTCATTTTGCTTATTTCTCATTTTCTGTTTTAAAAGTTGAATTTTATGAGATAAATTATAGTTTTAAATATGATCTTTAGGTTTGGCAGCCTCCTGTGTGCTACTTAAGTTTTGAATTTCAAGTATTCATCAGATAAACTTTTATATTAAGAAATCTCTTGCTAGATAATTCAAGATAAACAAATCATAAAAAAAATGCATCTCATCTCTGAATGAATTTCTTTTCTTACAAGTAATTTTTGTAACACAAGCATTCATGGCATTGCATTTTCCATGGCAATTGAGCTCAGAAAATGAGAACATGGTACAATACAAGCAGCACCCATTATATAACCACCCTACCAGGGTCACTGAGTGGTGTCTACAGCCTACAGAGTGGAAGAGGGAGTAGAGGTCAAACTTTGCTACTTATCACCTACCCACTCTGTGTGTCAAGGTCCTCCCTCCTCTTTTTCAGCAGGGCCAAAATTCGTTAGCATAAATGCTGTATGTAGGTGTTAGGTTGGGAGCTTGAGGGGGGCACAAACTCAATATAGCAATAAGTTACTAAGAATTAAGGTTGCTGTAAATATGTGCGAAGTTGTTGGTATGAGTTTTATTCTTCACTTATGCACTTCACACTTCATAACGTGAATTTAAGCACTATTATGGTAATGAAATTTAATGGTCAATTGAGTTGTAGGGTTTATTGTTAAAAATTTTATGCAGTAAGTAAAGGTTTTTAAAGAAATCTAAATATTTAAAATCACGATAACCCAGTCTCGTTCAGGTATTTTATATTTATCTAGATGTCTGCTAGGAAATTTTCTATTATTTTAATGTTTAAGTAGGAAAAAAAAATTGCTAGTAAATAGCCCAGATTGTCTTTTGGATTTTATAATGTACTTATCCCCTGGTTTTCTTTATCAAGATATTTTTTCTGTTCACTACTGCAAAGCTAATACAGGAGTAGAGTGGCAAAAATGCATTTTTCTGTGCTTCATTTTTCAACAAATTTAACTCTTTTTTTTTGCTTAAAAGCTGTATTATTGGGGAAAATGTTGTAAAACTTTTAATGTTTGAGGGTTATGACACCCTGAATGAACTATACTAAGAAAAATTGTTACAAAGAAATGTTACAGGCATGGAATTAAAATGTAAAGAGTAGCTAGCAAACTACTGTTTGGTACGGGGATAGATAACTCCATACGAACACCTCAACTATATCAGCAATATGGAACACCATGATAAGATTTTAATCATAACCCAAAGCATTTCTAGTTGAGATAGGGGTGTTATACTTTGCTAGTGATTAAGAGACACTTTTGCAGCAGGAATTAATTCATAACGATCTCCAGGGAATGAGAGCTAAAGGATATATGGTCATACGAATGTATTGACCTGAGAATAATGAATAAAGGAATGTGAGGAAGACAAAAAGAAATTAAATTTCAATTGAATAAAAATACTGAAATAATAAAATAATTTTTATTTCCAAGCACTATTTTCCAATCCACCATTTGCCATCCTGGAGGTTCAGTAGCAAAGGGATACACATTTTAACATCATAAAGAATGTGACAAAAAGTGAAGAGATTCTGCTGCATGCTGAAAAACAGAAAAACTGCACCTTCATTAGAAAATCAGAAGCTGCATATGTCCTCCCAGATCAGTGATTTTAATCTACTGTTTCATCTTCCATTTTACTCTGCTTAATTGCTTTTAACTTTAGGACTTCATCAGTGGCAATTCTCTTAGCTGACCTTACCTTTTTAGAAAACATAGAAAAAAGTTAAAGTAATTGCAAATGTGACTTGATGCAACAACAGCAGCTGCAGTAAACAAGATACAGCCATAAAGACTGGATATGTCCCTAAGGAAACTGGTGTGTAATTTAGTTTCAGATACAAACATAGAGAGAACAATATGAAGCAAACTCACAGGTGAATGTTCCCTCAATGAAGGGTTCACTTGAAGGTCTAAAAATGCAAATTTAATAGGACTCTTAAGGTTAAAAAATATGTTATGTGCACATATATGCATTCTGTTACTCCTGAGACTACCTCTGCTCAAACAGTTAAGAAACAATTTGAAGTGTTTAAAGCCAAATTCTCTTCAGTGAGGATTTTTTTAACCATGTTTGCTGAGAATCCCTGGAATGTATAAATCATGTACTGCATTTGATAAATATGGTTAAACAGCTAAACTGAGAGAAGTTCTGAAGTAAAGAAGCCTTCATTTATGGTAGTTTTTCTTACATCTTGATTACAGTGTTGCATGTCATTAATTTGTATTTACTTCTGTGGTTGAAAGCATCCTCTGCTTCCATTTTATCACCAGCTCCAATTTTACTGAGCAGATTTTGTTAGTAAATGAGAAGTTCTAATGTGAAATACTTTTGAGTATATTAATCAGCCCTTAGCTACCGCATGATGTTCAATTCCTTTTTTGCTGTGTTTTGCTGATTCTTGATGATAAAAACATAGTCACTGAATATTAAAATTTGCTTTCACGGCACAATGTTGATATTCAATGTGTCTTCTGTAAGACAATGCTAGTTCAAGTTCATTAAAAAAACATTCTTACACAGTTTCAAACATAAAACTAACCTCTGTAGCTGAACAAAAGACATCATTCAGAGACATTCACCAACCCAAATGTATAGGCTTTGGGTTGTTTTTTTTTTAAATATAAACCCCACAATAGCAGTTTCAGTAGGTATAGAGGGCTTTCATTTATAATTCAAAAATTGCTCTATGTTTCATTATTTTCTTTGTGAAGCACGAAGGAAAAGCTGGCTCCAAGTGTCAGCCATGTTCTGTACTTTCAGAGGTAACTGAAAAGCATATTAGACAGCTCTGAATTTTATTTGGATTCAGATTATATAATTTTCTTGAAGTAGCCCTAAACTAAAATTATAGCATGTACCAATCAGAATAATCTTTCATTTCTATGTGTTTGAGTTTGAAGGTTTTGGTGTTTGGGGGATTTTTGTTTGTTTGCGGGCTTTTTGTATTTGTTTGTTTGTTTGGGGGAGGGGGTTGGTTTGGTTTTTTTGGGGCTTTTTTTTTAACACTATTTAGAAATTAGCAGAAAAATAAAAAAAGAGAAGGACTACTCAACCAGTGATAAACCATATGGTCTGTCCCCAACAAAGGAAAGCAAATTCATCAAGCTGCTGCTATAGTACTCTGCAGCAGTACGAATTGAGAGAAAAGGGCTTGTTACAGTGAGGGAAATAGGATTGAAAAGCACTATTCATTTTGAAAGAGAAAATTCTTGTTTGAAACAAGTTTTGTTGGAGTAATAGCAATTTGCAGATGGTATAATTCACAACAAGAAATTGTAAGAATGACACGGGACATAAAGTAGCTGGATGTTAGAGAACAAGTCTATTTGCTTAAGTTCTTCAGTCCCTTAGACATTAGAAGCATATCAAAATGTTTAGGACTTGTTTAGGACTTTAGATTTCTAGTGATGTATTTTCTTTGAAGCTTATCTGCTCCTTCTTTCCTTACATGGAAGTCTCTCTTCAGGACTGCCCTTGATAAAGCAAAACAAATCTTTTCTCTGACACTGTTCAATATGCAGAACATTGCCCTCATTTTTCTTAGAATTTGTGTCTTTTTCCAGTCCATGTTTTTTTTTCCTGCCCAGTCATTTCTAGCTTCTGTTCCATTTTCTCCTTAAAACAGTTCTTAATAAGGTCACTAACAATTTCCTGCTGTCCAGTTCCAAGAATCTTTTCAGTGTTCACTTTCTTCTAGGTCATTCCACCGCTTTCAACAAACCATCTTGCTGCTGTCCTTTCATGCTTTGTCTTGGCTTTTTGTCAGGCTTTCCCTTGTAATAATTTACTGTTTGCTTCTTCTGTATCTTCCCCTCACTTTCTTATGCTCCCTTTGCAGAGCCAGTCTTCCCACTGGAAACTCTGCCTCCAGCCCACCACCCTCTTTATTCTACTTTCCACCTCTCCTTTAAGAGTTTTCTTTAATTTAGTTATGCTGAGGACTTCTGAACTTGTTAATTACAGTTTTCTTTCCTGTTTATAGCACTTGCCCCTAGATAGTTATTAAGTCCCAAGCTCAAAATAGATATTTTGTCTCAAACACTACTGTTTCTCTTCTGACATTTCTATTATTTCACACAGTGTTTTGCTGCTTCTGTTGGCTATCCCATGCACTTTATGCCTACTTACACATTTAGTGTTGCTTGTCCTTAAGATAATTTATCTCCTTTTTCTACACCAAATATTTACATTTTTTTCTTTCTGGTTCTCTTCTTCTGAGAGATTTTTACTTGGTACTCAGTCACTCTGATAAACAGTAATCTAATTCAGCCTCAGCCATTATTGTCTCATTAAAAGATGCTGTGTTCACTGTATTAATAGTCATAAAATGAATTGTAACAGCTCAAAGTATTTATTGCACAGAATATGAAATATGTGAGAAGAACTTAGAAGTTGTTGGAGGCACTGTAACTCTTTCCATCACCTAATTCCAGATTACAGTTTGGTGCATTTTTATTGCTTAGTTACTTACCACTGGATGCCTCACTGTACCTCTGCACAAAAGGCAGATACCTTTTACATTCTACCTATTAACATGGATTAAGAGAATTTTAAAGAACAACAAAAATATTCCTTTCTTATCCAGGTGTCTGACCTGTCTTGAAGAAGGCAGACTTCGGTATCTGTCTTCCACAGAAGTCTCCATGCCAGCAGGCTCCCTTAACTTAAACCCCTCAAATACTTTGTCCATCAGTGTTGGCAGGGGCTGACATTGTCAGAAATACCACTTTCTTATCTGAGGACCCTGGAGAGTAAACTATAAAAAGCCCATTGTCTTGGTAATGGTGTTTAGTAACAATTTTCTGTGAGGCAGTTCTCTCAGATTAGTCCCTTGATTTCAGATTAATTCCATAAATTCTAAACCTCTGTATATTGGGAAGCTACCAAACTTTGATTTGCAAGTGTCAGTTTGTTAACACACATCAACTCCGCGTTTGTAAATTACTGTTTGCTCTGGCTCCCTCTGAATTCCGACTAGCTGCTAAGGTTTTTCCTACTGAGTAGAAGAGAGCCTTGTCCCTTCTTGTTCTGAGATAATATATCACGGGGCAAGGTACTGTAGAAGTGTGGATTAGCCCTGAGCCCACTGGCTCTCAAGAACAGCTTGCTGTCTCATGGCTGTGCATCCCACCAGGTACAGCTGCATTCAGCACAGGAGCATACTGGTGTTCTCTGCAAAAGTTATAGTCAGTGGCATTTTCAACAAAAAGCCCGTCTCTGGACAGACCTATATGAAGAGTGGGTGCTCACTGAAGAGGGTCTGTGATGAAAATGCTGTTCAGTGGTAACCCAGTTACTTCTGCACAAACCAAACAGCAAGAGGAAAACAAGCTCTAAGTTACCAGTTCTTAAGTTACTAAGTTCTGCCAGTTCCTGCACTGGCAGAAAAACTTACAGTCAGACTTGGTAGACACAACCATTCTCAGTCAAATCTATATTTTTTGCTGTATTTCTCTTTAGTACAATACCATGAAATTCCAGCCATCTTGAGTGCAGAGCTGTATTTAAGTACAGAGGCTTGCACAATAGCCAACAATTCAAGGGCAAAATTGGCCAGGCCATTTTAAAACAACACTGGAGTATACCAATAGACTGAGAGTGGATTTTATACTGGTGATGTTGGAAAAAAGTTTGACTACTCATGAAACCATAGTTTATTATGAATGAGAATTTAGAAAAATGTCTTAGCAGCTATTCAGCCTCACACCAGTCGCACTTCCAGCAATCTCACACTGAACCAAAGATGTAGCATAAAGACAAATCAAGTCCTTCACCAGCTCAGCTCTTCACAAGAGAAGGCAAGTTTCCTTTCTGTCAATGCAGGATGCAACACAATGGATCTCAACTCTAAATTAGATTCTCTAAGCAGTGCTACAATGGAGATATTTAATAATAACAATTAGTCTGTATAATGTATTCTCAGCAGCTGTCTGTGATGCTTTTCATTGCAGCACGCTTTCCTCATTGCAGTCAGTACTACTGACACTCTGTTAGCAGCATAGCACCTACTTTATATGCTCAGACATTGCCCCAAAATTAGAAATGGTAGTTGCAACTTTTTTCCCTTCTTATGAGAGATTTATGCTCATGACATGGAAAGGCTTTGTTCATTACAAAAGATTCCTATTACTATTTATGCTGGTTTTTTTAAACATCACCTACTTGTCTCAGGACTTTGTAGTTATCAAGTCACAGCAATACCCCTTTAACTTAAACCAGAACCATATCCCAGCACCCACTCAATTTATTTCTTTTAAGTTCTTCAAAAACACCAACTCTATTTTCCAAATCCTAACTGCTTTTCTGAGCAGGTACTTAGCTGAAAAATATTTTATTTTTCCTGGCAGCACTGGCACTTTTCATTTCCCCATTGATGCAATTGGTGCTCCTTTAGCATGACTTAGTAACAGTTCTAAGCTCTGTTGTACTTTTTACTATACTGTCAGTCTCAGAAACTTCTTTATTCCACCTTGGTATTAAAAGAAAAGCCTGCTTTCAACTTCAAGTCAAGCTACAGTTGTATTATTCTAAAGCTTCCCTTGGAAAAAAAAATTAGAACAAAGTCCCCATCAGCAGTAATTAATTTTGACAGTGTGGGCTTTGTAGCAATTCACAAACCTGTACTTTGTGCATCAGCATTCCTTATTATTCTAATTAAAGTGGAACATTGTGCCCTCACCAGTCATTAATGGGTTTTCATTTTGTAAATGACATTTGCAAAAGTTAAAACGGGCAGTTCATATGAAGTCCACAGGCAAGAGTGTTAAAATTAGCATCACCATAGCAACAGTCTTCCATCATTAGTATTCAGGGCAACAGCAAATGTTTTGTTGTGCTTTTGTTTCCGAAAAAAGATTTTTCTTCACTTGTCATTCACAAATAGAAAAGGCTCAAACCCATATATTACATGAAAAATTATTATATTCATTTGGATGTCACTGTTCTAGAATTTCCCATTTTTTCAAAGTATTTATTTTTCAGGGCAGAGGTTGAATTTCACAATCTCTACAGCAGTGTATGTCTAACCTCCTGAGCGACATTTATTCCTTGCCAGCCTGCTGCTCAATGGTACAGTTTCATATAAAGTCTGTCACTTCTACTCAAGAATCTGTACCAAGCAATGGATTCTGAAGAGAATCTGTAAAAGATGCATGCACAACAAAACATGGTCAGTCCCCCCCTTACGTGGAGAGTGCATCTCCTCTGTGTCAGGTTTGGTGGTTAAGTGATGCTATTTATATACCATTATTGCCCCCTACTCAGGAACTGAAATGTAAGTGCACACATCATGTCTAGTGAAACAATATTCAAATATCATCTTGTCTTGCACAGTTTTGAATTGAGGAGAGAAAAAGTGGCATCTTCCCCTTGAGGACACCAAGGCAGATTATAAGCATACTCCAATGTCCTTTATTGGAAGAGGTGGTGCTGGCTACTTTTTTTCCTCAAAGTTTATAGAGGAATTAGTTGTCTGGAAGCACATTGCAGCAATATTTTGCAGTTCGAGAAACAATTTAGCACTCCATCTCCTAAATGCATTTGGAGGCATTCTGTTCACATAGGTCTTGTTCAACCAAAAGCATGCAATTGATTTAGGGAACACAGTAGTTTTCCTCTAGAAACAAATATTTTGTGTGCAGGTAGAGAGGGGTTAAGAAAGAAAAGCAAGAGGAAAGACGTTAGCTGAAGTAGATGATGAACAGTGTGAGGTCAGTAGAAGGACTGCTGGTTTACTTCACAGTATCCTATCTTTTCGGTAACAAGCACAGATCAGAAGTAACTAAATGTTCTCTGGCATTATGTCTCTGGGTTTTAATTTGGCACAGGAAGAGTCCTTCTTTCCTCTTCATCTTCTTAAAATACTTCATTTTGCATAATTTTGTGAAGAAGAGTCTTTAACGAGTAAATACACTCTAGTGCCTTGTAAAAGCTGGGGGTATTACCCATTTCTTGAAAGATATTCTTGTATTTTAATAGATGGGGCACATTTTCATACAGTGATTGCTTTGCTAGCACCTGCCCTTGCAGTATTTATTAATTTTTCGGCTAGTGAAATCTGCAGAATGGGAGAACTCTTAAAAATTGTGAATACTCATATATCTGAGGAAAATCGCTCTTAGGTTAACTAAAAATTATCCATGGTGGGTTGACATTTGGTGCTTGGGTCTTGGAGGGCTTTAACACAGAAGGGGATTGCAGTAACTCTGAGGTTCTGAAATATCTACATATATGTTTATGTGTTCAACCCCTTTCTTTCTTTTACAGAAGCACCTTTTTGCTAGCTCAAGTTCATTTTCCCCCTGTGCTGATTCACTTCACTTTTTTTCCTTTTTTGTGGCTTGTCAGGTGCTTTCTGGGAGATTCAGCATGCTAAAGCAGTTCATTTTCCCCCTTTTAGACTTCCATATCCTACTGCAGTGAAGATACTTACTGAACTGTAATATTTTGTAGAATTTTGCCATTTGATCTTCACAGATAAATTCAGTGGAAGAGAGGAGCCTCATAAAAATGGAGTAATTTTCACTGAATCCAGAATGTAGTCTTCATTTAACTAAAAGGTTTTGTGCCTAGCATTCTGTCTAAGCAAGCTTCTTTGTAAATGTCAGTTTAATACTAGTTTATCGGAGTGCTGAGTCCTATAATCATCAACTAAGTAACTTACCTCTTTTTAAATCAGCTTTGGAGATCTTTTTAGATTAGCTCTTTACAGTAATTGAACTATAACATCATTATAAATATTTACCTTAATTGCAAGGGGTTGATAGCCTTGTTTATTGCAAAAGTGACAGGCAGAGAGGAAGGATCTGTGACAGACTACTGTTTTCCATTCCAGACCTCATTCATTCTCAGACAGACCCTTGAGCAGTGGTGTGGCAAATGAGAGGAAATTGCCAGTTTCTTATTTATCCGAAACGGTTAAATGCTGTGTTTCCCCAAATATGTGTATATACCTTCTACTTAGGCATGCCCTTGAAAAAGCTACTGAAGCTCTTCTTCATTAAAAATGTTTCTGCATTTAGTCTAGAAATACAGAAGGAGATGCACCTCTGTGAGCAGACGTTTCAGATTTGCCATACTAGTTGCAGATTTCCCTAATAAAAAGCAAACTCTGGAAGTAGAAGTAAGCAAATGAAATATCCTCAACTTTCTGTTTCATAAATTACTCTTCTTTAAAATCATATCCATCTTCAACTTATAGAAACCCCAGAGAGTGGAAATAAGTGCCTTGCAGCTGTTTAACAGACTGTGTTTTGTAGATGGAAATGTCAATGATTACAGGAATAAAAAATAAAAAACAAGAGTTGGAACTACTAAACCAAAACCACATTTTTATTTCTCATCTGTAAACTTTTAGTGCAAGTAATTGGGAATACAGGCGTCTTGAAATTTTACTTCAGTGTTTAGAAAAAAAATTCTTACAGATTTCTGGCAGTGAGATCTTTTTAGCCAGTAGGATACCGTTGTTGAAAAGCATGTTTTAGCTCTATGCTTCAGATTACTTTAAGTATCTGAAAAGTAGAGGTTAAAAATCTCATTTCCAAAGGTCTCGTACTGATGAGCTCACTATCATTTCCAAACACTGATTTGAACTTCAGAATCTGAAGTCAGCTATTTTGATATAAACCACCATGAGGTTATGTTTCTGGGCATAGTTGCACTCACATTGTTTTTTTTAATTATTACCTATTAATGTGTGAGTGCTTATGCTTTTAATACCACTGTAATACTACCAAACAATTCCATTGCAGACAGTGTTCTGTATCTTTGTATTTGACAAATATTTATTCCTGAACATTCCTCATTCATCTGCTTTTCCACTATTTTAATTGTACTGTGGCACAAAAGCAATTCACACCTTACTAATATGGCTATTACATGTTAAAACTTACTTTGATATGCTGTAATTTCTTCTCCTGCTTCCAGTCTGAAGGAGGAAAAAGTACTTCATTGTACTGTTAACAATCTTGAAATGAGCAGAAGAACCAAAGGACTCACAGGTTATGGTGGTAGCAGGTTAGGCTCTCATCAGACTTGCTGCCAGAAGTCTGGAAATCAAATTTAATTTCTGCATTTAAAGCAGGATCGAGAGATATGTTAATTGATTTCAGCAAAGTTACTTCTTCTTTTTAGTACTCTAAAATGGATCAGAATGTGGGTCTCAGCATTCCCTCTCATGTATCATGTTTTTTCACATCAGTGCCCAAAATATTGTGGAATAAACATTTGCCGCTAGCAAGACGCAAATCTGTGTCTGCACAGTGTTCTCTTGAGAAAATTGAGCGCAAAACCCTCAGCGCTGCTTTGCTCTGGGGCATTTGTTCACCATTCTAGAAATAAGGAGTGGAAAAGAGTCTGTCAGTGTGAGTCCTTTATCAAACTCGCCTGTGAGGGAATGCCCACATCGTGTGGTCTTGCAGTACTCCTCTCTGCTTTCAACGGAGTCAGCTGAGGGGAATTTCTCATGTGTTAGTCCCAACCTGGTTTTGGTCAGTGAATGTATTTATAACACCCAGAGAACCCCCACCCCCCAAACAATTCTTCTTTTGAAACACATGGCTTTTAAGGTACTTAGCAATTTTTTCCTCAGTTTTATACATTCAAATTAAGTTTCCACCAACTTAAAGATATCTTTGTTAATCTTACTCACTCCCTTTTTCTTGCTTTTATGCATTATCTCCTACAAATAGCCATTTAAAGACCTGAGAGCCCAGTGGTGCTCTGACATCTCTAGTCTGTAGTTCTACTCATCTGTTCAGCCAGTTCTGGGGCATGTTTCAAGGACACTGATAAAGATTGTCACTGCCTTGCCTTTCCCTCCCTTGTTGCATCTTGCAGATTTTCAGCTTTTCGGAATCCACTCTTTATTAGACCCTGCCAATAGCTGTTAGAATTTATACTCAAACATTTTCTTCAATCACAGCTGTTCTGTTCTTTATGCATAGGTTAGACAATAAAAGGCAACCAACCCAAAAAATATCTAGAAAACTGCCTCCTACCTCGTTGTGCACATTTTAGTTTTCCCGGACAATTTGCTTGCCACAATCTTTCTTGTCTGAGCTCAGCCTGCTGCAAGGCTCAGCAGTCTCCAAAACAACAGCTCAAATATATTCTAATTTTATACTCTTCAGGTCTTTTTACCATCTCAAAGTGAAGTGTGTCAAGTAAGAGTATTTGTCTGCAATTTTTTGTTTGTTTGTGGGTTTATGAAACCTCCCTGATTTATATAGAATATCCTTTTTGTCTTAACAAAGAAAGTAACGTATGTGCAGGTGAATAATGAGTAAATCTTTTCAGCAAAATAAGAATAATTTGGTTGGGTTTTTTTCAGTGTAAGCCATTCATAAGTGTAGCATGTACTGACAACCTCTAACACAGCTTCACCTCACAGATTTCCACTGCTAGTGAGACCAAACAGGTGGCACCCCCCAATCAGTGCCTTGTTATCACTGAGGAGCTTTGATCTACCTAATGTATAATAAATAAGATACTGCATTTTAATCATCTTGCTGTTTTCATATCACTTGTCTTGCAAGTTCTTATTTACAAAAACTCATTCTGACATTGTTGATTATTTTTATTGGGTTTTTTTGATCATTTATTTATTTCACCATACCTACCAGTAGACAGATGATACAGCAGCTGGAAGTTATTATACAATATACCCACTGCTTCTCTATCTACCTTTGTCCTCTCCTTGTGGCTGCAAAAGATGTAACCCCTCCTTTTTTTTTTTTCTCCTTAACTCTACACCATAGAAGAGGCCGACCAGATGGTCCTTTTAGGCTTAGATATTGGCTGACAGAAAATGCAGTTAGGCCTAAAATTCCCCTTGTTTTCTACATGTACTCTTCACTATAAGGCTGTATTATGCCATTATGCTCCTGTAAAGACCATTTTCTTTTTTTTAACCAATTAAATAAACTGGAGACCCTCCTTAAAATTAGCTTTCTCAGATCTGCTCTTATATATATATATAAAACAATCTAAGTTTGGTGTTGCAGTATTTTTAGCAATTTAGACTCATACTGCTACTCAAATTCCACGAACGTACTTGTGGTCAGTCTGATGGTTTGAAGACAAGGAGGATCAGAGCAATCCATCTCTGTTAAAAAGGCACTATTAAGTCAATTTTATTTACACAATATATAATAATATAGAATCACAGAATACTGCTGCATTGCTTATGATTAGGTATTCTTTTTATTCTCTGAAATTCAGTGATAAATTTCTCACCAAACTGTGTAATGTCAAACTTAGCATTTAATTAAATGTTGAGTTAGGAAAAGAAAAACTATACAACAGACACTTAAATTTTGCTCTAAAGGGTATTTTAAATTATCCTCACAATTGCAAATTATACCAAAAAAAACCAAAGTAGAGAAAATATTATTTCAGCATAATGACCTAAATTAAGAAAATAAGAACTGTCTTGTTCAGTGTTGGAGTTGGTGGCTGAAACTGATTATATAAACTGTGCCCACCTAGGAACAAGTTTAAAAAACAATTTAAAATGCACCAAATTGTTTTAAGTGAGAGAATGGGAATAGTCTGTCTAAGTGAGAACGATGTGTGCTCACTAAGGAATGCAGCCAAAATTTTGTTTGGAAGTAAAATTCAGCTCAGTGTGTATCATGCAAGGCACTAAAGGGTTAGAGCATCGTCACTACACATTGTGCTCTTGTAGGTCACAAACTTGGCAAGATACAGAAGTGTTGTGTGAATACAGAGTCCAAGGGAGCAGATGAATATTCTTCTACATCCTACCTTCTACCAGTTTCTTACACAGAAATTGCTACCTAAACCATTCCTTTGTATATAAAGAAAATCTAAGAAGGAAATGCTGGTATGCATTGGGAGTGCTTCGTCAATTTGATAATTCTGTCAGAAATCATGCCAGTTTATAAAAAAATTTAATGGAAATAATAGTTGTTTTCCTCAGAAAATTTGACTGCTACAAACTTTTGAAATTACATATAAAATATTAAGCAAACTTCATTGGCAGTGACTTAGTTTTGTCAGCTTAGTTGCTTTCTGGACAGAAAATTCACTGCTTAAACATAATTACTTTGATTATCAACTGATTTCTTTGTTAAGCTCAGCACAAAAGTTTGAGGATCTAGTACAGCAAAGAACTTGTGACTGTCCTGCATGGCAGGTAAATCACAGGCATTTGAGCTGATCTAGGACTCTTCTGGCTCCCCAGTGAGGGGAGAAGTAGTAGCCATTTCATGTGATGGATTTATTCTGCAGGGACAGGCCCAACTAATTTCAAAAAGTTACCATGGTTGTTGCAGCAGCTCCCACATTAGGCCAGATAATTTGAAATGAAAAAAAAATTTAAAATCAAACTTATAAATATGAAGGAAATCATGCCTTGGGTCCAGTATCACTAAGTAGGAAGTAGAGGAATATCATAGCCTGCTGTGGCGCTGTCGGCTTCTCAGCAGTAAGAGCAAGGGTCACTGAGTGAAATTTGGACCAAGAAATGGCAATTATTCTCAGGGCAGACACACATAACAGTGTAACCAAGATAATATGCCACCAGAAAGTTCAAATAGCCAAAATATTGCCACATTTGGAAATAACCATCTCTTGGTTATTTCATAGACTAAATCGCTTAATTAAATGGCAGCACAGACACAGACCCACTGGCCTGGTTTTCTCCAAACTGAAAGCAAGTTTCATGTACAATATTGACATAGAAATAATTATAGTCACTTTCTTCCTCTCTTATCAAACATAGTGTACTGTCATCACCAAATGATTGTTTCAATTGCATAAATTCCCTGTTAATTTTTTTTCAATTTTAAAGCTCAGTGAAGTATAATGTTTACAATGAAAGTTACTAGAAAACTTAAAATATGGCATAAAGTAAAAAAAAAAAAAAATATTTGGGGAATGGAAGACTTTTAATGATGATACCTTACTCACAAACAAGAAATACATTTCTTTGGTTTGTTTCCTAAATTGTAATTCTTAGAGCAAAGCTTAATATGGAAAGCCGCTAAAAATAAAACTCTCCAAAGGTTTTAGTTCAGTATTAAATACTCTGGTTTGAAAAAACGAGTGGATTAGATGGGTTCTAATCCTCCACTCTCTGCTTGGGTTCTGTTTGGCAGAATTCTTAGTCTGTCAGCTTCTGCAAATCTTTGCAAAATTATTTTTATGCTTAATAAATTATTTGCTCTGCTAGTTACCCTAAAAACAGAACAAATTGAGAGACATGGGTAGAAGGATAATAATTTGAAAAATAATTGCAGTAGAATTTTAAGAATGAGAATGAAAAGCAACTGCAGCAACAAAACTGTGGAAAAGTAACAAGACATTTATTTCTCAACACTGCTAAAAACTATAAGGTCCATAAGCAAAATAAATTTTATTTCTAAAGTAAAAAAGAGTATTTAAAGTATTTAGAAAATCACAACCCTGTTTTTATTTAAAAGATAAGGTTGAGGGTCTGTTTTTTTAATTATTATTATTCCCTCTTACCTGATGTGTATTAGTATAAAGGCATTAACTAAAGTGGGGATAATTATTTGCAAAATGACATTTTGTTCTAATGTTGGCAACCACCGACCAGAGCTATTGACAGTAATTGAAGAAAAATTATTTACCTGAAGAGAAGAATTATAATTTAAAATGACACCTTATTTTTAATATGACAAACTGATGTTTTATTTTGGGATTAGAGATGAATGCTCAAACACTTGGAATGTTTTCTGAGACAGAAGGTGTGAATTTAGAAGATCCTTCTTTCTAACTTTAAGGACAGTTAGAAAATCTTCTACACAGTACATAATATGGTACCTATGTATTAAATTTATGCCAGTATAAAATGGCAAATTCTGGACACTATTAAATAAACAAATGGTTTGAGTGCTGTGCTCTGCATTTGTAGTGTACAATGTAGATATAGAGAAACCTTGGTTGAATTTTACATCTTCATTTTTTCCTGGAAGGAAGGTGACAAAAACTGTGTGATGTTTCTTAGACCTGATAGTAGGAAAGAAGGTATTTTGAACTTTAAAAATAATGTGATTTTCTGTGTCATGCAGTTGAGGGAGATGATAAAGATGAGTAACTTCACTTAGTCCTAGCAATAAGAATTTTCACTTCAAGTCTGGACTATTTTAGAAAAAGCTGAAGATTTTGATATGGTAGAATTGTAGGCTGACATTTCTGATAATGTGCTCAAAGGAGTTAGATGCAGCAGCAAAGAGTCTAATAATGTTAATATAGACCATAAACAGTGTTTAAATCCTTAATATTTTAGGGCTGAGTAGATTGTTCAGGATTTAGATTGCATCTTTGAAAGCAATTTCCTAAAGAAGCAGCAACTAGTTCCAAATACATGTGGTAAATTTTTGTTTAGTTCAATGTGGAAAAATGCTCAATATAGAAAGAAAAAAAATATTTTGGCCAAGCACATTCACCATTGTTCTTGATTCAATACTGGACTATGGCAGGTCCTACAATGTGTACCTTTGATCATAAATGTTAAGGCCCTTTGACTTGGGCAGGCAAGGCATTTCTGATTTTCATTGCAAATTTTTCACAGTGAAATTTGGCTGTGTTGTGAGAAAGGGAACCATCATTTTGCATGTTTATTCTTTCCCTAAGAGATTCCATTTTCTGTTAAAAAACTGAGATCAGAGAACTGAATGAACATATGCCAGTAGCGTCGCAAGCTATTTGAGACCTTGCTGGGATGTACCGTGAGATGTTTGGCTCAACTGGAACATGAAATACTAAAATGAAATATTGAAAGTGTACCTAGACATCGAGTTCCACTAAATGCATTCATGTTATTAGGCTGTGATAAGCATGAAGTTTAAACTGTGCAATATACTTTAGCAAAACTTTTTTCCTATCAGCTGGCACACATAGGATTCTTCCCTGAATTAACTGCCAGCTACTGTGCTGGGGATAGAAGGAGCTACACAAAGATATCTAAGTGTAAAAGCTGGGAGCACTACTTTGAAGGGAGAACCATATTATAGTTAAGTAAATGGAAGGTGAAGTTTTCTGGAATTATGTGGAGCATGTGATAAAGTATAAAATGCTTGAACTTGCCACAGGAGACTTGAATTAAATACTTTTCATCAATGAAACCCACTTACTGAGAAATAATTTTTATCTTACCTCAAAATTCCTTTATACCTCTCTTTACTGAAGTGTTTAAGTGCTAACACACTTTCAGATTCAATTAGGATAAAATAATATCTGTGCCCTAGGGCATGGCTCCACTATAGCTAATACTGGTTCATCTGTCTTGGGAAGACTCAGTTAATGTAGGTATCTGTGTGCCTGTGTTTGTTTCAAATGCCTGTATATAAACACTAATTTTCACTCTTTGGCATGGGCAAGATGAGGCTGTTGCCACTTGCCATTAAAGGGTGCTGCCAGAGCTGCATGAACAATTGCCTCATTTTCTAGCTAAAGGAAAATATATTTTTTCATATGATATTGTTTAGAAACGAAATAAAAAGTTTTATTTCAGAAATGGCAGATGAGAAGCCTTTGCTTTCCAGAATTTTTTTCTTGCTGATCTCAGATTGAGAGTAGTTCAACCCTAAACCTGAAGCTCCATTTCTATGCAACTAATGATGAGAAATGTCACCTGGATCAGATGAAGGAGTTAGCCTGGATGGAATTACTGGTGAGGTCAGTTATGTGTAGCTGCTCCCTCTGCCATTAAGTTCTCTAGGCTGGTTCCTTTCCCCAGTGCAAGGCTCTGCTTTCTGGGACCCCACGTAAGACATTTAGGAAGACAGAGGGAAGGAGTCTTGCGATGCAGAAGGACTAAGCTCTGCTCATGTGTCGTGGAACTTCCTTGTATACAGGTGTCATAAAATGCAATCATTTTCACTGTTCTCTTCTTTTACTACCTAAGTGCAGCCTTACCATTGGAATATCCCAGTACATAATCTCCTAGCATGACCTCAGGGTCTTTTTTCCCCAAAAGAGTATTTTCTGTTCTAGATGGTATTCACAAAAAGACATTTTGAAATAACATCCTTAGTGTAAGAAAAACTATTCTGTTTGTATTAGTCACAAAAAATAGATTAAATAATGTCAAAAATATGTATACTACGGAATGCAACACAACTAAAAAGTAAATTAGTAAAAAAATTATTTTAGTTCTTCTCCTTAAATGTCTGTGGAAACCTTTGGAAGAGGGGGCAGCACGTTAGGGATTGGGAATGCAGGGTGAGCAGTAGCTAGGATCACGTTTTCTGGGCCTCAGTGAAGTAGGACTGCATGATACAGATTTTCTTGCTATTGAGATCTATACCTTGATTGGAAACAGTAGAGAAGTTAATGATTTTGTAAGCCAGCTTTTGTGTTCACAATACATAATTTTATGCATAGAAAGAAAGATTTTGAGGCGAAAAGAGAGTCAGTGAGTGAGAGAGTTTATGAAATCCTTATTTTAATCCCCCCAGGAGGCAAAACAATCATTTATTTCCAACTAGGCATGCAAAGAAAAGACAGAAATGGAGTTTGTCTTTGCTGCTTTGTTTAATTTATCCTTATTAGTCTGTATTTTTTCTCAACCCTACTCCCTGAAATGATAACCATTCATTTTGCCAATACAGATTCCTCAAACCAAGAATTCACTATGGTCTAATTACAATTTTTCAAGTCTTATTTGTGCATTGTAAAGATCAGCAGGCAATTTGGTTTGGCCTAAGTTTTCAGCTGGAAGATTTTAAATCTTCTTTTTTACTATATATATGGGGTTTTCCCTGGTTAGCTTTCTGAAAGCCTTACTTCAGAGAGGGCTTTACTACTTTTAGTCTTCTAGCATTATGTCAGCATTTTGTCAGCATTTCTTCATCTCCTGTTCATGGGACTATTCACACTCCATCTCCATCCCAGAAGAGTAAGGGTTACTGCTTTCTTAATTTTCTTGCTTTGCTATGGTTTCTTGTGGGAGGGAGACAAGACCTTTTGCTATTCACAGGAGCTTATCTGAAGAGCTCATGGTGCTGGTGGATCCGGAATGTGCAATCCACCCCTTCCAGCAATGTGTGCAGCCTTATTAAACCTCAGTCCCCCTCTGCTCCTCTTTTCAAGGTCATACACATGGCAGTAGAGACTGAACACTATACTACGGTCGCTATCACCTTAAAAAATAACTGTAGCCTCTCAAAATTATCCTTTCCAAGATCTCAACAGGCTGGAATTCATACATATATCTAATATATTCAAAATGACAGGCACCCTCTCATTCACCTTTCAGCAACAGCATGCAGTGCAGAGCAACATAAGGCACACACGGGCTGCTCCTGAGGCTCCATTGTACCCATCTTGTAGGGTGACTAAGATTTCAGTTTTAATCAGGTGTCCTTACTGTAGTAAAAGCAAGTAGAGCCCAAAGGAATGCGAAAGCTGTGCCGCTGTGCATTCAGCAGGAACAGAAGTGTTCCTGTCACACGTGCCGGGTACTAACGCTTCCCATACTGGGCATTACATTGCCGCAAGCTCTGTAGCATTTACTGCAGAATTACTTAAAAAAAAAAAAAAAAAAAAAAGGGATACTTCTTCCTTGTCTGTCTGCTCCAAGAATATCTCAGTGAAACAAATCCTTGTGAGCTCCATTTGCCAGTTACCTGCCTTTTAGTGCAGAGAAGGAGCCCTCGGGTAAGAAGAAGCACCAGCTTGTCATCCTTCATATGGGACAGAGGTTGTGTTTCCTTCTGGACAGGGAAGTGGTAGGCTCCTTCCCCAGTATCCTATGGTGTAAATAACTGATTTTAAGTATACTGAGCTATGAATGTTTTACTCGGTCTTTAATTTACAGTGCAGTGTTGGGGATAATGAATGGAGCATTTCAAAACCATTTTCTTCATTGCATTACAGTATTTTAATGGGTTTTCAGTGGTAATGTGCAAAAAGGAAAAAAAAAACCCATCCAAAACAAACCAGCAGCATTCAAACCAGTATTCTTTTCTTGGCTCTTCTGAGAGAGCTATCAGCAATTGCCCAGACACCCTGAAGGTATCAGCCCTTGGAGCATATTTAAGATACATGATCCAGGAAAGTGTCATTGTGCCATCCCAAGTGATTTCTAGCATTTATTTATACCAAGAAAAAGAAAATAGACTCAAACAGTGTAACGGATTAGCCAGCCCAACACAGGGCACCACAACATCTTCTTAAATGCAAAGCAAACTAATCCACTGCCCAGATAGCTGAGCAATGGCAAAGCCACACTTACAAGGAGGCTACACACTTCAGAGGGCTCTGGAAGCATGACTTAGCTAATAGGAAAATGTCATATCTTCACTTTCAATGACAGTAAAATTAAAGAAATGTTGCTTTAGTTTTTAAATCATAAAATGCTAAACTTACAAGCAAACTTGTACCCTTAGTTTTAGGCAAGTCCCTAAAACTGCAGTTGGTTTCCACAGTCGGTTCTGCATTTCTACGTCAGTTTTCCACATCTGTCTGTAACATGGAGTGATGATGCTAATCTTGCACATAAACCTTACAAAGATTTATACTCAGGTGTTAATGTTTAGGAATCAATTAATTTATGTTCAAATAATTAGTTTAAATGTATACATGACTCTGGATCTTTCCCCATCGAAAAGGGACAACATTCTGAGAAGAACTTATTAAAACCGAAAAATCTGCTTTCTTAAATGCAGAAATTCCAGTGACACTTTGGACAGCAAGCAATGCAGTCAGCCTGCCTGCAAATCCAATTCATCTTTCTATTTTTCTTTTTTCATGAAAGAGTTGTGATGTAATAAGCCCACTTCTAAGTATTATTCCTCATTTTTTAGGCAGCCACGATTTCCCTTTAAGCACCTGGCTGTTATTAAATGTTGAAGACCCAGATACATTGAGTAGATACAGTCCAGGACAAAACAGTGGTATAGGAAAAATAAACACTGCTCTTCTTCTGATTAAGGTCTCTATGTAGGTGCACAAGTTGACTGAATAGCCCTTGCACAAGAAAAGCACCACAGGGAATTAAAACTCTGCTTACTCTGTAAACTGGTTTTATTTTCTATAGGGAGATGACTATCTTTTATCAAATAAATGGCTTAAAATTAAGTATGGCATAAAAATTGGCTTCAGTTACAAATGCCAAAGACAGTAACCACTTACACTACAAACAAAATATATTTATGTCATAAATTATGAGTAGTTTAAAAGTAATTTGGAGTAAGAGTGGTATTACTCGTGTACATTATACAGCAAAAATATAATTTTCAGGTCAATCAAAACAGCTAAAAGCTTTTGTGAATTTGGAGACAACAATCAGAACTACATTAAATAGATTTTTTTATAAAAATCAATTTATAAATTCAATAGGCCTTAATCTCTTAATCCTTCAACATTCTTGTTTCCCCCTGAATGTTCTTGAGTGAGTAATAGTTTGATTTGGGAGATCAAAGGGTTAATTTGCTTTTCAATTGGAGAATGACTCAGAGTTACCCTTTATTGTTTAAAAAAAAAAAAAAAAAAGTGGTGTGTGGGTGTAAGGTAGAGAAAAAGAGCCAAGAAAATGGATTCACTAATTGGGGTTTTCACCTGCTGTGAGTCTAATTGAATACAATGCTTTATTTGTAACTCAAGGAGAAAGCAGATTATGCAAAGTATGAGAAATTCAGACTGGTTTTTAAATTCTTATTACTTGGCACTATTGTATGGGAAAGAAGACCAGCATGATAATAGCAGCATCAAGCTTCTGTTAAGGCAGGCCAGGAAGCTCCAGAAACAGTGAAAATTGAAGGAATGTGTATCAGGGAATCAGTGCTAGATACTTCTGAGGGAAAACAAACCACTTTCTCTGTGAAACGGCTGGCCTCTGGCTACCCGTCCCTCTGTATGACATGAGCAGCTGCTCTCTCCTTGTAGTGAACCCTGAGGTTCCTCCCAACTAGGGTGAAAATCATCCTCTTTAAAAGACTTAAGTAGAGCTTTCTCACTTCTTAAAACTTGGCTAAAAATGGGACAGTGTGAGACTGCTGATATAACAAAATTGACAGCCTTCAGCCAGTTTATTCACATCAAAATGAAGATAAATGATAGAGCAATTGATCTAATAAAAGGTCCACTGAATTAAACGGAAAATACACAGTCTAATGAGTTTTAACATGGCGATACATGTTCACACAAAAATTATTCCTCTATATTCTTTCCATATTGGGGTAGTATTACAGATACAAAGTTACTGAAAACTGTGAGTTAGACCTGTTAAAACAACCTAAATCGTCTGGAAGCTATGAGAATTTAGCATTTAATTCCATTAATTTTTATATTTACATTTGAGGGCCTGAAGGGTTGAACCTCAAGCATCTCTCACATTAATGCTCCTAGGGAAAAAAAAAAA